>OX246744.1:7542157-7652952 GCA_945910005.1 Isoperla grammatica | reverse complement strand
AATTACCTGTCACATATAACACCATTGCTACACCCACTCTTGATATTTTCTCATCCCGCCTTGATTTCATTCGTCATGCTAAACCTCTTGTTAGCCACCATTGATACTGTCCTACTGCTGCATCTAATTCTATTAACACACATTTTTTTATCTATTTTTTCTCATTATTTGTTCTCTGTGCCTATTTTAGAATTAGTTATTTCTTACTTTAGATTGATAGCTAGTATTAGTTACCTAATTAATTCGTGAATCAATTATCTAATTAGTGGTTATTAATTTAGAATTTTGATACTTGTTTAGATTTAGTTAGATACACACAATGTAAAATGGTCTATGGCTGTATTTGTTTTGCTAATAAATAAATAAATAAATAAATAAATAAATAAATAAATAAATAAATAAATAAATAAATAAATAAATAAATAAATAAATAAATAAATAAATAAATAAATAAATAAATAAATAAATAAATAAATAAATAAATAAATAAATAAATAAATAAATAAATAAATAAATAAATAAATAAATAAATAAATAAATAAATAAATAAATAAATAAATAAATAAATAAATAAATAAATAAATAAATAAATAAATAAATAAATAAATAAATAAATAAATAAATAAATAAATAAATAAATAAATAAATAAATAAATAAATAAATAAATAAATAAATAAATAAATAAATAAATAAATAAATAAATAAATAAATAAATAAATAAATAAATAAATAAATAAATAAATAAATAAATAAATAAATAAATAAATAAATAAATAAATAAATAAATAAATAAATAAATATAAATAAATAAATAAATAAATAAATAAATAAATAAATAAATAAATAAATAAATAAATAAATAAATAAATAAATAAATAAATAAATAAATAAATAAATAAATAAATAAATAAATAAATAAATAAATAAATAAATAAATAAATAAATAAATAAATAAATAAATAAATAAATAAATAAATAAATAAATAAATAAATAAATAAATAAATAAATAAATAAATAAATAAATAAATAAATAAATAAATAAATAAATAAATAAATAAATAAATAAATAAATAAATAAATAAATAAATAAATAAATAAATAAATAAATAAATAAATAAATAAATAAATAAATAAATAAATAAATAAATAAATAAATAAATAAATAAATAAATAAATAAATAAATAAATAAATAAATAAATAAATAAATAAATAAATAAATAAATAAATAAATAAAGCTATCTTTATAACAAATAAACGCATACATAATTTTAAAACGGTACCATCAACGTCACACTTCCTTTTACTTTCTTACTGTTTTAATAAAAATAAATAAATAAATTCCCATTAAAAGTCTACTTACTCAGTAATGAAACTGATTTTCAGTGGGGGACTTTAATTTAAAGCGACTAAACCAACTCTGTAGGCTCCGAACACCATCGACGAGTGAACGATAACCAATCAAAGATCGATATTTCAAATACGAAACATAATATGAATCAGTGATTGGACAGTGCGAACACCTGCGGACAAGTGTCATAATCAACAAGGCTGATTCAGAACAACTTTGAATTTATTGAGTGCTTCGTTGCTAGGACGGCTCCAAAGTCACCGTTTACTCATTCCTAAGACAAGAAGTAATGGAACTGAATCCTTCACTCTTTCTCACTTCAAGGTTATTTATATCCTGCTTGTGGCTGTGTCCCAGGTTCGATGCCAGGTGTGGGCGCCCCGGAGAACATCACTGTGACCTTCATAAGTCCAACATCCGTCAAGGTCTTCTGGTCAACATCCGCGGACAACATCGACAAGTTTGATGTTACTTACAAACCCACCGACGCAAGGTAGGTTAAGAAAGAAAACATTACCTCGGGATATTTCTAGCGTTGAGTGAGTAATATAGGGTAGAGGCGCAACGCCGTCGGCAGTTTGTCTACCGCCTTTTACTGCCCAACATATAGTCCCGTCGCTTTGACTTGCAAGATGTTGTCGTCACGGATTATGTAATAGTGAAGTGACGCGTGTGACAACTACCAACCTAAATCTAGTTACATCCCGTTTCCTTGCCTAAAGTACTGTAGTGATAATATCGCTCGCCTGTTGTTAGACGTGGTGGGGTCGCATTCCATTCACGGTTGGTGCAGTCAATCCAGTAGATAATAACAGTGCATATATCAGAAAATCCCACGGTGAATACCGTTGGAATAGACCGTGTGGAGCGACCGTCTCTTCTCAGAATTTTAGGGGACACCTTGCTTCTTACGGCGTGGCCAGTATACTGTAGTCGAGTAGTAAAAGTTTGCCAAGCGACGCGATGACGGAGCCTGATTGGTCGGCTACTTCACCGAAGACATACGAAGACAGCCGAAAACTCAGTCATTGCGTCGCTTGGCGAACTTCTACTACCCGACTAAAGTATGTTGGGCAGCATAAGGCGGTAGAAAAACTGACGATTGCGTTGCGACTCTACCCTATATTACTCACTCAACAAGGACTAAAACTAAACTAACTTTAGGGCTAAAAACTGATACATATAGGGATGGTAAGCAACCTCCTTATCTGCACCATTGATAATTTAACAACAGACCTTTTTCAGAATTGATCTAGGACACTTAGATTTAGCTAATCACGGTTCTCTAGATCAATTTTGAGAATCAGCTATTGACAGCCACCTTCTAACAATAGTTCATTTTCTTGCCACATAAATGCATCTATAGACTGTTTTTGTAATATAGAATTTTCAAAGTAATCTAGCACCCTTAGAGTTTAATCACGGCCCTCTAAATCTTCAATTGCAACAATGCACATCGATTGAAAATAAAGAATCAAGTTAATATATGACGATATTGTATCAATGAACCAATTGACATAACATTTGAAAACTAGGTTTCATTTGTTGCTCATTGTTGTCAGTGAAGATTTATAGTACTGTGATTAATTCAGTATAAGGTCCAAGATTAATTTTAAAATGTTTTATTAAGAGAAAGATGAGTTAGAAATGTAGACATTGCACACACGTACACGCACACGTACACCCTTTTCAAGTGCACAATAAACCACTTTAGTGAGACACTACATTCGAATTAATTATGTATGTAGATTTTACATTTCAAAAGTTAGAACTGATTGCAAGCACAAACAAGTGTGCTGTAAAACCCTTGTAGCTCCTGGGGGAGGGACTTGTGCCCAAGAGAATCTCCCTGCCCCCTCCACACCCCCCCCCCCCCCCGCTCAATACCCCGTACGCCACTGACGCCCTGCACACATGAGTGGACTGTTGAGTTCTTTGCAAATAAGTTATATTCTATGTTACTTACTAAATACAATAAGTCACCGTCGAACTTTGCTGGAACGCTCTCCCGGGCTGGGCCCTTTAGCTATATAACATTTGAAAACTACTGGTTGTTGTTGAGCATTGTTGTCATTGATCTTGCAGGACCCCTAGATAGAAGATCAATTCCGAAGTCGTCATATACGCACTCGTTGTACTCACCCCATAGATATGACCTTGAGTTTATGCAATTACTCTTCCCCATAGATATTACCTTGAGTGTATGCAAGTACTCTTCCCCATAGATATTACCTTGAGTGTATGCATGTAATCTTCCCCATAGATGTTACCTTGAATGTATGCAAGTACTCTTCCCCATAGATATGACCTTGAGTGTATGCAAGTACTCATCCCCATAGATATGACCTTGAGTGTATGCAAGTACTCTTCTCCATAGATATGACCTTGAGTGTATGCAAGTACTCTTATAGTTCTTACGCATCTCCATAGATGACCTTGAATGTATGCAAGTAATCTTCCCCATAGATATGACCTTGAGTGTATGCAAGTAATCTTCCCCATAGATATGACCTTGAGTGTATGCAAGTAATCTTCCCCATAGATATGACCTTGAGTGTATGCAAGTACTCTTCCCCATAGATATGACCTTGAGTGTATGCAAGTAATCTTCCCCATAGATATGACCTTGAGTGTATGCAAGTACCCTTATAGTTCATGCGCATCCCCATAGATATGACATTGAGTGTATGCAAGTACCCTTATAGTTCATGCGAATCCCCAAAGATATGACCTTGAGTATATGCAAGTACTCTTCCTCATAGATATGACCTTGAGTGTATGCAAGTACCCTTATAGTTCATGCGCATCCCCATAGATATGACCTTGAGTGTATGCAAGTACTCTTCCTCATAGATATGACCTTGAGTGTATGCACGTACTCTTCCCCTTAGATAGCCTATGACCTTGAGTGTATGCAAGTACTCTTATAGTTCGTAAGGTGCAATGTGGTTCAGTTATAGAGTGGTGGATGTGGTCGCGGGTAACTCAGAGGCCGTGACGCTCAACGCACTCCTTGCAGACACTCAGTATCAAGTGACAGTGACGGCCGTTAGGGGCGGGAAGAAGTTCAGGAGTCGGCCGATAGTCTTCAGGACACTCGGTGAGTATAAAGGCACCATGTGTTAGTACCTACAGCGCTATATGTAGCCAAATTTAGCAACTTATTGGTGAAGATTTCATTCCGCGTCTGAAAATAGTGCTGTATATTATTGTGAAATATCTTGTTTTTGTTTTGTGTTTGTTTTTTATTGTCTGGTATTGTTTGTGTTTGTTTTGTGTTGTTTGTTGATTGCAAGTCTAAAACGTGTCCTGATTTAAATGGCGCCTTCCCTTTTCAAATGGACGGATGGGATTCAAATCTGCCCAAAATTTCTATTAAACAATTTTCACAATTTTGACATCATCGACGTGTAGGAAGATCGACGCTGCTTCATTGGAAAGATGCGTGACATTGCCACTTGAGCGTTTCATTCGTTTTCACTAGCGCCCTCAGTGGCCAAACTCGGTATCTATAGTGTGTAATTTGTAATTTGTCTTTGTTTCTTTAGGTTTTCAATAGGGCACTAGCAACACCAAAAGACAACAATGGAACAAATGAATTGAACTGATGGACAAACCATCAGCTGTCAAAATAATAAAAGTGCAACGAAAGAAATAAAAACAAGTGTAGCAATTGTAACTGCTCGCCATTTAAAACTTTTAATGATATACAACGACTAAGTGAAAGTTTTGTATGTGTATTCGTTTGTTTTTTGTTTTGTTTTCCAAATTCAGAAGACATTATTTTTTGACAGCTTGTTGTTTGTCCATCGATTCAATTCATTTGTTCCATTGTTGTATTTTGGTGTTGCTAGTGCCCTATACACAACTGTTTTTATTATACCTTGTTGATGTTTTTCAACGCCAATAAACAATTTGTTCTTGCCTCTTGTACGGAGAAACTTCTGATGTAACACAAAATGTTGATGTGTTGTTGATGTTTTTCAACGCCAATAAACAATTTGTTCTTGCCTCTTGTACGGAGAAACTTCTGATGTAACACAAAATGTTGATGTGTTGTTGATGTTTTTCAACGCCAATAAACAATTTGTTCTTGCCTCTTGTACGGAGAAACTTCTGATGTAACACAAAATAATTAATTTAATCTTCAATCTTGCGAAATTCCCTTCAATAAGATTCGCTGCACCTACATTGAGCGTGGATTTAGTAGAAAACAAACACCTTCCTCGTTTCCACGTTCCAGCAGCATTGACACAATAAGTCGTAGATGAGAGAAATACGACACCCCTCTCTCGAGTTGACGTAACTCTATACGTTGATTGTCTCAGTCAAGATCGATAAAGAGATTGAACTTTACTCTCATGTTAAAAGAGAGGATTCCTATTTTGTGATTTACCTTCTACTTCTTGTCGCGAGGTCAGATATCTTAGATCCCCTAAGGCTCCTTACATAACAAGCAAGAACAAATCAAATTTCGTTGTGAGAAGTAATTTAAAAAAGAAAACACTCGGTGAAAGAAATCATTTTCATCAGCCGTGGGCGATGTTATTTTGCTATTTACCTTGTTTATATAAAAGGTCAAATGTCATTGCTTTTTTAATATATATATTTCGTTTTTATTTTTACGTTTTCTAAAAAGTGTAAACACGTCTCTGTTAATATTATTATTAATGGAAAAGAATAATTTGTTTCGTAGCAAGTTGACCTCATGTAAAGAATTTGGTAAAACGAAGTCGGGTGTAACAATTTTTTTTTACATTTTAGAATGTACATTCGCTGACGCAAGTGTCTTTTTCATCTTAAAACGAGTTAAATATCTAGACAAATCCTATATTTAAAAGGGAAAACATGACACATTTTTTCTTACGCTTTTTAACGTGTATATGTACTATTTGGTCATTAAACGTAAATAAACTGACAATTTTCATTTTTTCCCTGCTAACATGAGTTCTTCATTGAAAACGAAAAATTTTGACACCAAAAGCACCTCTATAGGACTATTTATTCCTAACTTATGGAATTTTTTTGAAAACTGCAAGATGGCGGCGATTTTCTCCAACATTAAGGGTGTTGCCCACGTTGGATTTTTGGGGATTTTTCTGGAAAAGTTAAGGGGGCCCCAAGGAACCAATTGCAAAAGAAATCCCCTTTCTAATAATTATTTCCGTCTCGAACCTTAATTTGCCTATACTATAGTGTTATATGTCCAACTACCATTAGGCTCCCGATTTCTGTCTGTTAACATAACTTTAAAATGCTCTAAAATTGTCATAAAGTAAAACCAAAATATTTAATCGCCTAGAGAATTTAGAACTCTTTCTTATCAATGCTACTTTGTTCTATAAATATTTATGCTTTTCAAATGTGTTTATTTCATTGTAAAATGTATGTTGCATCAACACATTGAAAAAATCGTTGCCAGTAAAGGTTGGTTTACACACTTATTTAAAATTTAAGGTTTAAGAAAATCAAATTAAGCCAAAAGCATTATGGCGTTTACACACTTTCCTTAGGTTTAAGATTTAAGTAAACCATAGCAACGTTAGCGCTAATACTTAAAACTCTTAGCCCAGCCAATGAGAGGCGACGTTTTATAAATCTGACCAATGGTAGCGATCATTAGTAAAACAGTTAGGAAAATAAAACAAATCTTAAACCTTAAATAAGCGTGAAAACCAACCTTAAAACAAAAAGCATAACGAACGAACATTTTTATTAAAATTAACGTCTTTACCCTTTCATTTATGAACGCTAAATGCATCCTAATTTTTTGAAAATAAATGCTACACAACATTCAAAGTTCACTGGTCTCAGTAATAATAATAGACGAGGTGTTGAAATGTGTTGCATGTATGATGCTGTTTGCAGAGCCCCCTCGGAGCTCCCCCCAGCAGAGCATGGCGGCCACCAGTCTGCCCTCCAGTGAGGAGGACGACGACAGTGAACCTCCAGACCCCCACGATCCGACGCAACAGTTCGCTCAAGTGAGAGGCGTGGAGGTCGGCATCGTGATACTCGTGCTGATAGTGTGGGTGGGGGCGATAGCGCTGTTCTTCAACCGCTGGGGTAAAATTAGGTGAGAACTGACCCCCTCCCTCAACCCCTCCCGTGGGGTGGGGGCGATAGCGCTCTTCTTCAACCGCTGGGGTAAAATCAGGTGAGAACTGACCCCCCCCTCCCCCTCCCCTGACTGAGCCCCTTGCGGTGGGGGCGATAGCGCTGTTCTTCAACCGCTGGGGTAAAATCAGGTGAGAGCTGACCCCCTCCCCTCACCCATTGGAATCCATATGAGTTAACTAAGATAAGTGCTGTTGAGAGGGTGCAACAGCGTTTTATCAAGTTCCAATGTTCCAAGATGAATGTGGTCTATCACAGGGCTGACTATGAGTCACTGTGCCAGGAGCAAAATATTATGACATTACAAAACAGGAGATCTTACAGTGACATGATTTTTCTTTTTAAAGTTATTCACTGTGTGGTTGACGCCAGTTCTCTTCTTGCTTACATTAACTTTCTTGTTGCGCAAAAGAATACACGCAATCATGTAATTTTCAGGCCTAACAAAAGTCGTTTAAACTTGTTCAAACATTCATGTGTTAACAGGATGCAAGACACATTTAATAGAACAGTTGCTTCTTGTGAACTTGATATTACCAGTGTAAACATGACAACTTTCAAGGCTTTTTTAAACACCTACCTACATGTATAACAGCAAGTGTGTTTGAGCGTGTATGGTGGATTGCATGCTATGGAGACTGGAAGTGAGTGTATCTGTGAGGGTGCGAGAGGATGCATGGGATTCGAGGTTGCAAATCACATCAACTTTGAACTCTTATCCGCTATAAGGACAATGCCTGAATTCGGGGACGGGGGGTGTGGGCGGTAACCCAGGTTGGAACTTGTTGTGGTATAGAGATTGTTTAAATAAATTCACATTTAGAGTCTACCCACTCGGTAACGAAACTGATTTTCAGTGGGGGACTTAAATTTAAAACGACTAAGGCCCGGTATTATAACGCCCGGCTAAATATTTAGCCCACCGCTAACTTGTTTTCTCCATGGCAACCACCAATCCTAGGCGTGGTTTCATAGAAAAAAACAAGTTAGCCCAGTGCTAAACGTTTTGCCGGGCGTTATAATACCGGGCCTAAACCAA
This sequence comes from Isoperla grammatica, assembly GCA_945910005.1. NCBI lineage: Eukaryota > Metazoa > Arthropoda > Insecta > Plecoptera > Perlodidae > Isoperla > Isoperla grammatica. The sequence continues at coordinate 7,644,445 of OX246744.1, read as the reverse complement.
CCCTGTAGGCTCCGAACACCATCGACGAGTGAGCGATAACCAATCAAAGATCGCCATTTCATGTTCGGTTTTACTAAATTTGGCTTCTATTCCGTTTGGCTGTTAATCCGTTTGGTCGTTGTTCCGCTCCCCCATTGAGATTGAAGAGGTATTGTTATCAAGTGTACTCGTATGTAAAACACACCACAGCTAACAATATTGTTCACGGGTACATTCTGATTATGACCACAATGAACAGGGTATGTGTATGTGTTTTTGAACGCATACATGAGCACAAACCCCAACCTCCGTACATAGGCATCAATAGAAGTGTGTACTAAATCAAAAAGGGAAAATAAGGTTATAGTCACTTGTTATGTTGAATACTGTACATTCAACCGATATTATGGAAATTACAAAGTTAAATTTTGTTAAGAATTAGATCAAAAACAAAAGCTTTCACCAAACTTTATTAATTTCGGATTGGTAACCATGGTTTCATCAAACATAACATACAAAAATTGTGATGCCTTCTAGAACTTGAGATTTTCTTAGTTTGACCATAGACTTATTAACTGCGTTCATGGTTAAACCATGGTTTAACCATGGTTTAAACCTCCTCTGCTGCTCCCCTCCATAGCTATGTGACCACCCAAACGCCCGTGACAACCTGGCAATGGCAAAATCATATCAAATGTATTCATATTATTTAAATGCAGTCATATTTGTTATGCTGGGCAGTGGTTACAAAACTATGGAACTTCAAACTATGTCAAACTAAACATATCAGCACTTTACCTGTCGGCGTGTTTCTAGATACTTTAAGTTTAGGGTAACTTTATTTTATTATTTTTATTAATTATTATTATTCGTTTTATTATTTTTGTTATTATTTTAAGTATATTTTTTGTCATGTACTCTTCTAATCGTAAGGATGTGAATGTTTCAGAATGCTGCTCCCTTATCAGCCGGACTACAAAGAACAGTTGAAGGTACCTGGAACAGTTACCTGTGTGAACGGGGGCGTGGCCTGTCCCGTACAGCAGCACGGTTCCAGCACATCCTGCCCGCAGGTAAAGCATCCAACACTGTCTCTTACATTGCTTCAGTTTTAAATGTCACTTTGATGGTTTAGTTTAATTCACAGCCTTGTCGATGGGTTCATCCGCGGATTGAACCGATGTTCAAGAAGGCTGTGGTTGATTCTCCTCCACTAGCAAGGTCCGTAAATCCCCTGACGGGGGCTCGTTTACCGAACCTCCGCCAGGGGATTTACGGACCTTGCTTCACTAGATAACGAGAAGGTACAAGTTACACAGTTTAACATAAAATTGGCGAAAATTTCGATATCGTACATCGATATATTACGGTGATGATTTCGACTTCGAACACAATTTTTTGTTTGTCTTGATTTTTAACGTTCCTTTCATGTTGTGTTTTGGCTACTCTTACGTGTGAAAACCTAAAAACGAATAAAAATTTCACTTTCAACACAATTGGTGTCGTACATATAACTAACATGAAATTCTAGTTTAAAATATTAAAATTCCACGGTGAACTAGTCAATTTTCGATTATATCGAAATCGATATCGAAAGTTTTGCACTGCTTCGATAATTTAGTATTTTGTGGCAGTTCTTCCTTAAAGAATAAGAAGAACACAAAACGTGTTGTCTCTAAGTGTTGTATGTTTTAAGTTAGTAATGTGAGGGCTAGATGCAAAGTCTCCACTTTAACAAAGTATCGATCACTTTATAGATATTTTCCAAGCTAATATATAAACTTACTTAAATTATAATAGAAGATGCTTCATAAAGAGGCACTGCCTTTATTTCAGCGTCTATAATTTAATTTGTGAAAATTTAAGTTTGCGTGGTAATACTAATTAAGTATCCACAAAGTGACACTTAAATAAAGTGAGATTCTGTATCCGTGCTAGTCACAAATGAACCACTTGTCTGTTGTCACACATTTAGGATAGATTCAATTCAACCACCGAACACTTGTTTGTGTTTTATGTCAAAGGGGATTATTTGTGTTATTTTGTGTTTGTACGTGTGTGTTTTGTGTTGAGTTGATTTAAGAGTTTTAGGAATGTTGAAACAATTTAACAATGGATACGCGCTATAGAATTTACTCAAATATACAGAATTGTTGATACATCATAGGAATATTATTTTATCACTTCGGTCTTGGTTTAGTTAAAAAGTTAGTATGAGATTAAGAATATTATTAGCTAGGTTGGTGGTTAAAATTAGTTTAAAATTAACAGTACCGGTACACGAAAATTTCGAAAGAGCACAAGTACAAAGAATTTTCTTCCAACTGTTATGGAATTTTTAAAATATTTTTTATTGGTCCAGTATTACAGGAATCTGTTTTGATGATTCAATAGATGGAGAAAGATAGTGTTAGGATATACATGTTTTGATTTCATTGTTCACATTCACACAATATTATACACAATTCACAATTCACTCTTCACACATCACTCAATACTCTTAAATGATGCGTGTTTCTTACGTTAAGTTTGACGTACGTTAAGCTAGACATAAACTTTGTTAGGAAGAACATTTTGCGTGGTAGAACCACTATCTTGTAAAAACTAAAATTTCATTTAATAGACTTGTTTGTAGGTTGGATTAAATTATTTTTAGTTTGATTAACAAGTTACAATTAACATTTGTATTTAACGCTCAATAAATTAATACTGTAGTGACATCTTACGTATTTTTTGGATGATATATGTAAGCTAATGCTCGGTAACGTTAAAACAAAATTATACATGTATAACAAGAAATAAATCCAGCACTTTTCAAATTGTTGATCTAAGTTACTATAGTTAAATATCTCACAAATTTCCATTAGAAGTGTGTATAAATGGAATTTTTAAGTTGAGTATTTATCAGTTTCATTTAAAAAAATAACCATATTTCTCTTACTTATTTGCAACAATTTATTCTTTCATAAAGTACTGATTTCTTGAATTTTTCCAAACGTTTTAAAATCATGCAATATATGTTCAATGTGCCTGGTCTGACACCAAACTTCTTTGGAACCAAAAAGAGTTTGTAATTGATTTATTTTTCACTATCGTGCTCAACAGATGCACAAATTTCAAAACACCACCGTTGCATCACACTAGAATAATCCGTTATCTGTGCTTTCATAGTATATAAACGTATTATATAAAATCAATCGTTTATCAACTGATAAAGTTTAATTTGACAAAGCATATTTGTTGCCTCAGGTGTACTTTGAATATAGATGCTTTATCTACTTTTAATTATACGTATATATTTAATTAATATTTACCCTCACATATTATAATATGCTTCTAATGTATACATTTCAAAAACCAAATTAACAGTCCAAATTAATAATTTAATTTTTCAAACTTTTATTCAAGTATGTAAAAAATGATTCAATTTGTCTATTTCTATAAAAACAATAAAGTCAACAAATGTAGGAGTGCGTTTAATAAGGAACTAAATATTACGAATCTGGAATCAGACCAACCTGATGGTCAAAATATCAATCAGAAACGAATGTCCCCACAAAAGTTAGTACCATTGGAAGTAAATGCATAAACAAGTACACAATTTCATTTATTGATCTTTCCAAAAGTCACAAAGAATCGTTACTTGTCTTTAAATCTTAAGGAAAGAAGTTTAAGAAGAAGTTTAAGAAATTTCACTTTTTAAATAAGTATCGTATGACCATAAAATGCAGGTCAACTTAATGTCGAAATTTTGTGTGCGTCTATTTTTGTTGTTCGTGCTTGTCTTTGTGTTTTTTGTTTGTGGTTTGGTCATGTCTTCGTTTTTAGGTGTTTGTTCTCGAATTGCACTCCCCAAAATGCATTTAAAATAATTCAAAAACATTTCATTTTACCAACGTAATTAAAAGTATTGCACCTACTTGCATTTAAAAAACAAAAACAGTCATACCATTGATTTCATATAAAATCAATTTTAAAAACGATAGTAAACTGATATCAAAGATAATCTTAAAAATAACGATATGCATAATAGATATCTGTGATCACTAACACACATTGTTTGCACATATATTATTGAGATAACTTTAAATGTTTTCTACAATATTTTTATCTTTTCCGCTACAATTTCAAACATGTGTAATTAATGGTTGCATGTTAAAGCACAACATTCATGTTTCCTGCACCTTTTTGTAGTGTGTGCCTAAACCTTTCGCTGCTGTGCAAACGTTAAGATTGCGGTTTGTGAGTTTGTACATTAAATTAAGTGTATTAATATTATATTATTAATAACAATACTTTATTAAAACCATGCATCCATTGTTGTTTTGTTTGTTTTGTATGTATGGACATATTAGATTGCTTTTTTCTGTGACCCTTAATAGAATGTATTGATGCAAAGAGATATTCTCAATATAAAGAACGTGTCAAATAACCGTTTTTGGTCTTATCCCAAAAATTCTGCAGCACATCTACTTACCAATGACATACAACCCCTTTTCTTTCTTAAGCATTATACAGACACACTTCTTCTGTACTTTTAATATTAATAATAATTGTAATTAATTTAATTAATTACATTTAAAAATACTCATACAGGTTATTATGTAATATACTTAAGAATGCAGGATACATTTACGTCAAAAACCGTTGAAAATTATTTTTTTATCTCAAGATTGAAACAAAAGATCGACAATCTGAGTAATCATAGCGCTGTGGTTTGATAAGCCCTAGAGGCTGAATGATGTATCTAACATTATAATCAGTATGATCGGGATACTTATTTCCTTTGTAATTTAATGAAATAAAAATCACAGTCATACTGATTACAATGTTAAATACATTTATAATTCAACTTGTAGGGCTTACCAAACCACAGCGCTATAATAACTCAGATTTTCGATTTTGTGTTTCAATCTTGAGATATAATTAAAAAATGAAAATGTTATGCGGTTTTTGACGTAGAGGTATCCTTCGCTTTTAAGGATACAGACTGTATAGTGCCTAAAGCTAAGTTGGCATCAATGCGTTTTCCAACGCCGCCCACTGCGTTCTCGCAGATAACTTAAAAAGTATTTTACTTTCAACACGTCATATGATCCGCGTTTACGTTGCGTTGGCTACGTTGAAACTTAGAAATTAAGTTATCTGCGCGTCAACGCGTTGGAAAAACGCGAGCGTGTGAACCTAGCCTAAGAGACATTAGGGTTTGAGTTGTCAGTTTTCATTGTTGTGCAGAGTTTTGAGGTAGGACCAAAGATTATGTGTAATCTTTGGTAGGACTTATTACTCATGATCCTTACATTGTTAATATTCTTTCCCACTAATGGGTTTTCTAAGCCAGCCAAAACCACCTCCAGAGTACAATGCAAACATCATTAATGTTTTTGATGATTTAGGGAGAGAGGGGTGGTAGGGGGTTGTTTGATTTTCTCGAATAGTTCATAAATATGAAAGTAAGGTCTGTTAAAATTAATGCAAATTGGAAACCCCATTCTAACCTCTACATAAATTGAAGTAGTTTGAGCAACTACCGCTCGTTTGTAAGTGCGCTAGTTTTGTTCACGGCTAAGTGGTTTGAAACAGTGTTGCCTAATTGATAACGAACACTTTTAAGCTCTTTGGTTTATCCATGGTTTATCTATGTACTTGTTTTGTCGATAACAGTGGTAACTATAGTATCGATATAAACCACTAGCGCCATCCCACGCTGGCTGCTACAACTACATCAATAGACCTTTTTCAAAAACTATCTAGAACCTGTTGTATGAGTATCATCCGGGTCTTCTAAATCTTCAAGAACAACAATACACAACAATTAAAAATCAGTTCAAATGTTATGTCAAGGTTCATTGATGCATACAAGATCATCATCTACTAACCTTGATTTTATATTTTTAATTAATGTGCATTGTCGAACATAAGATTTAGAGGACCGTGATGATAATCATACAAAGGGTCCTAGATAGTTTTTAAAATGGTCTATTGATCTAGAACCCTTAGATAGAGCTAATAATGGCCCCCTAGATCTTCAATGACAACAATGTACACAACAGTGAAAAATGCACCTTAACGTAACTATCAAGGACCCTTAGTTAGAGCTTATCACGCCACTCTAGACAGCGCCACCCTAGCTAGCTTGCTCAACACCCATATGCAGTCTGTAAAGTAGTAAGTCGGCGCTGTGAGTGTGGGAGAAATCGGAACTGAAAAGCCCAATCGCGTAGATGCATTCTTCATCATAAAAGTGAGATTATGACCTTCAATCTTCGTAAAAATCTAACTCAAAAGATTTTTCAATAACTATTTCAACACAATAGACTACATTCTATCTACATAAAATAATTTTGAATATACTTCTCTTTGTCATTGTGTTCTAGTTTATGATTTTTTAGATGTTTCCCCTATCGATTTCTTTGTTTTCTTTTCAGACTGTAACTACTACTACTTTCGTTAAAGACTAATTCCGTGTTTTAGTTTTACGAAAGGATTCCTGGAGATAATATATGAGTATATCATGATGGGTGAGAAAAAATACTCCACACAAACTATACCGGAGCTTTACGGTTGTAGTTGATAAATTAACGCTGAATGGGCGTCTCAGGCGCGACTTTCTGCCGCTCACAGCGCTAGCAGTACTGAAAGGTCCAACTCGATCTTTGCAACTCGTTTTCTCCATTCAAACATTCAAGTCGTTAATATTTAATACTTTTAAATATAAATCATCCATTGTAGTAATGTTTTACAAGGTTTTTGACAGAGAATACCTTTGTTATAGATACAAAACAAACATATTGTCGTTTGACAGTTAGACAGTTGACTAACGACAATATTTAACATGGAATGAATTACAAGGCTGGACCTTTCAGGACAGGTGTTGCAACCTACTTCAGCTTTGACCTGAGAAGCCCATTGATTAATTTTGGCCACCCTTTAGCTATCTCCTAGTAAAACATATTGGTTTTGGGATCCCATACTACTCATATTCGTAACCAATTGTAAAGTTTTTGTTATAATGGAAATAGATTTGATAATATAGTTTTGTTATTCTTTGATAATCCTTGTATTGTTTGTTTCTAGAATGTGTTGTGGTGTATTTTAGTGGTGTTTCGTGACATAGTTGTGGTTTTGAACCCTGTTCAAGGATTCTACCAGCCTTCTTTATTTATTTCTCTTAGCTACTCTTTGCATGAAATAACATGTTTCTTTCTTCATTTTATGTGGTGAATACTGGTTCCATCGTCTACTGTAAACCACAGTTATTTAATAAAATATAAATTATATATTATAACCTGTAGTGGTAACGGTAGCTCGTAATATTTAACTACACCAATTTAGCGGTATTTCATTGATATCTATTCACGATATTGAAAAGTAATTGGTTTTTTGTATCAGCTTGATAATTTATTTTTAAACTTCCAAATATTGTAATAATTGCGACTGTTATTTCTCTAATAAATAAATTAATTAAATAAATAACAATCCTAAAAGGAACAATATTTTTAACTTTTTAAATTCATTTTTTAGATAGGTAATTCAAAACCAAATCCGAGTTATCAATCACTTTTTCAATATCTTGAGGCATTCTGAAGACAATACCGTTACTTTTGGGTGGTTCAATATTGCAAGCTAGCCATTCTCAAGATTCTAAAAAAAAAAAAAAAAAAAAGAAAACGAATTTGCCAAAAAAAAGTGCCCTCATTTAAAGTGAGGGGTTGTTCGGTTTGACTAGGGGTGCAGTCTCCTCGACCACTGTTTCGGATTCCCTCGACCTCAACCTACTAGGGAGTGTGGATGTCAATTCGCCCTATTACACCGAGCAGACACCTAGCATTCTGTAAGTCGGGTGTATTCAGAAATTACGTCTCGCTTTTAGTTTTTTTTCTGCCTTTTTTACCACCGCAAATATACACCAATCACATAGCTGCCCTAGCCCTACATAATATCCCACATACATACGTAAATTTAGTTTTATCTATAAATATATGGAAATTAAATTACATCTGTCTTCATGCGTATTTGTCGGTATTTTGGCAAGTTTATAACCATTTTATCATTTTTATATTTGATAAATGGTAAAAAACTATCATAAATTCTAAAATTTTAAATGTTTGTCAATTTGAAGCTGGAATGAACAATAACGCGAATCGTCCCTAAAATAGCAAAATTTGGACTTTGTAAGGAAAATTTAAAAAAATTAGAAAGTTTTATAAACTTGTCCAAACAAAATGACGAGAAATGAAATTTTGACCGATATGTACGTTATGAACACATATTTCTGAAAATGCTACAAAATGCCATATTTCAAATAATTCACGCTAAAAATACGTAACCCTACTGATATAACCTAAGCCGTTTGTCCGTTTTCATTCATCCACGAAAACGTTTCCAAGTTTCAAATTTCCCGGGTGGGTGTCGTATTTTACGTCTCGCTTCCTATCCAGCTTCTCTGTCTCGTAGTGTATTGAGACTCCTCCCCCTTCTCCCCCGAAGCCAATCACAAGTGAGTAGTAGTAGTTTCTCTGCTTTCATGCAACTCCTGCAGTTAGTTATGCGAATAGATTAGATAGTACGTTACATTATCTGCTAGCTATATATATATATATTAAATAATTATTTCTTGGGGTATTATCACGTGAGTTATAGAATACCCCCTCCATCCATTGGGATGAAGGGGGTATTCTATAACTCACGTGATAATAAAAAATAAAAAATTATTTTACATATAGCCGCGAGAATTTAATACTTAACGTATATATACTATACCACTATACCGTTATTGAAGAGAATGATACATGAATTCACATCTAGAGTCCCACCCACTCAGTTACAAGACATTTTCAGTGGGGAACTTTAATTTAAAGCTACTAAACCAACCCTGCAGGCTCCGGACCCCATCGGCGAGTGAGCGATAACCAATCAAAGATCTATATTTCAAATATGAAACGTGGAAGAGATTTTCGATAAAAGTAACAAATGTTTAAGAATTAGGGCTTCTCTATGCATCCGGACCTAAGCACTGGTTACATTGTGAATAGTTCGCGTTCAACGAAGCACTCAATAAATTCAAATTTGTTCTGAATCGACCTTGTTGATTCTGACATTTGTCTGCAGGTGTTCGCACTGTCCAATCACTGATTCATATGTTTCGTATTTGAAATATCGATCTTTGATTGGTTATCGCTCACTCGTCGATGGTGTTCGGAGCCTACAGGGGTTGGTTTAGTCGCTTTAAATTAAAGTCCTCCACTGAAAATCAGTTTCGTTTCTGAGTGGGTAGACTCTAAATTTGAATTTGTTTTAAATTTATTTAAGTCAGTAATCACATAATTCTATCGCAAAAGGGATTTGAAAGTGTTTGATAAACGGTACAGCTGGTGAAATTTAGTATTCTCTCCGTAATAATTTGCTATGGAAATTGTACCGTTCACACAAGAATGCTAAGAGTTAATTCCAGCATCCATTTATGAGATAACGTTTTCCACCGGTTGCACCGACTATCTGCTTTATATGCTTCGCTGGAGATGAACGGGAGTTCACTAGTGTGAAATTATATTTCAATCACACTTTCAAGCATAATAATACAGATGGGTTCATTTTGCATTAGTGCAATGTTTTTTGCAGTGCAATTTTTGTTTCCACTTTAGAACTTGCATTTAATTTTAATCTGTCTGTATGATACCGGTGTAAATGTAAACGGTGACTTTGCACATAATAAAATTTAATAGTATCCTCCACTGAAAATCAGTTATTGTAACTGAGTAGGTAGACAATATTATAATTAATATAGTTATTGATTTATTTTATAACATAGTTTTAACATCAGTTGTCAATACAAAATCATGTGTACTTCTATCAGAGATAAAATTAATAATAATATGAAGAGTTAAAAAAAGTACCTATCCCAAAGAGAAAGAAGGGGAAAATAATTAAATCTCATTTTTTACTCTTAAAATTAATATGTAGGTGATCCCACTGAGGTGGGTTTACTTTCGAACTTTTATTTGAAATAAATCGTTAACAGGGCAAAGCCCCACCAGTAACGTTTAATAAAAATAAAAATCAGGTACATGTACAACATACATGCACAAGAAATATACACAAAATATAAAATAACAAACACATTAAAAGTTTACAAAAAAAACATGACAGTGAAACTGCCAAAGTCAACCTTAAAATTTAAATATAATTTCTTCTTCGTGGTGACTGGTCCCTGCAAAGAGGGCTCTCGTGCAGATCTTCAATCATCCCTTTATACATTCATCATAATCTTGCTCAACTTGACCATTTTTCACATCTATCTCTTTTCTCATTTTCAATTCTCTTTGCGACCTAAACGCGAATCAACTCCTTTCCCACCTTCTCCTCCCTAAACTCCTAAACCCCCACAAATATTTTTTCCCCTTATGACGACCCCGACTATATGTGAAGGATCTAATACGGCCAACGTCTTATGACCTAACTCGCGAGTACGTCATAAAACAGCAAATAAAATAACGATTATGTTTATGATTTTCATCTTCGAGCAACACTACAAAATAAATTATTATTATTTGTTTTCGTTTACGACCTAGGCCTACAGACAGCTAGGTCTTATTACGTTGTCCGTCTTCTAAAGCAGGTAGAGCTACCCTGGATCAATTTTACCCCTTGGCCCAGACAGTGAAGACAAATTACAGCGGATAGAAATGATTGCGTCTTTATGATTGTGCGTTTTTCAAGCTATTTATAGTCGACTCTTTTAAATTCCTCATCAGCGAGTTTCCAGAAATTGTCACCAGAGATATCATCAGATGACTAGAGCTCTACTTATAACTCGTCTTCCCTTTACCAGGCTCAGTCGTTACATTAAGAAATTACGTGTCTTTTGGTTTTTACTGCAGTCCCCCCCCCTCCCCCCCCCTCCCCTACCCAATGTCACCAACCCTCCCCATCAAAACCTTACGTGAGTTGGATGTCGCGGCGTATCTTAGAAAACTGCACTGCGCAAAATGGAGTAGCAAGCAAGCAACCATTTTATGCTGGGTTTTTTATGAGCGTTCAAATCAAAACAATTATGAGACCCAAAACGTGCTGGAGAAATTCGTGTTTTATTCAGTCGATTGGGGATAGTGGGGGGGGGGGGGCGGTTCCCTATGAATACAGAATGGTGTTCTGTTCGTCGTACGAACTACTGTGCGTGATTACTGGATTTACATTCTCAAGAGAGTCGAGTATACCCTAGCAGGCAATGTCGTGTGCAAAAAGAAATCGTGTCTTTACTATTATGCGTAACTGTGTGTGTTTTTTTTTTTCTTCTTTTTTTGAGACTCGTGGTCTGAGTTTGCGAATGGTTAATAATTAAATCGCTTCACTTCACACATTACTATTAAAGGCGGAATGCAGAGTCGAGTAAAGTACATTATTAATTTTGTTTATGGTTGCTATGGAGTATGTTCTTCTAATAACATATAATATAAAACAATTCCATAGAAATAAATCCTGTACTTAACTTGACACTTGACAGTGCATAGGTATGACCATAAGTGTTTAACATTTAGTTTTATATGAATCAAATTATTTAAATAAACCGATATAATACATCGATTTAAATTAAAAACACCTACCAGAGTTAAAAGAAATATGTGTAATGAACTATTCTATTATTAATTATGACCTTCAAAAACAGGGATTTAAAGTGATTTGATCTGTAAGGTTTTCCCAAAGGTTTCAGTGTTTTTTTTTAATCAATTCAAAACAAAGAGTATATTTTAAAAGCAGATGAACTAAAAAAAATAGATTGATTTAACTCGAAATCCGTTATTACAAACAAAACTCTTTTTAGTTGTAACAATTACTGTGTCCTTCTCTTCGAATGGAATGGCACCCCTCACTTTTCTACCCCTCTTTTCTCCTTCTTGAAATGGTGCCCTTCTTAAGCGTGACGTAATTTCTGGTCGACACCCAATCAAAATCTGTTCTTTTTATCAAGTACTTACGAGCGTTCGGCAGTAGGAGTTTTACAGATGTATTGGCCGTCAACTAATTACTCATAAACTGATAGTAGGATTATTATAAATATTTACATAAGTACATTTGTCAGAAGCCTATTCAAAAATAATCTACCCATTTTTAAACAGATTCTCCGTATTATTTCGCCGAACATTTTCGACGAAAGTAATTTATTTGCATAATTCAAACATGAGTATATTATTTTTGAGCAGGATTGTCACAAATGTTCTAAAAAACCGTGCGTAGATATGACATCACTCTGCAAATAGGTAAATTTTCATAAAAATCCTATTATTTGTTTAAGAGAAATTAGTTGACTAAAAACATCAAAACTACTTCCGAACGCTCTTAAGGTTGTATCTCGACCAATCCTGCAGCTGTTAAAATTGTTTTGAAAGGCTTTGAAATTGCAAAAAAGTGACCCAAAATGTGTTTTTCCTTAGAGAACATAATGTTCTTACTTTTAAATGTTTTGCTGTTGCAAGTCATATTTCTGTTTTTTTTTTAATTACCTTATTAAGTTGTGAAGGTCGTGTTAAAAGTTAAATAATCATACGTAAATTGAAAAACGGATTTTTTTTTCGAACAGAGATACATAAAAAAGAACAATAACTTCTAGTCTAGGAGATGACATTTTTTTTCTATTTGACAGTTACAGCATTTTTAGCAATTTTAATCGTCAGTAATGGTGGTCAAGATATATCCTTAATTTCAATGTGCTCGAAATGTGTTTGTTTGTTGTTTATTGTGTTTCGGCTGCAGCATGCGATATAATAGTGTTTAGTGTTTAAGTGTTCTTTATTCCTGCACGCATTCTTATTACTAATATATTCTTATTTCTTTGCATGTGACTTTCTTCTTTTTGCAACTCTTTGCTTCATGAACCAAGAACGGCTTTTATTTTTTCGGTTTTGTTTTTAAGGTGTTTGGTAAATTTGTGCATTTCAGGTTCTAGTTTTCGAAATTAGTCCAAAACAGACAGAGAAACCAAATACATGAAATAAATTTATTCTTGTAGCAAGTCAAAATATAAAAATTGTAAAAAATACCCTTTAGATAGTACTCAAATATATTCATGAAATAAATTTCACACAGCACAATTTTCTATAAATTGAATAAGCGAAATTCAAACTAAGATATCCGTATTAATACTTACGTTTTTTTACGATGAAACAAGCATTTCTTTATACTTTCTTCTCTCAAACGTAATATCAAGGATGTCAAACCATATGAGTTACTCTTACATTTTACTCTTACAATTTACTTTTACAAGCTACTCTTACGAAATGAGAACAAAGGTAAAACCCTAATAAGTTGTTTTCATTATTTTTTCAACTTTTATTCGATATCATTCAAGACTAATAAATGTGGAATAGTTCAAGATTTCAGGTGTAGGGAAGGCAGCACAGGGCACACCTTTTTAAGCACATTCTATAATTTAACTCGTCGTTGTTAATAGCACAATCTTCTGAAATACTTTGCACACAGGTAATAATGTGACTTTATATTAAAAAGCACAGAATTCGCAACTATTTGTTTTGCAATATCATAGACGTACCACACACACACCGCTTATCACTGAAGCTTATCATAATGCTCTACCATAATTCAAATTATTCTAAAAGCAATTGTAATGTAGAATATTCAATGACAGGATGATTGCGCTGTCGTTTCATATTTTGGCTAATTAAAACAATAGAAACAAAATATTGAAGTCAAAAACATAACATTCAAATAAAATACTTAAAGTTTAGTATTTATATAAAACATTTAAGTTTAAACATTGTAAAACATTGAAACATTTAAAAACAAAAAAAAAAACATTAAACATTGAACAACATTAAAACATTTAAACATAGTAATTTATATAATTTATTTCTTAATCGATTTCCGTGAACCAGACACTATTCAAAACACGTCAAATTTTAAAATAGCATCAAAATAAATGTTTCTAAGTAGCTGCGTCATTTCAAAGTTTCAATCAAGACAATATAAACAAAATCCACCAGAAATTACTTTTTTATGAGTTTTTTAAAATGCGTTTAAAATTGAATATATTGTGAAACATCAAATAATTTAAATACTCAAAATTTTACAATATATGTATAGGTAGCACCGCTTTTTAAAATATACGTAGTTTTTATTTTGTAAAACTTAGACTAGTGTTGGTTGTTTTATGGAGTGTTCTGATTTTTGACAGCGAATACGATTGTATAGCAAGTTGGCGAAAATTAATTTTAATTTTAAATTAATTTTATTGCATTCTTAATATATGGTTTTGTACATTAGTGGGTTTTCGAAGATTATGAAACGTTTATTTTAACGCTAGTTATCCAACTAGCGTTAAAATAAACGTGAGATGTGTTATTTATCTACTATAGTTTTGGGTTGTCTTCTACCCTTGATAAAAGGGTCGAGTCTATCTTGCAAATGCAACAGGTAAGTTATGTGTTCCACACCGAGCGGGAGCGGCTCGCCAACGGGCGAGATCCATCCCTCGTCACAAGTGACCCAAGGTCTAATAATCCCCTGATGGAAAAATATCAAACTGTCTACATTGTTTGGTTAATTATGTAGTATATAGGGTAAAGCCGGAAAAGTGATAAAAATATAATGCAATTTATAGAATATATTCTAGCACTGAATATATCATGATATTTATAGAATATGACTATATATTCTGTATAACGATGGAAAAATAATGAAATTTATAAAATTAATATTATTATATTATAATAAAGGATATTCTAGCGATAAAAATATCATGACATTTATTTTGCTAGAATTTGTGATATATTATCTGCTTTACTATGAAATTATGAAATTATTTAATTTACTGTACTTTGTTAGAATATTGATGTATTCTAGCGATGAAAATGTGAAATTTTTAGAATCATAAAGTAATATGTAATCGCTTTCCCGACTTTTCCTATATTATTTATACCATAAATACATACAGTAGGCATATACATACAAGCCTAGATAACACCTACACCTTACAACGTTACTTTTTATTTGTGGTATTATTTTCATTTCTCTACTAGAAAAACAAGACCTCCTAAAATACTGTATTTGACGTTTTGGTATGGTAACAAAACAAGAACTCATCGAGTAAAATTTTTGGGGAAAAAAATTTACAGACGTACAACGTAGATTTCAGCTGTAAACATGAAAAATTACAACTATACAATTTGCATGGGTTTCGGTTATCGTGTAGTTTAGTAGATCAGCTTTGTGCAAGTAAGCTTATTTAACTTTTTGGTGGTGGGTTACTGAAATATTGCTTTGAATTTTCCTTCTAGTTACATAAAATGTTAGTGTTTTAATTTTTTTTAAAGAATTGACATTTTTTCTTGGGTATTATTAATTTTATTAAAGCTGTCCCAACGTTAACTAATCTGATATGTACGATAGAGCCGAATCCACAAGTATCAACTTAATTGCCATCTTCTCTATTAAGCGGTAGATTTCCTTTACAAAATGTATAACCGAACACAAGGGAATCTGTTGATTTTCGTAGAAGTACCTTGTGTGAAATGGCAGTTGATAAGGATCTGAGGTCTGCATGAGACTAGTTAGTTAAATTGGGACTAGTTTACCATCTCATTTTTTCTGAATTGTTTTGTTGATAAAATAAAATAAAACTGTTTTAAAATACTCAAAGATAGTAACATTGAGTGTGTATCGTAGGATAGAGACCCAACGGCTGCGGTTGTCTGTCTACCGCTCAACATAATCTAGTCGGGTAGTAGCAGAACGCAAGTGCGTGGACGATGACAGCGCGCGATAGTACGGGTCAGTGATTCGTGCATGCGTTTACATTCTGCTACTATCCGACTAGCATACATTGACTCTACAAAGTGTTATACTGGAGTTGGGTCTCGACCCTCCCAATATACAACATATAATGGTAGTAAAGTGGTTGGATAGCAACTTTGTGAATTCTGACGTCATAGATGAGCGAGTCGGAGTCTTTTCACATACTGACATTTGGTTGGGCAAAGCCTCATTCATCTACCAATAGAAGTGGCTCAGCGGTAAGACGCGAGACTCTAATTCGGGAGGTCGCCGGTTCGATTCTGGCCACCGGCAGTTCTGACTAAAGGTTTTCTCCGAGGTTTTCTTCAGTCGTAAAGACGAATGCAGGGACTGGGTCATACTATCGGCCCTCGGACATTCCTTCCCAACTATTCAAACACCTTAATATACCTAGTTAGTCACCTGAAGAGGGGTACATCAGGTAAAACTGGTGTGCACCCTATGACAGGGATTCCTACAAAAATTATTATTATTATTCATTCATCTATGACCCTGGTTGAGCATTTGTATACGTGTCCCAAGACAACCTTACAGATGCTATCGTCATGGCCAATCAGCGATCGGTATTTACCCGTCTATGACGACAGCATCTGTCACGTATACCAACCCCCACCCCAAAACTAATCGTCTCTCTTCCGGCCTCTAGCACCACCATTGGTCGCGACAACACTTCGACCTTGGCAGTTGGCCGGGCGCAAATCTACCCCCGTCGCGTCCACGCATCAACTCCGCCATCTTTATAAGCTCCGATCTGCGAGACGCCGAGTTCATCAACCACAGACCGTTCAGATCGGAGTATTCACGTAGAACGCGGAGTGCCGAGAATATTTCGTTGAGCGGGAGACAGTTTGAGCTTCCTATGTTGTCGGTATCGGGACCGTCGCCCCCTGAGGACCTCAACGAGAGCGACCACCACCTTTGATTGGTGCCGGACGATTGGGATCGTATTGACGAGTATTGTTAAGGGAGATGTATCGACCGTGGGGTGATTTCTTAAATTTTTGGGGGGGGGAAGTTGGCTGAATGAAAGGTTGTGCGATAAATTTAATTTTTTTAAATTTTAATTTCATTTTTTTATTTTTTTTTAAATTTTTTTTTTAAAGGTTTTTAATTACAGGTTAGAATCATCATTCTGGGGGGCTATTCGTGAAAGTTGTCACGGGGAGACAGTACTCACTTTAAGTGATATTTACGTTGTTATCACTTGCTATAATGGCTGATTCTTTTGGCGGACCGCGTGGAAAACTCAAAGCAAAGTAAGCACCGTCACCTGTTGAACTACCCGTAATGACGGTTAAGATTGCTTTAAAATATTTTAAAATTGTCACAGACAAAAAAACGAAATATATAGTATCCTAGAAAATGTAATGCTCTTCCTTATAAATGTTTCCATTTTCAAATGTCTTTATTTAATTGTGAATGGTGTATTGTAATTCATAGTTCCCACGTGACGTCACAGCGGCCATGATTGTGACACAATTGATGAGGACCAATCCTAGATCATTGGTATATATAATTCAAATTTAATAAATAAGCCTAATTTAGAATTTAAAAAATAAACAAAAGTAATAATATCATAAGAAATCACCATGCATACCAATTTTATTTAAAAAGATCAGGTTGCATTTTAAAGAACTAAGGATTTCTGTGTTCTACCACAACATCTTTCAATTTTTTCTCCATGGCAACGTCAAAGTTTGATCACAAATGTGGCCGCCACGCGCAAAGATGTGACGTACGTGCAACCTATGAATACCACGTTACAAAATTTGTTAAATAAGGACATTTGAACAACTGAAATATTTATTGAAACGGTGGATCATTTATTAGAAAAAGCATCAAATTATCTAGGGGATGTTATATTTTGGTTTACTTTTTAACAATTTCAAAGCAAGTAACGCAATTTTATCTTAGAGAAAGGAGTAAACAGGGTAGGAGGAGATAGAACCATGAGAACCTAGATCCCTTAAATAAAATGATGCATTCAGAGAACCGTATTTCGAACCCATTCATTTATACATTGATCACATCCTGATGACTGCTGATCAATAAATTTTTCATCCAGCCAACTTTTGAGAATATAAGAAATCAAACCAAGGCCGATACATTCGCATTGTTCGCCGAACACTTCCATATTGTTCTCATCGATGAGAATGGGAACAACGAGAAACATTTTTACTCATCCGCTGAGTTTACTCACTCAATGTACGACGCCTTTTAACGAAATCAAATGGTCCAAAAAAAAAATTATTGCTAAAGAACTACACTACACATTGTGTTTAAATTTAAATCGATTTAGTAAGTGACCTTGTCCAAGGAAGGTTGTGTGTTCTTTTTCTAAAAGTAGATTCAGTGGTGATTCGCGGATTCAAGGGTTAAAACTAAAAAAAAAAAAAAACATTATAAAATAGTTGAAAGAATCCTTGAAATTTAAGGGAGAAAAGAAAAGTCAATAAATAAAGTGCTTCTGTGAATATTGGTAGGAACAAGAATAAGCCTTATCTATGCTCACTTCCATAGTGATTGACTGATTGATTGAACAAGTGGAAAGTTAATGATGTGAAATCAAGTGATCGTATTGTAATTATTCTACTATTGTGCATTGAAGACTTTACTAAAGACAGTTTGACTGTGACGTCACAAAATCCGTCTCGCTTAGGAAGTCGTCACCGATTGGCTGGCTCATCCTTCAACGTGATGTGTAAAACACAAATGTATATATTATGTATATGTGTGGTGACAAATTGATAAAAAAAAAGTTTCCATATACATGGGAACAAGTCGTTTCGGTTAAAGGAAACAGATTTGCATTTTTAAAAAAATAGGATTTCCTCAAGAATACTTTCTAGGTCCATTATTATATTTAAAATAAATTGTTGAATGTCTAAGAGGGTGAGAAAATTCCAGTTCGATGGTAAAACTGGACCACTTCCAAACAAACATTAATTCCTCTTTTTCGTCCATATTATTTACAAATAATCATATTCCAACTTGGAATGTGTGTTGAATTCAAAGCTTGCATTAGTAGACACGCGTAAATTGTATTAAGATCAAATCTTTCTTTTCTTGTTGTTAAAACTCATGAAAATCCAAAACTACATATCATGAAATCTGTAGGTACCATTTATAAAACCAGTTTGTGTAGTGTATTGTTGAACTGTGTACATAACTCAATCATGCTACATCATTTAAAATTGTCAATTTTTAATGCATTATTTAAATTATCAAAATTAAGGAAATAGAAAATTTGTAAATGCTCTTCGATATGTTGATGTATTTCTTAGCAAATTGTAAAACAAATTGAAGGCTGGGTGAGGGGGGGGTAAATTTGAGTGTAAGTTAATATGGAAATATATGCAAGTTTAAAATCAAATTCTAGCAATGAGATGAAAGTTACATACCGATTGTATTGAATGTGTGTCTTATATCTTGTTCAGGAATTATAGTATCATTGAACAAATAAAGTTGTCTATTATTTTATTATTTGAGAAGGAAGTGGTCCGTGGTCGTAACATGTACATAAATGGATGGAGAAAATGGTGACAACATAAAGAAGTAAACACCATCAATATGAAGGAAAAATACTTTGTGAACTGTTTTTATTATGTGTTATTATTTTCTTCGGTATTTGTGTCCACGATTCAGGACATCGTGATTTGTTTGCGGTCAAATACAACAATTATCTACAACTTAATGTAAAAATTAAATGTTTAGAGAATTTGTTTACAATATTAAAACGAAGATTTTTTAGAGAGTTCGAAAATGGATGCTTTAACAAAATGAGCTTAAATGTGAATATTTTGTAATGCAACGAAAAATGTGTATAATTACGTTTGAAATTTAAAACAATAGTCAACCCACAGTTTCTCTTTAGTCATTACTTATTATCCAAAATTTCACGAAAACCATTGTAAGTTATTGATTTTTTTACTATCAACATAAACCTTGTTGAGAGTTTCTTGATTATTTTGACTTTGCGTCATTTGCTTGAATTAAAAAAACGAAATAAAAGGATTTTATGCAAGGACCATAACATTCTAACAATTTGATTGCTTCAGCTATTAAACATTAACAACTTAGAACCATCACCAAGACTACAGATATCTTGAATACATTTCTTACATCACGAATGTGTGCAATATACAAACAACATTTTATATTCATTATAGTTTGTATTTTTAATCCTTAATCATTAGAAACCATTTTCAATCAATTACATTATAAAAGTTTGAAGTTAACACTGGATACCTTTCTCTTCTGTAGAAACCAACTTAGTGATATGAAATTTTTAAATATTTTTGAACCTAATATGCTTAAGAATTAAAATATAAATGCTCATAACTTGTAATTTCCATACAATTTAATGTAGCTATTGAAGGACTGTCGTAAATATGTACTAATAAGTAATAAACAATGTTATGTATTAATTAAATATCTGGTTTGTCAATGGCCTCCACTCTAAAGTAAACTTGCCTGTTTAAAAAACAAACTAAAAACTTGAACAATTTTAAATTTGTTATCTATATAACAAAATGTATAATATAATGATTCATCTATGTATGAATCTTATCGATGTATCTTCTATACTAAAAGCTTATATTTTATACCTTTTGGACTCGTCAGTCAATGTTGTAAACGTATTTAACGTCACGAAATGTATACTATTTTTAAAATGAATATTCCTGTGTTTTTTTGTTTTTTTCCATATGGTCAAGGTAATAATCGAAGGGTTTTAAAAATATCGGTAATAGTTTTAAAGTGAAAGTTCCATTTATGTTAATCGTACATAAACGACTTACAAACATGTTTATATGGTGTAGAAAATGTACTGTAATGTTAATTAAAACTATTTGGTAATAAAGATGAATCTACAATAATCTTGTTTTGTTATTTATAAATCCGTTTTTTGTAAGAGTAAAGGATACCTTTAAGTGAAAAACCCCACAAAATTTTCATTTTTAAATTACATCTCGGTCTTCGAAATGGAAAATCTGAGTCAACAACGCACTGTGGTTTGGTAAGCCCAACATACCGTACTGAATGCTCTAAATTGTGTCTTACATTATAATTAGTGTGGGTTCTATTTCTAATTCATTTTATTACTAATTATCGATTTAATAATAAAAACAACTACGCTAATGGTTATAATATTTCATTCAGTTTGTAGGGCTTACCAAAACACAGTGCGCTGTTGAATCACATTTTCGATTTCGAGTACAATTCTAGGAACATTTTCTGCAGTTTTTAATGTAGAGGTACCCTTCGTTCTTAATATTAAACTACAATATATTATATTGAATATTCAAGGATAGAGGTAGCTCAGTGGTACTGGTAACGGTAGTGGTAAATAAATAAATTCACATTTAGAGTCGACCCACTCAGTAACGAAACTGATTTTCAGTGGGGGACTTTAATTTAAAGTGACTAAACCAACCCTGTAGGCTCCGAACACCATCGAAGAGTGAGCGATAACCAATCAAAGATCGATATAGCGAGACTCTTATTCGGGAGGTCGCCAGTTCGATACCGGCCACCGACTAACCTGACTGAAGTTTTTCCTCAGTCAAAAGGCGAAGTCTGGGCTAAGTTCTTGTATGCAGTAACCATGGGCAGCATTCCCTCCGAATACTCTCACAGTACCATCAAGGGCATTGGAAATACAGTAACAATATTGATAGAATACACTCCTAATAATTTATTATTAACCATATTTTACTTCCCAAAATGTCAACGTTCAAATTTTAATGTTAAAATTTTGTTTGTGCTTCTTATATAGATCTAAAAAACACTGGACCCCCCCCCCCCCCCCACCCAATCTCCCCTTGATCACAGTTCACCACTGACCAGACATATACAGGGTTGGGGGGGGGGGATCTAATTTGGGAGCCTACAAGATCTGCAACTCCGTTACGTCACAGGTATCTTGAGGGCTTGTGCTCTCATCACCCAACCAGCACACACAGGGTGCGGATTGACAGGGGGGATGGGGGGAATTTCCCTCCCTTTGATAATTTCATCCCTGGCTCTGTTTTACTGATAGGTATCCCTGCCAGGGATGGCTAAATCCCCACCTCTGGATACTCATCTCATCTTATATATAATATCAAGTGACTGTATCTTGTAACGTTGATAAATAATGCGTCAATTTACACATATGTTCCCAGCCAGGAAGTGTTTGTACCTGTACATTAATGAACCAAAAACATTTACTCTCAGATCGCTTCCAAGGCCATCTCGAGAGCAATAATACCCCAAAAAAATTTCCTCCGGTGGCTGGGGCTTTGCCCCAGACCCCTTTCTACGCACGCAGATACTATACTTGGGCATCCCCCTCCCCCCCTCCCCCCTCTGCCAAGCTGTCAATTTGCACCCTGAGCACACAGTAATAATATGGATGCCAGGTCAAACGATTGGCTTTTTAAAAGGCGGGAACAAGTCAACCTCTGGAACAACACTAGACTTACATCGTTCGTTAGAATCTACACACAGAATCAAGCAAAGCCGCATCTACCAATAGTAATCGTGCTTTTCTAAAAATCTGTTTCCCCCCACCCAAAAGTAACTAACTAAAGTTCTAAACTAGAAATAATTAAATAAACTTGCAAGGAATTTGTCAACCCCCCAGTGCATCAGGGGAAATCGAAAAAATATACTTAACTTGATTAATTTATTTTATATATTAATTGTTATTGTTTGTAATATGTATTATTGTTTAAATCAGAATCCAAAGGAACAAAACTCAGGTCCCTATGCTTATCATATGCCTCAAACATCTCTGACTCATCCCACGTTACAGTATTCGACAACAACATACAGATCATTGCGTATGCTTGGCCCGATAATGTGGCGAGCTCGATACTTCACTTACACTCGCTCGTTCTGTATCCGTTTGAGCAAATGATTTCCAAATAGAACAATCGTACCGTAAAAATGCCCCAAAATAGACCTTTAATCATGAATTAATGATGAAAAAATTGATTTTAAGGCAAAATAAAACACGCGTTTTTGGCATCACTATAACACTTGAAATATACTTAAAACTATTTGCCAGGCATGTATTTACTATTTACCAACGGAAAAAAGGAGATGTCTTGAACATCCGCATCCTTATTATTATACACAAAAATATAAATAAAACGAATTATTTGTCAAAACAATGACTTTAACTGTAGACAATGTTTACTGTTATGTTTAATGTCAAATCTAATAAACCACATATACCACCAATAAACATAAATTATATTTAGTATTTGTTTGTAAGAAATGTACTAGAAATGCAAATATGCCCTTGTAAATAAAACAATATGCATCTTAAACAAATGTGCTACAATTATACACTAACATGCCCGAAAAATTGCATTTTTTCCGCTAAGGGAGTGCTAGTACAAAAATATTTAAAAACAAAAACAGAATATGCTCCCAGTTAAACATATTTTAAAATCTTAGCCCTGTTATCATTCATTCATTATTTAGCTATACAAAATTACATTGATCTCACCCTGTGACCTCATGTTCTCTGTGTATGTCTGTGTTTGTTTGTATTTATTATCAGCTTCTGTGATTACATGACGATTACAGACAAACACATACTCCGTATTATAAACATTTTCAAACTTATGTATAGGTACAAAATATCACACCATAAACAGACAAACAAAAGCAAACAAGAAACAAACTTATTTTAGTGCCACAAATAACTGGCAGTACTTTAGTTCTAAAATGTACATCCAATTGTTAATTATTATTATTATATATGTTCAAATGCCGAACAATATACCAAGCTCATTAAGTTATACCACAGATAAGGGAGTGGTTATACATTTTAAAATGAAAAAGTTTGTACATATTCAACACATTTGCTCTTGTCTTAATATCTTAAAATGTATATTATAAAAAGTCTTGCACTGCATAACATGATGATTCTAACACAAAAATTATTTCAAATTATTTTTAAAACTCGGTTCCTTTTTCTCCATCATGTCCTGGGGTGGGGAAGATAGTTATAAAGCTGCAGCCTGATATATACGGCAATGATTGTATGCGCAGGTGTTCGCACTGTCCAATACTGATTCATATGTTTCGTATTTGAAATATCGATCTTTGATTGGTTATCGCTCACTCGTCGATGGTGTTCGAAGCATACATGGTTGGTTTAGTCACTTTAAATTAAAGTCCCCCACTGCAAATCAGTTTAGTTACTGAGTGGGTAGACTCTAAATGTGAATTTATTTATTTATTTATTTATTTATTTTTGGTAAATTTGTTGTTGTGTTGTGTTGTGGGAACTCAACTGCAGTGAGCCTCCCGTACCAAGTCGGTGCCTAGTGCGAGCACTAATAATCCGGCTCCGGATGGAAGAAGTCAGGAAGGGGTGAATGGTAAATATTAAATAATTATAACATTTATAAATCTTATCATTTAGGTAAACAATGAATTTGTTCAATCGTACTTGGCGTTTGTTCAAAATTTATTTATTTATTTCACCGTATGATTTGTACAGAATACAAATATTGGTATAAACTATACAAAACAACTATACATACAAAATAAAATATACATACAAATCTATAAAACTACAAAATACATTAAGAAATAACAGTAAGGATGGGTATGAGAAACAGGAATTGAAGTTGTTAGTTATCCAAAAATTCTTTTAAAGTGTAGAATGGTTTAATTAGTTCAATAAAACCAGATACCAGTGATATCCATAACGAATGTGGTGAAATTATCTCACTTTATCTTTTACAAACGCTTAGAACCATAAAAAAACAGTTTCAGCTCTTTACCCCCCCCCCCCCCCCCGGGTTGCTTTGCGCGTGGATTCGGATCTCCTGACTATATATTTTATCTCGTGATAATACCACCATCCCCCCCCGCCCCCCTTTCCGAAATATAAATTCCTGTTTACGCCACTGGTTATATATTTCGTTGTGCTCCTTTGTAAATAAGGTTTATCTTTATTTATTTATATTTAATGTCTATCCTATTCAGTTATAAAAACTGATTTACAAAGGAGGACCTTAAATAAGACTAGGCTATGCAAAAAATTAATAATGATGAAATCATAATCTGCGCATCTGAGTGAATGCGGTATATTAGTTAATGTCCCCCCACCCCCTTTACCCTCATATTATTTCCAACAAGCCCCTAGTAACAGTCATGTTCTGAGTCAATGTCAATGTAGTATTATGATAACACAACAGGCTGGGCTGGGCCACATAACAACCGCGTGATCGCCCGCCCTATGTAAGGTGGCGTGACACAGATAAGAGATACCAGTTGAGCTAGGGGAGTATGAAACATCATCGTATCCTTATATGGTGATGTCTGATCATCGCTGTCGCTATTGGCTGACGATGACGTTATTTGGAGGAGATCGCATGTTTGCCTCGCGACTAGAGAGAGGATGATAGTTGGGCATTACGGCCCATATTTTGGCAACGTTGCTAATCGAGACGATGACTGCAATGATATGTGATAACAGGGGGGGGGGGAGGGCGGAAGATTCGAGTTGAGGACATTTCACAAATAGACGTGAGACGTCGTGAAGAGGGGTTTTAAAATAAAGAGCTTTTTAGGGTGTTATTTATTTACGGTTGTACTATCAAGTTTAATGCTCTCATCATTTAATTAAAGAAACAGCTACGAATTTGTTTTATTATACAAACATTGGCATCAAGAGCTGGGATGTAGGATGTGGGGGGGGGGGCCAGTGGAAACTCTTGCCTCCTCCCCCCAGAATTTTAGGAAATAATACCTTCTTAACTAGCTACAACACAAATATATGCAAAATATGCACAAATCGGGTAAAAATTCAAACAAATCGCTGTAGACAAATTGGACTTGCTTTTTCCCTCCAAATTGCCCGTACACCAGAATGGATAGTGAATGGTTTACTCTTACTCCTCTTCGCCCCCCCCCCCCCCCCCCCCTCCGACCCCCTTCCAATGGAAAATAATATCCTAGAGACGACCAACCATGCAGGTAGCTAACTATATCACTGCTAAATCATGAGGGACTATTATTTATTTAATATTTTGTAAAGGATGTTGCAGAGCCACCGTCTGTGCGGAGGCTCTCTTCAGCCGTACAGTTAGTTACACATGTAAATACAAATCATTTTGTACAATTACATAGTACAAAGTACAAAATACGTACACTCTATTAGCACAATAACACTGATACAAAATACATTATGAATATATATAAAGGAATATAAAATAATACAATGAGATATAATAATAATATATTAACTATGAAGGAACTATAAATTTATAAGATAATATGAATATGACTAAGTTCACGGTTACAAAGGTTGCATTTTGTGTGGGGAATAAGGTGATTTGAACTTGGGTTTCATAGGGAAAGTTACTTTTTCAAAAATTAGTGATTTGCCTGAGGGTGTATGAGTAAGGCCAGTGACGTACACAGGAATATATTTCGGGGGGGCGAGTACGGCGGGGGTTTATGTGGGGTCGGCGGGGGGTGGGGGTGGGGGGCGAGTGTACGTGGGGCGTGCCTAGAGTAGACATAACTTTAAAAGGTGCACCATAAATGACATTATAGGGGGGGGATGATGCCCCCAACAATAGCGCTGCTGGAAAACTTTTTTAATAATCCGTATTTTCACATCACATGTAAAAATTCTATATTATTACAATAATTTCAACTAGAGAAGCATTTTCTGACTAAGCAAATAGAAAGAATAAGACGTAAAAATGAATGTATTTAATTTGTTTGCGTAAATTTAGTTTATTTGTAGAGTATAATTAAAGCTGGAAATTCTGGGGCGTGGGGCAAGCCCCCCGAGTGTCCCCCTGTATACGTGCTGGGTTAGGCCTTCGATGTGTGTGGGGTGAAGGGGGTAGGGGGGGAGGAAGGGAATCAGCCCATACCTTCTTATCTTGTGTTTGCCTAGTTGGCCGCATAGCGACAGAGTCTGCTGATGACGTAGTTGTTGACGAGAGCGAGTTTACGTGCGGCGATTTGTACTTTCGACTGCCTCATTCGCTTGACAGACTTCGTGGAGACAGGTAAGCCTCACCCTGCATTCTAGTAGACTAGCTGCCGGCTTGGGCATTAACCATTGCATTTCATGTGGTTTAAAAAAATAATTTCTTGCTATTTTGTATCAATATTTATCAATTCATTCAGTATTATTACTAAATAGTAAATACAGTGTTTTTTTTAATGTACTTCGTAATCAGAATAGTGTACGCGTGGTTTTAAGAAACAGTCTACCGGCCACGAATAATTTCGGCTACCTCCCCCAGTTTACAGTATTGCATGAGCTTGAATTTTATTTTTGTACTGCTAGTTTCATTCAATATTGTTGAATCTTCTAAAACTATTAAATTAATCATTCATCCAATTAATTATGGCTTTTTAATGAATATTTTCACCAGGGCGTGGCTTTGAGATAAATGCTACCGCGCGCGTTCATGGCTACTATTTCCCTCATTTCACTTCATTCTTTTTTGTATTTTAGTTTTGCAATAACCTTGCCCAATTTATTAAAATATATTACTGTAGTATCAATATTTCACGACAGTTGGGTTTTAGCAACAATATTAATGATGACTAATAATAGTAGATCGTACCGCCGCCCTGAAAATTATTCGTGGCAAGTTATTTGATTCGATTTCCTGTTAGATATTTTATTTGCCACGTTTGTGTGTATAATGAACTGGATTGAGGATATTTTGGTTGACCTCGAGCATTGTACGTTGTCTCTTTATCACATGATCGCCGCTGTAAATGTACGTCCGATCCGGTCGAAAATTCTAGATGATTTACTTTGGAGCCACGTCATTTGTAGCGGGCGGTTGAGGTGGGTCCCTCCTCGTGGTGACCGCGTGCCCTCAGAGGCCTCTCGTGCATCCATATCTTCTCATATCATTCTAGCCTTGTTCATCGCTAATTTTCCTTTCATTTTAGTTCCACGCTCTGTTCCGCGTGACTCGCTTGATTTCAAAGGGAGGGGGGGGGGGGGGGAGGAGAGACAAAATTGCACCAAGGGGGTTGGGTTCGAGTCCCCCATCTAATGCATAGACTTGCTTCACTCGTGATTGATTTCATCATGTTTATTATAAAGGAACTCGAATCATTTCGTTACGTGGATTACTATATTGTTGATGTATGGATAATTATGGTCGCTAGAATATGTGACTTCCCAATAACGGTACACACCACTGACGCGCCCAGGCAGAATAACCTTGAGCTTCTTACTACTTGTCATATTCTGTCATCTGTCATCTTTCACAATCGTCATCTGTCATGTCACAATCGTCATCTGTCATCTGTCACAATCGTCATCTGTCACAATCGTCATCTGTCATCTGTCACAATCGTCATCTGTCACAATCGTCATCTGTCACAATCGTCATCTGTCACAATCGTCATCTGTCACAATCGTCATCTGTCACAATCGTCATCTGTCACAATCGTCATCTGTCACAATCGTCATCTGTCACAATCGTCATCTGTCATCTGTCACCTGTCACAATCGTCATCTGTCATCTGTCACAATCGTCATCTGTCATCTGTCTCAATCGTCATCTGTCATCTGTCACAATCGTCATCTGTCATCTTTCACAATCGTCATCTTTCACAATCGTCATGTCATCTGTCATGATCGTCATCTGTCATCTTTCACAATCGTCATCTGTCCTGTAATAATCCTCATCTTTCACAATCGTCATCTGTCATCTTTCATCTTTCACAATCGTCATCTTTCACAATCGTCATCTTTCACAATCGTCATCTTTCACAATCGTCATCTTTCACAATCGTCATCTTTCACAATCGTCATCTGTCATCTTTCACAATCGTCATCTGTCATCTTTCACAATCGTCATCTGTCATCTTTCACAATCGTCATCTGTCATCTTTCACAATCGTCATCTGTCATCTTTCACAATCGTCATCTGTCATCTGTCACAATCGTCATCTGTCATCTGTCACAATCGTCATCTATCATGTCATCTGTCACAATCGTCATCTATCATGTCATCTGTCAACTGTCATGTCATCTGTCAACTGTCATAATCGTCATCCTCTTAAATATGATCTTTGAGTACACCTGCATTAATTAAACCCAGTGTTTGACATTTCATAAAAACTGCTCATCAGTCTTTCAAGCAGTAGGTTCGTTTTTCATCTCAGCAAATTCAAAACTCAATGTAAATAATTCGTAGATTACGTCGTGCAAACACAAATAGGTCTAATCCAATGTATGCACGCTTTGTTTCGTGATATAAATGACTGATGTGTGTTCTTTGTTTGTTTTTAGACTTGATGTCTTGTACTGGTGGACTGTGTGGTCGCCTGCATGACGGGGGTCCGCTCCACGAGGCTACCTGCGTCGCCGACAGCCAGCTTACCTCGAGATCTTCTTGGAGCATAGACGATAACCCGCTTCGAGTTGCTTCGGTGAGTAAACTATACCTAACGGTGTCGACGTCATAAAACCTAGCTGTCAGCTGTCTAGTATGTAGTATTACCGTACTTAAATACCTAATCAAAATCAAATTAAATATTCCTAATGGAAGGTTAATCTTTAGCGACTGCACATTATCTTACAATTTAGACTACATGACAATAATGAGTACTATCATTGTATTTTTAACCATTTAGGCCCGTCAATGGAGATTGGACAAATTTTAAACCAACTAACGTGGGTACCCTTCGATTAGCCTGTCGGGATTTTTCCATCTCCCGATTTGACTTCATAAGTCTATGCTGTTGTTTGTTCACCCCTTGACGTCCACTCTTGTTTCCTTGCAGACAACGGAACCGGGCCCTCATGGACGTCCCAGCCTGTTCGTCTGGAAGGAGAGATGTCGGCCCGCAGGCATCCAGCTTACCTCGAGACTTTCGTCGAGCGTTTAGACGGCACGAGAACGTGGTTGTGTTGGTGAGTCAACTTCAATATTTCTAGACCAAACTAAGCTTTATGATCTTCACAAATGGAAATTAATTAATTGTTTAATATATTAAGTAACTAATTGAAAATTAATTCAATTAATGAAG
Source organism: Isoperla grammatica (assembly GCA_945910005.1). Taxonomy (NCBI): domain Eukaryota; kingdom Metazoa; phylum Arthropoda; class Insecta; order Plecoptera; family Perlodidae; genus Isoperla; species Isoperla grammatica. The sequence continues at coordinate 7,614,628 of OX246744.1, read as the reverse complement.
TACCCAAATAACTTCGGTGACTAAAAATAGTTAAAATTATTCACAAACATGTATTAAATACTGAAACATATCAAAACAGTGGGTTTTTGGTGCATTTCTTGGAAAAAAGGACTTAAAAAGTGTAACGGCACACTCCAAAAATACCAGACTCTGATCTTCACAAGTCAATGCTCTTGTTTGTTCACCCCTTGATGTCCACTCTTTGTTTCCTTGCAGACAACGGAACCAGGGCCCTCGTGGACGTCCCAGCGTGTTCGCCCGGAAGGAGAGATGTCGGCCCGCAGACATCCAGCTTACCTCGAGACTTTCGTCGAGCCTTGTCAGACGGCACGAGAACGTGGTTGTGTTGGTGAGTCTACTTCAATATTTCTAGACCAAACTAAGCTTTAGTATGATTCAAACTTAATGTTAGGCAATAGCAGTAAGCCAAGTAACACTCTGATCTTCACAAATGAAAACTAATTAATTGATTAATATATTAATTAATAAAAAATTCATTCAATTAATGAACTACCCAAATAATTTCGATCACTCAAAATAGTTCTTATTCACAAACATGTATTTAATACTGAAACATATCAAAACAGTGGGTTTTTTATGCATTTCTTGGGAAAAAGGGACTTCAAAAAGTGTAACGGCACACTCCAAAACTACCAGACTCTGATCTTCACAAGTTCAATGCTGTTGTTTGTTCACCCCTTGATGTCCACTCTTGTTTCCTAGCAGACAACGGAACCAGGCCCTCATGGACGCCCCAGCGTGTTCGCCCGGAAGGAGAGATGTCGGCCCGCAGACATCCAGCTTACCTCGAGACTTTCGTCGCATTTAGACGGCATGAGAACGTGAATGTGTTGGTGAGTCTACTTCAATATTTCTAGACCAAACTAAGCTTTAGTATGATTCAAACTTAATGTTAGGCAATAGCAGTAAGCCTAAAGACTGATCTTCACAAATGAAAATTACTTAACTGATAAATTGAAAATTAATTAACTGATAAATTGAAAAATTGATTCAATTAATGAACTACCCAAATACTTTTAGTGACTAAAAATAGTTAAAATTATTCACAAACATGTAGTTTATACTGAAACATCAAAACAGTGGGTGATCAAAAATACTAGACTCTGATCTTCACAGTCAATGCTGTTGTTTGTTCACCCCTTGACATCCACTCTTGTTTCCTTGCAGACAACGGAACCTCCTCATTGGACGTCCCAGCCTGTTCGCCCGGAAGGAGAGATGTCGGCCCGCAGACATCCAGCCTACCTCGAGACTTTCGTCGAGCGTCGTGAGACGGCACGAGAACGTGAATATGTTGGTGAGTCAACTTCAATGCTTCTAGACCAATGTTTATGTTTATTATCATCTAAAAGACTTGTACGAGAATAGTAGGCCTATAGGATTTGTAGATTGTTAATTAAAAAGTAGAACACATGAATTACAAATAAAACTAGAGATTTCCTAGGATTTTTAACACTAGTGCAACACTAGTGTTGCAAACTTACAAGTGCAAACTAAGCTTTAGTATGATTCAAACTTGAATGTTAGTCAATACCAGTAAGCCAAGTAAGACTCTGACCTTCACAAATCTTCTTTTCCTATGCCCGCATTTTTGGCTTACTGGGCCATCATGCATAAACCATCATCATGCACAAATCGATGCTGTTGCTTGTACACTCCTTGACGTCCATTCATTTTCCTTGCAGCCAACGGAACCGGGCCCTCGTGGACGTCCCAGCGTGTTCGCCCGGAAGGAGAGATGTCGGCCCGCAGACATCCGGCTTACCTCGAGACTTTCGTCGAGCGTTGTTAGACGGCACGAGAATGTGAATGTGTTGGTGAGTCTACTGCAATATTGTAAGATCGAGTTAAGCTTTAGTATGATTAAATATTGACAGTTTGGCAATACCCAAAAGCAGTTTTGATTAATACTCATGTGAAAGCCAATTACAAATTTTAACCTCTTTTTTGCTTTTTAATCAATACTTAAGCCCCTGTGCATTTGGGCGTGGAGTTGAACAAGTCCAGTGTAGCTCATGTTAGATGGGTAATACCATTGTTGCAACACTTTTAAATTTCTGCAAATTAAAAAATATGTTACTTCATTAAAATATGATAGTGAAAATACACAGGAACTTTAAAAACATAACTAATGTATGTATTTCCTCTTTTCAGACAAGATGGGACTTTATGCTGGTGGATGGCTGACTAACCTTGCACAACTATTACCCTAACGTGCTCGCCTTCAAGCAGAAACATCTTCTCCCTGAGTCACTGAGATCCAGCTTACCTTGAACTGCGCCGAGCGTCGCTGCTGCTGGAGAACGAACTTGGAGATGTTTCGGTGAGTAACCAGAACCTTCCTGTGTTAATTAAAGGGGTGTTCAGGCAAAGCACGTTAAAAAAATCCCAGTTGTCCAAGAGGATATACAAAATGCAAAACTATTAGGAAATGACCAACCTTATGGGTCCATACAAAGGGAGGATAAATAATGTATTTTGGACTCTGATTTGTTAATGAGTGTCCAGGTATTAAAGTATCTAACAAGTTAGATTGTTACAGCAACAAATACAATGAAACTTTTTTTAACAATCATCTTTAACAAAATGATCTATATAACAAACTGTTTTTGAAATCCCAAAAGGTTCTTATGCATGTTAAGGTACCATCTATATAAAGAAATGTCCTTTATAACAAAATAATAAGCTGGCCCCCAATAGTTCGTTAAAAAGTAGTTTTTATTTCAATTCTTTCTCTTGGGGTAGGAACTGTTTCACACTTACTTCTTGTCATGGATAGGAATTAGGAACGGATGTGATATTGTTAATTTTTTGCCTGAATACTCCTTAAAATGATTTACATACACCTATAGCTTTTATGTAAAATTCCTACTTTATTTAATATCTATCCTACACAATTATAATAGGTACTGATTTACCCTTCAAGGACAATAAATAAAACTAGGCTTTACAATTTAAATGAAAAAGTATCTCGTAAAAAAATAATACAACAATTACAATTTATTGAAACGAGTTTCAAATTGTAGGCTACTATGGACTTTAATGAAATATGCTAAGTTATTCAATTTATTTAATAGCCTACCTACATCCAAGTAAATTAACTGGGTAGTGAAACGTTACTACTAACTTCAAAACTAAGTATTTTTGTATTATTATAAATATACAGCATATATTTTATTTTATTAGACACTTTCACGAATATGAATCCTTTTAAGATGACTTAAAATCGTACGAACGTCTCTCATAATTACACATGCATGTATAATCGATGTGTGTAGCTGAAGGCTTCGTATCGAGTGTAGGTTTGTTAACTACGACCAATCTTGCTTCGTTACGAGTCTTTAACAGCCACTCGGACTAACGTTAGCAAATTCCTGCTTTCAGATAATAACCTGATGCATTTCGCTGCAAGACTGAAGCAACCGCAAATTCAAGACTAATGCCGCATCGCAAACCAGCTTACCTACAAGTCTGAAGCCATCTCTACGACCAGCTTACCTCGAAGTCTCCCACACCGAAGGCAGCCGCCTGTCCACGTCTCGCGTTACTCTTGGTGAGTTGGTTTGTCCGTCTACTTAAACACTCAAAACCTTTAAGCCGCATTTACATCCACTTGACGCTCGTAATTTAACATACGCAAATTTCAAAACTTCATCAAATTTATATGCTTGTCTACAACCAATCTATGAAATTAGCAAAATTTACTTCTATCAACAAATCAGAAAATTTCTGAGGAAGAGAATTGGATCTGCGCATGCGCCACTTAACCAACTTTGTCAAATTAACAAAATCTTGAATTTGATTGAACTCTCGCCTCAGCTTGGCTTGGCGTACGTAGCGTTAATTTGCTTAATTTCAATGTAGACGATTCCATTTGATTTGTACAGGCTCAACTCGTGGGCGTACGTCAAGTAAGTTAATTTACGAACGTTAAGTGGTTGTAAACGCGGCTTTAGGGTTGCGACTTTTAATTCACCAACACATAAGAAATCCATTTCCCCCCCCTATTTCTAAATTCCATTCCAACAGTACAGTAAAAAGTTTAAGGTAGCAAACACATCGCTTGTCCATCCATACTCCCCTCTGGATTAATGAGACAAACCACCAGGCACTAATGTCGGGCTGGCTGCTTCCAATTTCTGTCCGGATTGTGAAACTATCAAAGCTAGGGTAATATAAACATAGCGAGATTGCTTTCCGTCGTCATATCCAATCGCTTGCTCCCCATTGTCCTACAACAAGTACGTCTTGTTCTTTTAACTAGCTATAACAATTTGTTAATTGCTTCATATACGTACATAGTTTTGTTTATGAACCTAAAACGAAATGGGAACTCAGGATTTTAAATTAGTTGTAGGTAGAGACACTGATTCATAGCATTTTGATTTGCTTTAGGAAATGATTTCAAAAATCGTATTTTGTGAGCAATTATGATATCAAAAAACAGCACTTTATAGCATAATGCATTTGCTGTGCTGTGCTGGGTGGCACATTAAAACTGTAAATAAATAATGCTCAATCATAAATTCTTTACTATGTACATTGTTCTTTGCTAACAATTACATGGCACATGATGCAACAGTTATTTTGTTCTGTAATCAGGAAGAATCATGGTCAATACAATGGAATAATGTACATCTACTAGTTATTAAAAACGCACAAAATCGTGCTTTTATTCGCACTGTCCAATCAATGATGAATATATTGTTTCATATTTGAAATACAAAACTTTGATTGGTTGTCGCTCACTCGTCGATGGTGTTCAGAGCCTACAGGGTTGGTTTAGTCACTTGATATTAGAATTCCCCACTGAAAATCAGGCTTGTTACTGAGTGGGTACTCTATAAATACGAATTTATTGATTTTATTTAAATCGTACTTTATTTGCCAATTATTATACTCTTAACGTAAATAGCTGATGCATAGCTGAAACATATATAGCTGAACAAGGTCCTTGTAGAATTTTCTACCTGATTTAAAACTAATTTTATTAACACTATACCATTATGAAATTCTTTAAAAAGTTCTAAAAAAAAAAAAAAGTAAAAGTATTTTTACTATCACATTTTGAGCATTTGCAATCAGTGTCCCTAGTCATGAGTAGGTGGAGCACTTCATAAATTCATAGATTTACTTTTTGGGTTTTATTTTGAGACTAGGTCTAAGCAAGACTGCGTCAGGGTTTGCCTTGCGATTATCCTTGCCGATGTGGTCACAATGTGCCCATTCAAGAACTCGCAGCCAAGCGATGTAGTCACAAGAACTCACAGCCAAGCTATGCTACGATGTAACCATTCGAAGGATACAAATGGACATTTCGTTACGCGTTCCGTTTGAGTTGTAGTTTCAAAACATTGGTCACGTGATAAGCTAAATAATTTTTCTTGAAAGTGTTGGCACATGGATAGTTTACAAACATGCTATTAGGGGAGGGTCAGTGGGGGGGGGAGGGGGGGGGGTAGTAAGTAGGAGCTCAGTGGTGGGGGTTAGGTTAAGGAAGGAGAGCAGAGAAACTTTCACTAACATTTCAAGTAAATATGTAACTGGTGTCTCATAATCCTACTCCTCCTCCCCCCCCCCCACTTCATTAGACGTTATTATCTCCTTTACTCACATCTACAAACATGTTTATCTATGTTTATTTACCATCCTACAGTTAGTTAATTGCAACACTACATTTGATGCAAGGTCCACTAAATTGCAACTAGCAACGCTCTCTGTGATAACTGATGTCGCTTCAAAATGTGGGTTATTTAAATGTAGTGTATCACTCAGGTTATCGTGCTTATCGCGGCATAGTGAAAGTACACTTGTGACCAGTGCTCGAAATTACCGGCAGCCCGAAGTTGTCCAAAACGTTCTCGGGCTGCCACTTGTATATATACCCAGCCAGGCACATACACACACATTATTAGTGTTTTTTTCTAGAATCGAAAGTAAAGTAAAGTCTAAAACCAACAGACGATGACACTTTAAGCAGCTCAAGCAGCACTGAATTGCAATAACATGGCAAATTAATCATGATCATAAAATTCATATTCATTTTTTACATTGTAATTGTATGTCATAATTGTCATAATATATTAATAAAAGAAACAAAATTTACAATTTCTTCACAATAATTAAAAAACAAAAATGTAATTTCAAATGTTGATTACGTGATAAAATGAAAAAATACCAAAATCGGGTTATGAATTCTTAACTGGGCTAATTTCGAGCACTGCTTGCGACTTACGATATTTTCTTTGAAAACGTAAATAATATACATAGCAAAGACAAACGCTAACAGTTTGGTATTTTGCCTTTTTTAGCCATAGAGCCAAATTTGCTTTGATAGATCGCTAACTCTCCATGCTACTGGTAGGTGATTCAGAGGACCTTGCATTTCAAGAAGAATAAAACCAAAGATACACACTACACACACACTTGTGAAACTTGAGCCCTTAATGTATCCGCACACAGCACAGACGTTTACATTCTGACCTGTGTCGGGAATAGATTCAGACAGTACTTTGTACAGTCAGGCCCACTTTTAGAGAACTCTCTTTTAACAAAATTCTGGATTTAACAAAGTAATTTTGATTCATCTTAAACAAAACAAACAAAACAAAACATACAAATTGGTTCTGTTTTAACTAAGTTCTTTTTTAACAAAGTAAAAATCAGCTCCCTTCAAGCTCGTTATAAGTGGGCTGGACTGTATAAAGCTCATTAAGGCGAAAGGATAATCTCACTGTAAAACGGCAACAAATAAACGTTCTTTAATTTATATTTTGAGAACGATACACAATATTGAAAAAGTGACGATTGAGCAGGACGTAGTTTCGTGATAGCTACAATCTGGATTAATAACATTTCAAATATTGCCATCATTACGGTTGTTGTTTGAAAAGCCAATTAAGGAATTAATTGTTAATTGGCTTTTCGAACAACAACCGTAATGATGGCAATATTTGAAATGTTATTAATCCAGATTGTAGCTATCACGAAACTACGTCCTGCTCAATCGTCACTTTTTCAATATTGTGTATAGTTCTCAAAATATAAATTAAAGAACGTTAATTTGTTGCCGTTTTACAGTGAGACTATCCTTTGCCGTTAACAAGCATGTTCTCGTTGTTAAAAACATTCATTTTGATCGCCAGTAAAGGTTGGTTTACACACCTAATTTAAGATGTTAATGAAAGGCGACGTTTTATAAATCCAGCCAATGGTATAGCGATACCAAGTAAAAGTGTTAGGAAAATAACACAAACCTTGAATATCTTAAATAAGTGTGTAAACCGAGCTTTATGTATGTCAGGCTTCTAACAAAAATTAGCCAATTCAAAACCCTTGTTGCGTAGTCAACAAAAAGTACTAATTAAAATAATTATACATTTGGTACATAATTGCCTTAGATATAGTGTAAGAGGTCGAGGGGAGAGGGTTAGGGTGTGGGATGGATAGTTTGGAAGTGGGAAGAGCAAGAGATAGGATGGAACAATGTTCAGGGCTGCTGGACCCCTATTCTGTAACATTCTGTAACACTTTGTCGTTAACACGGATTCGATGCTTCATGGAATTATACCCATTCCGTCACGTAACAACGCACAGCAACAGAAGGGCTCGTCACCCAATCGGAAACGGAATACGGATTTTTCCTCGGACATAAATATTGCTCAGAGTACCGATAAATTGTGGGTCCTTATCCAAAAATAGCATGGATATAATTATTATGTCTGAGAAATGCATAGTTCCAATTCTATTAGCATTTAAAGTTTGACATTTTTACCTGCATTGTGAAACGGGCTGTGACGTCAAACGTTTGGTAAAGAACACATTTTATGAATTAATTGATCAAAGCTCTTTGGAATTTGTAACTATCTTGGATGTTAAAAAACAGCACTTCATTGTTGTCAATCTTCAGATGTTTTATTTTACAACAACAATAATATTTGTAAATATTGTTCAAAACTATTGTAATTATTGAACACTACTGTACTATATAAATGAATTACTACGTTTACATGCAGGTTTGAAAAAGTTTTGACTCAAGTCAAACCAAAACCGTCGATCGTTTACATGCCATCGATCTGAATACGTTCTCAAACCATTTTTTAGTTCGTACATTTCCCGGTATACAGCGCCACTTACAATAAGACATTTAGTTTGCTAATGAGCCCGCCAAGTCGAAACGTATTGGCGGCAGTGGGGTGTTTACATGGCAGTTTCCAAAACTAGTTTTCAAGTCACCCCTGCGAGCAAACAGGCGTGACTCGAACCGATCCAAACCCACTTTCGAAGTGTTTATATGCTGTTTTGAAAACTCAAAACGTCTCAAATCGATTTCAAACCTGCATGTAAACGTAGTAAATGTAAGCATGCTATTGTGAAAGAAAATATGGGGACAACCGCGTTGGTCGGTTGTGATCCAAACGTTTTGACGTCATTCCCCGTTTTTCCCGCCATAACGATGTGTGAAAGTGTCGGGTAATTTTATCAATGACATCTATTCAAAAACACACAAACTAATGTGATTCTATATAGAAAATGGTATTCATCTTGATGGAACCATAAAATAGTCGGTGGAAAATTCCCTATTGCTCACTGGGTCCCAACTATGATCAGTTGTAAATCTAAATTACGCACTTTACTTTACGTATCTAGAGATCCGCGATACGATTTGCTTGTATAAAGTAATGTCTTCGTAACATTAGCTCCTGGAATATAACACACATAATTCTGTGTTTAATTATTCTATTCGGTACGTTCAATGAGAAACGCAAGGTAGATTAAAGTGTTTGCATAACTCAAGTGAAGTTACATTAAACCTTGCACTAAAAGAAGACTCGTGACTATATAGTAACTGTACGTGCGTACTTATGTCTTAATTACAGAAACATTACAATTTCATATTTTAGAAAAGATTTGAATCGAAGTCCACTCGAAATTTCACACATCCGTATGGCCGGATAAATAGTGCATTAAATCCAAGTTTTGTAAACAATCGCCTCGAAAATAACATATTTAAATTCATTGCTAAACTTCACTTGTATGCTCTGCATACTTTTACTAATGCACATTAATTTATAATGCTACATTAAAATGTAAATAATTATTTTCTTGAAATTTGCAACAATGATAGTGTTGATAACCATGTTAGGCCTAGTTTTAAAGATAATTGCTGAAATATTAGAAGTAAATATTCACACACAATGTTTGTCAAACGTCAAACTTCGTTAATAAATGGGAATTAAAACAATTACTTGTTTCAAAAATAATTAACATGCCACGGCCGGGATTCCAGAAAGTTTAAGCAGGTGAAATGTACCGCAATACTTGACACTGCCTGGTTTTGATTTCTTGAGAAGTGTAAGCTTTATAGAACAGTATTTTAACGTTTCATGGTCAGTTTAGTAATATGTACAAATTATTTACAACCAAGAAAAATTATATTGAAAGTAATCTTAATGAATACAAACGTTCATCTCAAAATAATATTACTCGGTTATTTGTACGTTACAGTCACTGGCCATTGCTACTATCTAAACGATACCAAAACCCTCAACATAAGTCATAACATCTTGTAGTAAAAATTTGTTATTTTCGTGTAACTAATTAAAGATTAAGATTTAAGATTAAATTAATTAAGAGTTGCTTAGCAGCATTGAGCGCAGTGCGTACGTCTGTAATGGTCTAAATCCCCAAACACAATTGTCAGTATAGTGATCGTATCGGGTTCGGGATTGCAATCGTACATTTCCTCATGCTAAATCATTGTACAGCATTATGATTTTATTGTGAACAGCGCCATAAGAACCATGAAGTTAACTTTCATGATTTCCAGATTGCGATTGCAATCCCAATACCGACAATTGTGGTTGAGGCTTAATAGCCAAGTACTAAAAATAAGCTGCCAAATTATTAATGTCGTGCAATCGGCCGCCAGCATTGTACAAAAAGATCAAGACTTAATGCGCATTACTTATTATTAGCGCGTGTAATACCAATGACTCAATGAGTCCTTGCTTCGGGAAGTATGTCAGACTCATCGCGTGTTTACTAGAGCCACCGCCGCCTTAAAAATGTCAAGTCTCGTTACTTCACTCGAAACCAACTTGCGATTTAAATGAACGCCAGAAATAATTGACGTACTGAATCCGTCTCGGGAATGCCACTTAAATAATAAAAATATGTCACAGCGACGCCCTAGCGAAGGAATCTGTGTGTACAAAACTGAGTTACAGAACAGGGTTCCTGTGTGGTAGGGGAGGGGGGGGGGGGACGAATTTGAGTACAGGAGATATTTAATAAGAGTTGGGGAAACCTTTTAATTTATAAATTTTACAGTTCATCAATGTAATGCTTACCAGAGGTTGTGGTAGGTAAGAGAGGGAAAAGTGGGATATTTTTAATTGAAGAAATGTTTTAAATATGAGCTACACATAACCAAATATGCTACTTTTATACTTACTAATTAAAAAGGTTAGATGTGGGGAAATTGGTTTAAGCTTTGGTTTCAATGATTTGTCAAAAGTTCCATTTATTTTGTATGTTTAATTATTTTCATGAAGAGGCAAATTATGTACCAAATGTTAAAAGTACCTTTAATGCCAGGGTAAGTTGTTTTTGCAAATGTTTACTGAAGCATTGACAGACAATTAACCCAGTGCAATAACTAATTAATTAATTAATTAATTAAAATGTGCATTTTGAGTCCTCTAAAATGCTAGAATAGTGTATGATAAAAGAAAACTAAAAATTGTGCCAAAATGAATGTTTCTGACAAAAGAAAACTAAAAATTGTGCCAAAATGAATGTTTCTGACACGAGAAAACTATAATGCCAAAATGAAATGAATGTTTCATCGCTTCTAGCACGATTGTATAAAACCTAATTGATAACTTACTACAGCCAATATGAGAATCTAGTAGAATTTATGTTTTCCTGTTATACATCTCAAGAACGATTACGTATTACGCCTACGTATTACGTATTAACATTTTATTTTCATGCTAATTAATTTGTGATAAAATAATGTGTTCAATATAAGTTCTGGAATTAGCTAAAAATTGAAATAAACCAAGCAAAACATAAGAATATGCTTTTAGTAAATAACGTATCCCAACCCGTTATATATAGTCCAGATGGGCGCTAACAACAATTCTGTTGCGTGTCCACTAACTTTGTCCAGTCCAGTGGTGTCATCCTGAAACAATGTACGAGTCTTTCCAAGGCCAAAACACTTTTATACAAGGGGGGGAAGCCAGGGCAAACAGTCCCACCATTTTTATGTTTTCATTGTTAATGGTGGCAATTTATTTTGAGCTTGCTTTTGTAGATAATTTATGTATACCACAAATATATTTGTAGGTATACTGAGTACAGATGTAATGTTAACAATATAGGCAGAGATATGTCTTTTTAGCATTAATTTTCTCTAAATTTGGCATTTTGTATAACCTATTTTTTGTTTCCAAACCTTGAGTATGAGAGGGGGGGGGGTGTGTCTTATACTTCCAAAAGAAAATATTGTTAAAGATATTAAAAAACAATTAAATTGTAATTTGTAGCTAAAGGGTTGGAATGCAATTCTTATCTCAATCTCAATAAGAATGGGTACACCTTATTTTCGTAAAATTAGCATTTTGTAGTGTTTACAAAAAATACAAGTTCACTGATTTAGCAACTAAAACCTAAAATGCCAAAATAACATATCTCTAAATATAGGAATTATTATATTTCACAATGGGCATGAATGGCCCAATTTTAAGAGCGAAGGATACCGCTACGTCAGAAACCGCAGAAAATATTCATTTTTTAATAATATACTAAATCGAAAATCTGAGTAATCATAACGCTGTGGTTTGGTAAGTCCTACAGACTGAATGACAAATGTATTTAACATTATAATCATCAGTATGACTGTGATTTTTATTTCATTAGATTACTAATGTAATAAGTATCACAGTTATACTGATTATAATGTAATACATTTATCATTCAGTCTGTAGGGCTTATCAAACCACAGCGCTATGATTACTCAGATTTTCGATTTTGTGTTTCAATCTTAAGATATAATCAAAAAATGAAAATGTTCTGCGGTTTTTGACGTAGAGGTATCCTTCGCTCTTAAGCCAGAAATTAAACAAATAAACAAAATGCCACCAAACCAAAGTTGGTCAAAATTGGCGACTAATATCCAAATTCATATTAGCCATGTTTTTAGAAGGTAACGAAAAGCACGATAAATTGGACATTTTTATTACTTAACAATATATATTTCCAATTTGTTGGTGTAGATGCATAATAGTATCATGCTTTTAAGACATTTTTTGCCACCAAACCAAAGTTGGTCAATATTGGCAAGTAACATCCAAATTCATATTTTAGTCATGTTTTTAGTAGGTAACAAAAAGCACGATAAATGGGACACTTTTATTATTAAATAATAGATACACCCCTCATACTGCAGGAGGTAACCATATTTTCTGTCTGCTCTGTAAACTCCTCCTCCCCCCCCCCCCCCCCCCCGCAGTATGACACCACTGGAAACTGCTGTCCCCCGTTCTACAGAATTCATGTTTTATGCTACGTTCTTGAGATGTTACTAAAAAAGATTAATTATACAGTATTTTAATGTTGGCTGTAGTGGAGATCTTAGACCAGTATACCTTCGTACATGTAACGGCAATAAATAATTTGTGATACTACAACAATTTTGTTCCAATATAAATTTTGGTTAAACGGTCCTAAGAATTAACGTCTTTTCCATAAACTTCCATTGCAAACAATTCACTAGGTGCATAACTCAATACGCTGTGCGATATTGATAACATGCCATATTACCTTGTGGTATATCTGCTACGTAAGCAATGTTAATAACAATTACTAATTGGAATCTGGTCATTTACCAAGCCCTTGCAAAATATGCATTACAAACATAATTGTTGGAACAAAATTTAAGTTCAATGTTACGATCAAAAGAAGCTGCGGAAACATTCATTCATTGTGGTTCAAAAAAGTTAAATCGCATAATTTTTATGGTTATGTCTGGGTTCGAGTCCCAGTTGTGCTAACGTCATCGATATAACACCATGTCCACAATACTGTATACTGTAACCTGTAATTCTCTCTGGCTGGCTAAGGCCTGATATTACGTCGACCCGCTAAGTATTTAGTCTGTGACTGAATATTTAGTGGGCCGTCGTAATATCGGGCCTAAACAAGCACTCTTGTCAACATGCAATACCACTGGCTTACAAAATTCTCTGTTTCAGGTTGTTGGACATGTCTGTGTCAGTCACCATGACACCACGACACCATTTCACTACCGGTACTGCCATCCATCGCTTCTCTCGACCATCTCGACGACGATCGGCTAGCCACACTTCCAACATCTTCGGCTTCTCTCGACTACATGCCATGCACACCTCTGAAGCAATGAGCTTGTAAGCATTCTACACGCCAATCCCTAACCATTTGTTTTTCAAGGCCATTGGACATAGCCTACTTTTGTATGTCATTTGTGTGCAACCTTGCTTGCTCAATAAATGTTGTTGAACTTATGCTGTTGTGTTTACTTGTTATTTAATCCTTTTCTTTCCCGTGTTTAACCCTTCGTGGGTAATTAAACTGATAGTCTTTTTTTCCAAGGCCAAATCCTGGATACTTCCTTTCCCAATAGGACCAATCAACAATAATAGGTTTTAACCCTTCGTGGGTAATTAAACTGATAGTCTTTTTTTCCATCCTTATTTATTTCCAATAACATTACAATATAGAAATATTAAATTAAATTTTATGAAAATTATAATAATTTTCATAAAATTTATAAATATTTCTATAAATTTTATGAAAATTATAAAAATTTTCATAAAATTTAAGAAAAATCTAGGAAAAATACAAAAAATTAAGCAAAAAACAGGAAAAATTAGCCAAAAAAAGCCCTTTTATATACCCTAAGTCTTTTTGCATTTTCAAAGCTACCAAGTTTAGCGTCGAAACTTTTCAGCTTCACAGAGTGTTCACCCCAACGCAAAGACAGGACTGACGACGGAAATCGAAACATTTTCCAACAATTCCATCATCAGTCCTGTCTGAGCGAGAGGATCGGTCGCATGCAAAGATACCAGCACCACACTACGTACACATACAATAATGAGCAAGAATAATCGGAAGCACAGATCAGACAACGAATTCATCGTGACCTAATTTATGGACTTAGTATATTTTTTGAAGGTCATATAGAGGTTGCGACCTAATTAATGGACGTGAACTAGTTTATGGACTTAGTATTTCTTTATTTATTAAATGTTTCTATTCATATTATATACAATAATGAATAATGAATAGTGTTGGCATGAAAGAGCACAACTCCAAAAACAAAGAGTGTATTCATCAAGAAGTTTTGACCTAATTAGGCAAAGTGAATGACAGTGAATTGTGAATTGAATGCAAGAATAGGCAACTCTCGAAAATCACAAATTTTGGTGCTCGCGAGTAATGGCAGACGTCAACTACACGATCTAGTTTGAATGCAATTTTCCTGTTCGCAACTGAAACTACACAACTTTTGCGTTCTAAACTGGTGAAGAATTCACGATTTCATTACTCAAGTTTTAGAAGTAGACCTAGTACAATATGTATTTGAATTTCTATTTTGCCCAGACGGTTTAAACAACGATACGAAAAACAACTTTTGTTGCGTCACGACGACGACTGAACATTGCTAATCAAAATAGAAGGACTCCACATTCTAATAATAGAGAATTAACACGGTCCCAATACCCTCTGCTTACACCGCGCTACTAGTTCAATTGAAAAAGAAATTTGAATGAATCGAATGAAATTTAGTTTTTATTTTATCCTTCCCGCTAATGACGATAATAAAAGCATGCCGGCATGCCAATTGTAGATGACGTTTACGCACTACAAGGTTCTTTTCAGTTCGTAGGTTATCAATAAGCAAAACTGTGGGTCAAAAAACATTTCCCTGACTTCTTATCTGTTCCGATGACTCTATCTCGCTCTCGCACCAATTTCAAAAAGAAGTGAATTTTCGAGGGTTGCATATCTGGTTAAAATAGCGTTTTATCTTATCGCGGCAAACTATTATGTGCTTCCAAATGTATTTATGCTCAAAATTGTACGGTACAACAATAGATCTGTTCATTTTGGCAACACCAATTCATTTTATACATCATTTTAAATAGAGGATCTTAGTAAACTCATGACGTAGTAGTTTTTTTTTCTGTAATCTAATCCTGGGCTGAAACTCCTAGCTCGCTGTCACAAACCTTTGAAGGCTGTGCCAACCCGAGTCCTAGTCCGCGTGGAAAGGTGCCAGCTACCCAGAAAATTGAGCGCCACTTTTCACGACTACCAAAGAAACTACCAACGATTTTTAAAACAGGGAATGCTCAATCATTTCATGTTTTTATTCCACTAAATTAAAGAGTGTATTCCGAGTGCAAAAATGTTTTTTTTATTTTAAATTATTATAGAAAAGTTATTTAGATTGTTGCACGCCAATATAGCGGCAAAAAGCAGGGTGTGGCATCAATGGTTTTGACCAATCACACCAAGCTCAATACAGTACAAATATATAACTACATTTGCTGCTGATGGCTAATTTCAGAGAATAATTAATTGGAAATCACATCTTCCGACAAGATTGGTATGAATTTTTTTACAGAAAATAAAATAATGTAGCCTAACAAATGATCTCATAATGTTACAATGTATCAATTTACTTTTATATATTGTGTATTTGTTTAATATCTAACCATAACATAAAATTTTTTCTCTTTAACCTCAAATCATTACTACTAATCAATTCATTACTAATTTAATAGGCTACTACTTAATTACTTTTGAAAATTAGAATGAAAGTTCTTCATAGTATCTGGTGATGAATGTTTATCTACTTTTTTACTTGAGACATTATTGAAAATAAAAGAGCATTCCCTATTAAATTATGTACCTATGTCAGTACTGTACACAAGTTTGACAGACGCTTGCAGGATTAGCTTTACGGAACTACCTTTTATCATTATACGTAACTACAGTCAGGTATTTGTGGTGAATAAGAACGCCAATTTGGCAATATTCATTTCTGGTTTGTCCCAAGTGGTGAATTGGAGGTGCAAATTATTCAAAGTTAGTTGCTTTTTGCCAACATAATTGATATCATGCTCATGTGTAGCCTACACATTTGCTGACTGAACAAAGTTGATAATTTAATTTATTATAAATTAATTGCACTGGGCTATCTCTAGAGAGCCAATAATTATACTCTGGCAAAGTGCCCAATCAACAATGACTAGAGAAATGTAAGGTAATTTACTGGATGACAAGAAATTTCAAATTTGTAATTGAATTTCACATTACTTATTAGTATTACTATTAGTTATTACTTATAACTTATTAGGTATGACCATATCAATTATAGCCTATTGCTAGAAATTATTTTTATTATTTATTATTTTTATTTAGGCTATTATCATTATTTTTATTATTTTTTATTTATTATTTTTATTATTTTTTATTTATTATTTTTATTATTATTACATATTATTATTTAAAAAGAATTTTGTAAAATATTAAGGTAAGAAAAACAAAGTAATATGCTGATTTGCCAATGAGTGGGACATTTTTATCTTGTTTAGACATTTAAAATTAAAAGATAGAAAAAAACATACTCCAAAATGATTTTTTTTCTTCCATAAACACCACAAATACCTGTATGCATATGCGTCTATTGTAAACGCTCCTAAACTGGATTCCTCTTTAGTTAAATGTAAAATATTTCGGGGGTAATTGGTGCGGCCAAAATGAACAGGTCTATTCTAAGTATACCAGTGGCACTAGACACACAAACATAAGAGCCGCCAGAGAAACCACGGCCATGTGCAAATCATAACCATGTGAAAAAAGTCTGTGAAAAAACAAGATTTAATTTTACTGCCAGTGTGCATTTGTGCAACTCCGCTTCATGATTTGCATTTGGCCGTGATTGCAGAGAAATATTGAACTGTTTACGTGAACAGCATCAAGGGGTTTTAGTCTTGGAACCAAATTGTGTTACAAGTCTTACGACACACCTAACAGCAAGGTTGTGAGAGACACTAGCGAATATGATAAAACCGAAAAATGTCAACGGTTTGAGAGAGGTTGAGGGGTAAACGGCCAACTGCTCGCACTTGAATTTCAAACCCTGTTGCTCGCCGATTACGTTATTCCTTATCATTTGTTAATATGACGACTGACAACAAAGAGAACAAAGTGTCACGTACGCAGCAATGCGTGATTCTGCAGTGTGCCAGAAACGAGAGTGAGACAAGAGATGCCAGCAGCCCCAGCGAGAGAGCGAGAGAGAACACGCACAATCACAAACATGGCTAATGTAAGGTAATTAAAGCGAACTGCGGACCAACGGTTCAAATCGCGTTTCAAAAAATAAAACTCCCAAGGAAGTCTGCCATACGAAGGAATTAATTTCACAAGAAGAGCACGAATTTTTCAATTTCAAACCAAAAAATAGCAAAATTTAGTAACATGAAACATAAAAATAAATGGATCATAATAATAATAATAAAATTCACGAATTATTCACAATGACTTTAAATCTCAAAAGATTATGTTGCTTTAAAAACAGTTTTAAATTCGATCTGTGCGTAATACTACAGAATGTAGGCCGGCAAGGTATCCGCGTGTTTCTGGCACAAGTGAATACTAGTAGTTACTTTACACAGCTAAATTAAAAAATACATTAACGATAGATAAGGTTGAGCAAAATACGTCTTTTGTTCAGTAAATCGGGAACTCGTGCTAAAATGAGAACAATTTCAAGGATCTCGAATTATGTATTTTGATACGACGTTGATCTCCGCGTCTCCCCCAAGAAGCTACGTCTGCTTCGCGCCCTTACAGACCGACCGGAGCCTTGCCTTGCTTCTCAGCTGGTCGATACAACACCCTTGAGCATGAATGATGCTGTTCACGTACATAGTTCACTGTGTAAATGTATTGTGGACTTAAAGTGATAACAGGTTATTGGATGGAGTACAAAATGAAAATCAAGAAATGTTTTGCCTATTCTAAGTAGTGAACATTGAAAACTGAAACACTTCGTAGCGTACCGTACTGTACAAAATGCCTTTACTCATCCGTCAAGACAGGATTTTCTTGTAGACTTGAAATTATGTCTACACCTGTATTTGAAACTAGGTAGCTAATTGAATTGTTATATTCCTTAAGCCTTGTAGGTAGGTAGGTAGGTACCAGTGAATACCTACTAAATTAATCATGTGTATAAGAAAATAGCTAAAAGGTTTCATTTACTTTCTTTTCACTAAATATTATTTTAAAGTCTAAAATAAATAAACGTTCAACCAATACTAAACAGTAGACTTGTAATCCTGAGATAAGGTAATTTATAGATACGAACTTATTTAGTTCAGCCCACACATGTGCTGTGGCCTAGCACATCACGTGAACAATACCGATACAAAAAGAGTAGTGAACTTTTGTAATCCATCCAAAACTGAGGAACGAGATTGACGTTCCTACTAAAGCAGTATGGAAACAAGCGACCAAAGTATGTACATATAGGCACCGTGTGTTAGTACATACAGCGCTGTATGTGGCCAAATTTAGCAACAAACTGCTGAAGATTTCATTCCGCGGTTGAAAATAGTGCTGGATATTATTGTGATATATCTTGTTTTTTGTTTGGCGTTTGTTTCGTTTTTATTGTTGATGTGTATTTATTTTGTATTGTTGTTTTGTTTTGTGTTTTTGTTTTGGCTTTTATTGTCTTGTTTTGTTTGTGTTTATTGTGTGTTATTTGTTGTTTTTACGTCTAAAACGTGTCCTGATTAAAATGGTGGCTTGCCTTTTTAAGATTTACTGATGGGATTTTTAATCTGCGCGAAAATTTTAAAACCCATATTTAATTAAACAATTTTCACAATTTCCCTTTATTGACGTAGGAAGAACGACGCTGCTTCAGCAGGTTGTTGCGCGACTTTGCCACTTGGAGCGCTTCATTCGTTTTCACTAGCGCCATCAGTGGCCAATCTCGGTGCCTATAGTACTTATTTAGAGAAACCTATTTAGTATAAAAACTAATTTAAAAAAGGATGTAGGGCCTACCTATCGAGAATGCAAAGACTATGTATGGTTATAAGGATTGTGTATAATTATCACTTTATAACTAAGGTTTAACTTTTAAAGGATAATATTCACTTTTAAATAAAGTGTGCAACGATCAATACCATTGACCAAACTAATGAAGTTAGCAGTAGTTCTTTGTTTTCCAACTAATTAAATGAGAATGAACAAATATTAATAATTAATATTGATTTTTCCTTTTAAGTTGCAGGTAAGGCAACTGTCCCAAATCTGAACAAAATTTACTTTCCTCTCAGTCATACAACAATACTGAATGAAACTGTTCAAGGCTTATTTTAGAAATCACAGACACTTCAATTCTTTAGTAACAAGCAGAACATCCCAGGAGAAATGCCCCATCTTGAAATGAGATATCTTCCAAGATATTTTTATTTTGTCCATCCTATCTTTTTATAAAACTGACTAAAAAAGGAAGACAATTTAGGGTACATTTTATAATACTATCCAATGCAATACATAATTGTTTGATACATATATGCAATGCAAGAAGCTGACGGACTAGTCCGGTTTCCATACTGCTTTAGCTTTACTTGTGTAGTAGTGTACTCCACTCACAGCAGCTCCAGAATGTGTATCTGTATTGCACCTCCGGCATACCCACCACCAACTAATGTAGCTAACACTAGACTACACACCACAGTTCACAAGAGAGCACTAGATTTAGATCCGTAAGTGTGGATTAAGATTAGAGTAAAAATATTCTTTAAATAAACAAAGCTATAATTTTGTTCGATAGAAGGGATCCTAAAATATGTACCTCAATTTCAGCCACGATTTTCAATACGAGTTTCAATAAAAAATAAATGAGAATTAACCGAGTTTGAATTAGCGGGGGACTACAGATGTACTAGATCGTACATCTCCATGCTAGGACCCCGTTGTGTCTTTCAAGGTCGAGGGTCATCTAAACGTTTACAGTATGCAATTCAAATGTCATCTAGACATCTACCATATTGGGCTATCTGAAGATACACCATATCATGTAGAAATCATATTTCTTATCAATGTTATTTTTGGCTTTCCTCTAACGTATAGACTTCAAAAATGATGAAAATTTGAAATTAATGATATGGCCGCTTTACATGTGCTAATCGATAAGAGGGTGTTTATTCATTAAACTTCTTCTTTTCATATGCCTGCATTTTTGGATTACTGAACCATCATGCATTTTCTGGTTTTCCTCAGTCATAGCACATGCCACGTGGATGGGCATCTACTTTATCTTTAAGACTTGGATGTCTATCGGATGCTCTCTGTTCTGTTCTTCCCTCCCACATAGACTGCACATACTGCTGTTGGTGATTCCTATCCGATATAGGTGCTTTCCAAGCCAAGCAGATCGTGTCCTGTTTGAAGTCTAAACTGTGCAGTAGTAGCTGTTTGTCTATTTCCAGTAGTTATCTTTAGCCATGCTTTACCTTTCCCTTTATCAATCCACTCTTTTTCCACTCTCCTCTTGGTTGCTGCACTAAGATGTGCCTTCACTGATGAATGTGACAGTTTTTTGACTACTTGGGGCATTTTGCTGCCTCTCTTTGCCAGATAATCTGCCTTCTCATTACCATACACTTTACAATGTGCTGGGATCCATTGCAGCACACCTCCCTGGTAGGGATGGGCAAACACGTTAAGTAACCGAAACGTTTATCCTTTTTTAAAATTCACGTTTAAACGTTTGCCCCCCCCCCCCCCCCCACTCCCCTGAAGGAGGCGAGAAGAACGACCAATGCAGTAAATGTCACCGAAATGTTCCGAAACTTCGCGTAGGGTAAAATTAAAATATGTGATGACACAAAAAAACACAAAAGACATCCCGCGACAAACTTCGGCGCGCTCGACTTCTTCCGGCCACTCGGCCGACCGCGGCCAGGCGCACACTGTATCAAAAACGTTTAACTGCGCATTAAAATGTATAAACGTTTAAACTCAATCCCACGTTTATACGTCCCATCCCTACTCCCTGGCATCATAATATAGCCTTAGCAGCAGTACCTTGCATTCTTTCACCTCATAGTCCACTTTCTCTTTACTAGCAATGGCCTGAATTGCCGCCTCTGAGTCCGACATTATCACTATTTCCTTATCTGGATGTTCACTTATCCTTTCCAATGCCAACTTATGGCTTTCAATCCACCATCGTAATTGCTTGCATTATTTCCTGCTGCCCGCGAGTGTTCAAACCTTTTACAATGCACACCAGCCCCCGCCATGCCCTCCCCAGGTGAGGCAGACCCATCCGTGTATACATGCAGCTATTCCTCTTCCGGGTATTGCTTTCGAATATATTCAGTTGTACATCTCCTTAACTACCGTTTGTTGTATTTAGTCTTCTTTCTCTCCAACCCATCCACTGTCAATACATGATGAACATCCAGCATGGCCACTCTAATGTTAGGCTTTGGTAATTTCATTCTAGTACTTATGATTGTAATTCCTACCAGATCTCTTTTAATCTCTTCTGCAGCTGTTATGAAAGTATTTTGAGTTTTCAGCTTCTCATGTGGTACCCTCTTCCACGTGTCTTAATCCAAAATAAGCAACTTTTCATGAAGGCTGCCAGCTGCCATACATCTCCTACGTTCCAAAGGCTGTATATTGGTTAGTGCCTCCATTGCAGCAATAGGTGTTGTTTTCAGTGCTCCTGTTGCAATCCTCAGTGCCTGGTTCTGCACCTTGTCAAGAGTCTCTCGTGCATTCTTAGGTGATGTGGTTAGAAATGCACCCCGTTTCATTAGTTCAAGTCTGCTTTTTGCCCCTTCACATATTTTCTGTGTGTTTGACACCTGTCATCTTCTGGTCCACTGTCATACCCAGATAGCTCGGATTCACTCCCTTGTTGATGATCCAACGTCCATACTCTAACTTGAACTCGGGCCCCGTTCTTCCAAAGGGGTCATACACTGCTTTTGTCATATTAACTTCCATTCCATTCATTTTTGTGCATTCTTCTAGTGCCTTTAAAGCTTTGTTCATTTCTCGTTCCATTGCCTCTTTATTATTACCTGTATACCAGAGTACCACATCGTCTGCATACATTTTTAGTTTGATTTCACTTCTGTCTTGTATGTATATACTTT
Source organism: Isoperla grammatica (assembly GCA_945910005.1). Taxonomy (NCBI): domain Eukaryota; kingdom Metazoa; phylum Arthropoda; class Insecta; order Plecoptera; family Perlodidae; genus Isoperla; species Isoperla grammatica. The sequence goes on along the minus strand of OX246744.1, from coordinate 7,592,351 downwards.
GCTAAGTCATCAATATATATGAGAAAGAAAGTTGGATTTAAAACAGCACCTTGTGGCACTCCTGTCTTAGTCTGTCAATATTGAGACCTCTTGTTGTTATACCTTACTCTGACAAATCGTTGGCTTAGAAACATTCTTGTCCATCAAACTATATTTTCTGGTACTTCAAGATTGTTCATTTTATCTAAGAGTTTATTGCGGTCCACCAAGTCGAATGCCGATGTAAAGTCAATTTAAGTCACCAAAGTGGACATCTTCATGCTAAATGATACATATTATGTTGAATGACACGGCCTTTCATAGTTTTATCACCCCTAAAAGTCGACCACGGACAGAACTCTGAAAGTGTCTGAATGGGCTAACGTATGTGGTGAATAAATTACTCTACCGGTACTCTAGCTCCTCCTGGTTGCTGGGCTACAGCAATCACGAGTTTCCTCGGCATGATGTAATTGTTGATGTAATTGTTGGTTCGCATAACCAAGTAATCTCGAGCTACCACGAAAAGGTGTCCTAAAGAAAATATCTTTGCTAGCCTTGATTTACTTTTAAGCCGGAGAATGTACGTGGTACTAATAGGCTACCGATATCCCATTCATCAACACAAAAATGAAAATACATTCAGTACCCGTATTATCATCCAAATAAGTTGTAACCACTTTCATGATTCTGCGCTTCGAGAAAATAGTAGCCTACAATTCAAAATATCTCAAGATGTCTAAAATAGAAAGAAAAAACTCACTTAATATTAAAATAATAAGATCAGGGTTTAAAACCCCAGTGGTATTGTACTCTCTTATGAACTGTGGAGTAGCCCGTGTACACTACATAACTCTGAACTCATGAAACCATCAATCACTGACTTGAAACAGGCGTAGGCTAACCTTGGCACTTGACTCGATATGAACAATCACAACTAAACATTGTAGGCCCTAAGTCATGAAATAATTAAATAAAAGCTACAATAAAAGTTTGTACGGTCCGAGTTGAGATCTACCATGTTAAATTAACACCTCTGGTGCAAAAATAAATTATTGATTTTATACTTCTACTCTTTCTTCAAGAAGAACTTGATTGTCCTGTAAAGATGTAACAAAATATGATAATGTCTATCCAACCTTGCTTAGCAAAAGAAATTGTAAAATTATTTATGTGTATATGCAATTATGTATATACACAACATTTCGTATAGATAATGTAAATACTTCTGAGTAGGAAACATGTATGTAATAAGCTAGTATATATTTAGTTTATAGTAAAGACAATTACAAATCCAATGTTACAATGAACACAAAAACTGAACAGAACAAAACTGAACATTGGCACAGCCAACAAATTACTAAGTAGGCCCCTACCTGTTTTCAGTATTGACAATTTCACAAAGTTAAAAGTTGCCTTACCCACTCCATTATCCTAGCAAGTATGCGGTAATGGAATGAGAACAGTCAGGTCTTTGCTACACCAAATAATATGACGTGGTTCCACGACCGGCTCACACACAACATTTCCTCAGTCTACGTCCAATGTCGGCAGTCGACGTCGATGCTCGCGGTCTCGAGCGCAAGCAGAGTCGACTCAAGTCAATGTCGATGCTCGTTGTCCTGAAATGTGACACAGGCTATAAGGACACACTAGCCTATATTTACGAGTTTGTAATAGTAAACTAAGAATAACTCGCAATGATGAACATTGTAAATTGCATTGAATGCACTATTTTTGAAGAATATTTAGCCTATATAAGGGCAATTTTTAATTCATGGTACTTGTTGGAAGGACACTGGGTCCAGTACATAAAAGTCCATATGATAAAAGGTCCACTTGAAAAATGGTCCACATACCTAAATGTCCACGCTCCACATGGACCAAAAGTAATAAGTCCTACACGAAATGTCCAATTTGTAATGTCCATGGCAAAGCGTCCAATTAGAAATGTCCATTTCTATTATGTGCAATTACAATTGAGGTCTCATCCTAAAATGTTCAAACTTAATGTCTTAGCAGTATATGTATAGTAAGCTAATTGTAGTATACTGAGCTTCTTCAGTATTGCATTCACTAGGGCCTATATACTTGGACATGTCACAATGTATACAAAATTAATAATCTAACTAAATAAATTACCAAAATTTGCCCAAAGAAACAGACATTTTATTAATTTAATATGGTACTTCACTCATGCATGTGTGTACATGTACATGTACACGGTATACCTCACAACGCGGAATGAATTTAAAACAGTAGGCTAGAGAAATAAAATACCGAAATTTGAAAAATCCAATAAAATTTTAAAAAAGTACAAACATAACATTATTTAACATATTGATATTGGGCCTACTAGCCAATAGGTAGAAATAATGAATTTGTGTGTGTTACGACCAAAGAGCGTATGAGAATTGATTGACCAACTTCGCCATCTTCTTCACGTAGAATTGCGTTGGGGTTTATTTTTAATCGGTGGCTTATTCCTCGCAGGTAAGTTTTCATGTCATTTCCCTCTTTATACGTAATATAATTTCTAACCATTTGTGCTACTTGCTCTTGGTTTAAACGATACCGTCTGTTAACTGCAGGCATCACTCGGGTGTGCCCTCCCTCAAGTTGAGTAATTGTCTGTTCGACACTTTCTTGCTCGTGTTTGATCACCTCAACAATTTTCCATAGGAAGGATGATGGACAATCATCATTTTTTGGAATTTGCTGTGCCAGCCTTCCACAACATTGTTGGTTGTCTGCTGATCGTTTATAACAGCTTCATAAACGTTCCATGTATTTGGGGGGGAATCTGGGATGGGTAGCCCTCCTTCGGCCTCGTGCTGGTCTCCCTCTCACGTAGGTTTTTTCGAAGTAGCTTAAAAGCTCGTCGACTTCCTCTGTGACACTTTCGGCTATGAAATCGAAAACTTCAAACATGTCCTCTAGATGAACAAATGGTAGCCCAAAGATAGGCCTAAGGGAAATATCTTTCCTTACATCGCTATCTACGTCGTTGAACTGGTTTTGCAATCCTAATGGGGAGGGGAGGAGTCGCGTTAGACGTTACGTATAGCCTCATTGGCCAACGCCTTGACGATATACGCTGGCGTTAGGGCTTGTGAACACACCATTAGATCTAATAATGATAAAACTCATGGGTGAAATGTCGTGGACGAAATATCTTGGACGAAATATACAGGACGAAACACCGTGGACAAAATATCGTGGACGAAAATATAGTGGACGAAAATTTAGTGGGCGTTATGAACAATGGACGTTTCAGCCTGGACATTTATTATTGGACCAAATGTTGTGGACGGACGATTTAACGCATGGACCATTATGATTGGACCCACTGTCCGCTAACCCTGCTGTTAATAATTAGACCTAGAAACTCAAAACTAACTCACCGTTTTCCCCCGCTGCCTCTGTGAGCAATCCCGCGATGTCACGAGGTTGGGCCTTGTGTCAACATGTCTTACTGACATGGGAGCCAAATTTCCAAATACCCTTATCACAAAAATCTCTATGATTCAATGATTCAATGGGTCAATATTGTTACAGCTATGTAATGAAATGTACTACTGTCTACAAATGGAAATAAAACCTTACTTACTTAGTCCGCGAACTTAACCTGCTAGTAAAGAAAATACAAACATGCACTGACATCATTCAAGATCTCACAAACTTTGAATTCATGTGGATCAGAAGAATATTATCAGTCCATTTCTGCCACAGTTCATGAGGAATTATGCTTTAACTTTTAAATAGTTTTAAATGTTCTTTCATGCTTTATAAAACACTGATCTTAGTCTTGAATCTTGATGTCAACGATTATGAAATATTATGTTTCAAACACTAATACACACATACAATATAAAAATTTCAGTTCATGTGGATCAGAAGAATATTATCAGTCCATTTCTGCCACCGTTCTTGAGGAATTGTTTAGTCTTGATGTCAATGAAATATGTGAAAGTGAAGAAAAATATCTGAATTTATCGTACAAAACCTAACAATCTTGGCTTCTTGATGTCTTGTAAGTCTAGAGGGTAAAAGGAAATCTTGATGTTTCTGAAACAAAAGGTAACATTTAAATAAGGTAGGGGCCTACACTTGCCAACATACCTACGTAAATAAAGGTTAGTAGCCTACAGAAACCTTTATTAACACTGCTTTGGGTTAGTTGAACTTAGATCAGGAGTGGGTCGTTGTGTGACTCGAGCAAGGACAGGATAGAATATGTGTGCCATTGTCTGGTTATTGGATTGTAACCTAGATTGAAAGTTTCAAATAGGCCTACCTGATTCTAATAATAAATGCAGAACATTTTACATTACCTAGTCAGTCAAAAATGAAAGCAATTCAACAAACAGATTTACATGACACAGTAAAATATGCTGATTAAGCATAAGTGTCTAGTATCATAACCCTAATCAGTATAGGCCTATCTAGGCTACAGCATCTATGTCAATAGTCTTACCAGCTGCAAAGTTCAAGTCCATACGTCGCATGTCGTTGCAGAGAAGATGTACGCAGCGCTCTGTTCTTGGGCCAGTCCTCTTCGTGGGGTTCATCAACGACCAGGGCTAACGCAGCATTAGGTCCAGGATCTGACATTTTGCTGGCGACTGAATCCTCCACCTGTCAACAGACGATATCAACGGTCAAGAAACTCACCAGACTTCGGGTAGGCCTACACCTGTGCTCCACTGCCAAGAATTAGGTAAGCGTAGGCTACAATATGGATCTCGCCCAAAGTTGTTATCACTTTTCAGCTAGTGCACACAAACCGAGCATCAGCGTAGCCTATACAATACTGGAATGCACCTCGACCGGGTATGTCCAACGTTGGTATATCAATCGATAACTTATTAATTTCATTTCAATAAGTTCAGCTAGGCCCCTACCGCAGGTCTACAATTTCCAAAGTGTGGTAGGCCCTAGTACTAGGCCTAGGTGTAGGCCTAGGTCTAATCACCATGAATAATAAAGTGGGCTAGGACCTAGACGAGGCCTAGGCCTACACGTTCAAACGCCACCTAGGCCTAGGCCTACCCTAGATTTCGCAGAATTCATGACGAGGCCTGCCCGCCTACACTCTCCTCAACCTACAGTAAGTAGGCCTAGACTAGGGCTAGGCCTACCCCCTAGGCCCTAAGCTAGGCCTACAGGGTGGAGGTTGTGTTACCGAAGGACTGTGCACCAGTTTATAATATGATTTCACTTTGGTTACTAGGCCTAGGCCTAGCTAGCTAGGCTAGGCTAGGCTAGACCTAGCCCTGGGCCTAGTTAGTGGTAGCATGAAACTGCATTCCAACTGTACAAACGGCAATGTAAACATGTTTACGGCTGGCCTACAAGGCTAGGCTAGGCCTAGGCCTACCTCGTTTAGTCGTTTATAACCCCACTTTTTCTCCGCCTAGACCCATGGCCTAGGCCTACGCCGTCCAACGCACGCTTATATGGTGATAGGCATAGTAAATATTGATCGAACAAAGGCAAAAAACTAGCCTAGGTCTAGGCTCAATAATTGTTGTACTCACGTATGTTATATTTTCCAATCGCGTATGATTGACTGATGAATGATTAGTTCTAGTGTAATTTAAAAGCCTTTTTAAGATCGTTGACAGAAACGACGCCATTTTACAGCCTTCTGGATGGTTCAAATCAAAGTTCACACAAAGTTCAAAATGACCCATCGTAAAGGCTGTGTTTGAGCTACAACTTGCCGGCAAATTTGACTTGTACATTGGCGATAAATGTGAAATGATTTTACACCGTTGAGTAGAGTTTATTTTAACCTCGGTTATTTTATAAACTTTGTTACATTTTCAGAGTTTAGAATTTGAGTAGCCGCAACCGTTCCGTTTTTTCTGGGACCATTGACTTCAATGTACGAACAGGATAAGCTCAGTATACAATAAAAGGAACAAGATTTTGTGTTTTTTTGTAATTCGACAATTTTATATTACCTAATCAAGGGAACAGTAATAAACACACTTCGATAAATTACCTATTGCAATCTCTTTCATACACGCTGTTGCACCGAAAACCAACCAGTGTTCTTTACTCTCCTTGCCAACCTAAGAAGCACCCTGCCAATCACTACACACAAAGGGCGACTGCCGTCGCCTCCCTTGTTGACAGTCAGTTATAAATGTCAATCTTGTCTAAAATTGCAAGCGGCAGTCAACGGGGTGGACACACAGTCACAAAAAGGGGACCTACCCCTACAGGGAGCAATACCCGTCCGTAGTAGAGTCGAAGCGACATTCTTCACATTCAGCTGACGATACCGGCTGAGAAGGTGAGTGCTTTGCTGAATAATAGGGATGATTGACATTTATGATCTCCACAATACCATCGCCTCCCTTTGAGGTTAGTGACTGGCAGGGTGCTTCTTAGGTTGGAACGCAGAGTAGTAGAATGCACAGCCATCATCAGTCACCAACCCAACGTAATAGATCAGGGACTATATTAGTGGGATATTCTGGCTTGTTTCGGTTGTTCTAAAAATCTGAAGTGGCAAATTTTTTTTGAATTTACTGTTTTTGCGACTAATTTGTCTCCTCAGTACCGTTTAAGATTGGTTGAGAAGCAAGGAGGCAACGGTGGCTTTTTTGGTCTTGGACAAGGTCTTGTTGAAATGTGTCACGGCTTTCTTGCCTGGTTCCTTTGAAAACGTTGACCCCCCCCCCCCCCCCCCCCGAACCAAACGTCCAGTTTTGTTATTCCGTCTGCCCACCTATCAGCCACCCACCCCCTACCCCTTACAATCCGATCTGATACGATCTCATCTGATCCGATCCGATCCGATCCATACCAATCCGATCCGATCTGATCCGATCCGATCTGATCTGATCTGATCTGATCCGATCTGATCCGATCCGATCTGATCTGATCCGATCCGATTTGATCCGATTTGATCCGATTTGATCTGATCTGATCCGATTCGATCCGATCCGATCCAATCTGATCTGATCTGATCTGATCCGATCCGATTCGATCTGATCCGATTTGATCCGATCTGATCCGATCTGATCTGATCCGATCCGATCTGATCTAATCCGATCCGATCCGATCCGATCCGATCTGATCTGATCTGATCTGATCTGATCCGATCTGATCCGATCCGATCCGATCCGATCCGATCCGATCCGATCTCACCGATCTGATCCGATCCTATCCGATCCGGTCCGATCCGATCCGATCCGATCCGATCCGATCCGATCCGATCCGATCCGATCCGATCCGATCAGGTCAGGCTAGAACCTAACCCATAGGTAAGGTTAGGTTGGGTTTGTTTAGGTTAGGTTAGGTTAGGTTAGGTTAGGTTAGGTTAGGTTAGGTTAGGTTAGGTTAGGTTAGGTTAGGTTAGGTTAGGTTGGGTTGGGTTGGGTTAGGTTTGGTTAGGTTAGGTTAGGTTAGGTTAGGTTAGGTTAGGTTAGGTTAGGTTAGGTTAGGTTAGGTTAGGTTAGAACCTAACCCAACCTAACACACAACACAACAAGACACTACTACAAGACATAGACTAACACTACATAGATGGAATCATTGTTAGTTTATTTACATCAGCTTTTACACCTATTATGGGTTTCGCTGCGAGATGCGATCACCTCAGGATACAAAATTAATTTCTCTCACTAGCCCACGACAAGCTTATCTACATCAGCAGTGTTGGGCCAGATAACCAAAAATATTATCTAGATAAAGATAAGATAAACACACTAAAAATTATCTAGATAAAGATAATAGATAATAAAATTGAAAATCATCTAGATAAAGATAACAGATAACCACTGTTATCTAGATAATAGATAACCAGATAACAAACAGGGGAAATGCCAAGGTCCACGAATTAAGAGTTCTGTACTTACTGTAAGTCCGTAGTCCCATAATAACCTTACCCTTACCAAATAAATGTGGGTATTTTTATTAATTATTATAAACATTGTACAATAAAGGCAATTTAAAGATTTCAATTGCCATTGGCACTGGACAATGGAGTGATGTGATTTACTTTCATAATTAGGATCAGGATGTAATCATGTAAGCCACAGTAAGGACTAGGCCCGCATACTTTTCTTAAATCTTACTAGTAGCTATAAGCGTGTTCTCAATTCTCATCATGCATTAATAAATTACTTATGTTAGATAAACATTTCATTTTTCATTAAATCAACTTGGAAATAAATTATTCCATTGATCAAAAAATATAAGTACAGAGTGTAGGCCTAATTAAAGTTTCTAACTAATACAGGCTACTTTTTCATTTCATAGCATTTTTTAACATATTATTTTGTATGACATTTAACCGTCTTTGTTTCTTAAACTAACTTGTTACTTTAAACTTGATGTGACGTGTCCAGCCGCTCGTCTCTTGTAAAAAAAATGAAATAAGTATCGAATTATGTTATTACTTGCAAACGGTGTATTATCTGTTAGGGAAAGAAGTTATCTAGATAACAGATAACCAAAAATATCATCTAGATAAAGATAATAGATAACTCTTCTTGTGTATATCTAGATAAAGATAATAGATAACAAATTGTTATCTAGATGATTATCTAGATAATATTATCTAGATAATGCCCAACACTGTACATCAGCCTGTGCACCTATTATGGGTTTCACTACGTCCTGGTATCACCTCAGGCTACGAAAACACATTTCTCTCTCTAGCCTACTACAAGCTTATCTACATCAGCCTGTAGACCTATTATGGGTTTCACTGCGAGCTGGGATCACCTCAGGTCACGAAAACACATTTCTCTCACTAGCCCACTACAAGCTTATCTACATTAGCCTTCACACCTATTGTGGGTTTCACTGTGTCCTGGGATCAACTCAAGCTACGAAAACACATTTCTCTCACTAGCCCACATCAAGCTTATACATCAGCCTGTAGACCTTTAAGGGTTTCACTGCGAGCTGGGATCACCTCAGGCTACAAAAACACATTTCTTTCACTAGCCCACTACAAGCTTATCGACATCAGCCTTTACACCTATTATGGGTTTCACTGCGAGCTGGGATCACCTCAGGCTACGAAAACACATTTCTCTCACTAGCCCACTACAAGCTTATCGACATCAGCCTTTACACCTATTATGGGTTTCACTGCGAGCTGGGATCACCTCAGGCTACGAAAACACATTTCTCTCACTAGCCTACTACAAGCATATCTATTATCTACATTAGCCTTTACACCTATTATGGGTTTCACTGCGTCCTGGGATAACCTCAAGCTACGAAAACACATTAATTTTCTCTCACTATCCCATTACAAGCTTATCTACATTAGCCTTCACACCTATTGTGGGTTTCACTGTGTCCTGGGATCACCTCAAGCTACGAAAACACATTTCTCTCACTAGCCCACATCAAGCTTATACATCAGCCTGTAGACCTTTAAGGGTTTCACTGCGAGCTGGGATCACCTCAGGCTACAAAAACACATTTCTTTCACTAGCCCACTACAAGCTTATCGACATCAGCCTTTACACCTATTATGGGTTTCACTGCGAGCTGGGATCACCTCAGGCTACGAAAACACATTTCTCTCACTAGCCTACTACAAGCATATGTATTATCTACATTAGCCTTTACACCTATTATGGGTTTCACTGCGTCCTGGGATAACCTCAAGCTACGAAAACACATTAATTTTCTCTCACTAGCCCACTACAAGCTTATCTACATTTACCTGTACACATATTATGGGTTATTTCACTGCGTCCTGGGATCACATCAGGCTACGAAAACACATTTCTCTCACTAGCCCACTACAAGCTTAACTACAGCAGCCTTTACACCTATTATGGGTTTCACTGCGTGCTGGGATCACCTCAGGCTACGAAAACACATTTCTCTCACTAGCCCACTACAAGCAATTAACTACAGCAGCCTTTACACCTATCATGGGTTTCACTGCGTGCTGGGATCACCTCAGGCTACGAAAACACATTTCTCTCACTAGCCCACTACGCTTATCTACATCAGCCTTTACACCTATTATGGGTTTCACTGCGTGCTGGGATCACATCAGGCTACGAAAACACATTTCTCTCACTAGCCCACTACAAGCTTAACTACAGCAGCCTTTACACCTATTATGGGTTTCACTGCGTGCTGGGATCACCTCAGGCTACGAAAACACATTTCTCTCACTAGCCCACTACAAGCTTAACTACAGCAGCCTTTACACCTATTATGGGTTTTACTGCGTGCTGGGATCACCTCAGGCTACGAAAACACATTTCTCTCACTAGCCCAATACGCTTATCTACATCAGCCTGTACACCTATTATGGGTTTCACCCCTCCATGACCCACTATATGCATCAATCCCTGAGTATACCACTCTTTACTAAAATGTCCTCTTTTATACCACCACAACTTATTGCAACCCTACACAGCCCCCTCAATTGAGTCTTGTGTCCTCATTAAGACATTACGAATTATATAAACGTGTCTTGACCTACTTTCTGTGACAATCAATCTTCCAACTGTTCAAACACAACTTCTGTATGTTATTCTTCCGGCTTTGTGCACCCTTTCTTTCACAATCACGCATGCCAATGTCTTCTTTGTGTTGGATTATTCTTTTGACTGCATCACACTACACGGAATGATGCCACATGTTTGTTTGATAAGTGCACGTGCACTGGGTGCAAGTTTTATGTTCTATATACCACTAGCACTGAGTTTGCTAGTTTACACTACAAACACAAAAATGAAACCTACATTTTAAATTAAGATCTAGTGCAATTAAGTTTGTTAGTGTACAATAACAAACTCAAAAATGAAACGTATACATTTTAAATTAAGAGCTAGTTCAATTGAGTTTGTTAGTGTACACTAATAAACTCAAAATGTAACGTATATTTTTAAATTAAGAGCTATTGCTAGAGCAATTGAGTTTGTTAGTAGTAAATTCAATAGCAAACTCAAATGCAAAAATGAAACCCACATTTTAAATTAAGAGCTAGTGTAATTGAGTTTGTTTGTGAACACTAAAGGTTCGTTCATTTGTCCGTTCCGAACAGTCTCGAACAGTCCGAACAGGGTGTTCGTTGTTCATCTGTAAAAAAGCATATGTTCTGGTGGTGTTCAGTTGTCCGCCGGCAACTGTTTGCAAACAGGCCGAACATGTTCGAACTGTCCGGAATGAAAAAGAGGAGTGAGTTGAGTAGAACAAGATGTAGAGCGGGAATACAAATTAGACATAGCGGTAACGTGTTAATTAATATACATTTTAATGCAGATTACAACATGTCCGTCGTCTAATTGAATAGGGTCGTTATGTTTGTTACATTAAGGTAAGAAAATAATTATTTAACGTTTATTTAGTCCAATAGGCCTACCTAACCTCATTTAAGCCTAGCCGCTCGTACTCTCGTTGCTTACCTCATACGTTTAATTGAACCATCACAAACTTGGCTTAGGCCCTACCAAAGATTAATTCAGTTGTCTTTCGCCCTATTTAATTTAAAGACAGTTTTAACCTAAAATTAACAGGTGTCTCTGACTAGATTGGTGTTCATTTGTGTGAAGGCAGAACACATGTTTTTTCGCACTAGACTCGGCCAACTTCCTGTTCGATGACGCGTTTCCGCTGTGTTCCAACTTGTTACCGAACAGTTACGAACTGCACTAGCTCTTAATTTAAAATGTAGGTTTCATTTTTGTAGTGTAGGCTACACTCTGGGCCAGATGCCCGTATAGGATTTGTTTATGGTTGCTATGGAGTTTGTATTTCTTATGGAAAATAGTATATAATAAAACCATTGCATAGCAACAAGTCTTAACTGTGCATGTACATCCTAACAAACACAATAATACCACTTGCTCTCAATTTAAAATGTATGTTTAATTTCTCTTTCCATTTTCTTCCAGACGTCTCTCTCTGTTCATAAACCATATTATTTTCATATTTCTATTTCTTTCTCACTACCTTTCTGTCCTTTTTTTGTGATTGTGATAATATTTGTATTTATTTTCGTTTTAAAAAAGCGTGCATGCATATATTAAATAGTATAATAAATCCAGGAATTGATATTAAAGAGAAGAAAAGTATTAGTTAAATGGGAAACGTCGGGCAGGAAGGGGTAAGTGGTAACCCCCCCCCCCCCCCCCCCTCTCATTTAATAATTATTTGCGGAAGGAAACCGCTACTTCATGGTTTAAACATAAACTATGCAAGGAGTTAATTTTGAGGTTTACCGAACACCCGCCAGGAGATTTTGAGACTTTGTATCATGGATGTTCACAAGGAGAACACTATAGGGCACTAGCAACACAAAAAGACAACAATGAAACAAATGAATTGAATCGATGGACAAACAACAAGCTGTGAAAAAATAATTTCATCTGATTTTGGAAAAGAAAAACAAACAAATACACATACAAAACTTTCACTTAGTCGTTGTCTATCATTAAAAGTTTTAAATTGCGAGCAGTTACTATTGCTACACTTATTTTTATTTCTATGGTTGCAATTTTATTATTTTGACAGCTGATGGTTTGTCCATCAGGTCAATTCATTTGTTCCATTGTTGTCTTTTGGTGTTGCTAGTGCCCTATAGGCTAGAATTCATACTCGTCCCCTACCCCTAGGGGCGCCCGATGTTGCTAAGGATATTTTGTATTTATGGGAAGTAACATGTAATTATTACCTGGCAACAATGGGCGCCCCTAAGGTATAGCGTTCGAAATGCAATTTAGCAGCACTACAGGTTTGATAAAGAAGCAGTTGAAACTTCATCTTTAGTACACAAAATAGTAAATACATAGGCCTACATACATTTTTAATGCTTGTCTTAGGAATAAGTGACGATGTCGAGGATAATATTTGGGGTTTCCGTCAACGGTTGACTTTACAGTCTTCCTAGCAACAAAGCACTCAATATTGTATTAGTTTATCACGTATGTTCAACTGCTTATATATATATACATTTATATTTTCACTATTTGTAATGTTATTAACAACATAATATGTAGTAATTAACATGTCTATTTAGTCCTTAGCGTAAATGATATCTTTTGTTTTTAAATTAATCTAATCTTAGAGCAGAACAGCTAAACTATTGTACTCAAATTAATTAACATAGTAAATAAGGTAGGTTGTAAAAAGCGTAAGCTTAAACCTCAAAAAATAAAGATCACATCATATCATTATGTTCAAAGTGGTTCTGAATCGGCCCTTGTTGATTCTGGCATTTTTCCGCAGGTGTTCCGCACTGTCCAATCACTGATTCACATATTTCATATTTAAAATATCGATAGTAGCCCACTCGTCGATGGTGTTCGGAGCCTACAGGGTTAATTTAGTCACTTTAAATTAAAGTCCCCCCTGAAAATCAGTCTTGTTACTGTTTGGGTAGATTCCAAATATGATTTTTTTTACACAACTTTTCCTCCCACAAGTGAAACTCCCCCAATCACCCCCCTACGTTATATGACAGTTATCGAGTACGTCGTTCAACACCAATAACCAAGTGTAGACGCCTATAACAAGCATCAAATAATGAACTATAGTGGACCCAAGATTACTTTACACCTGCTTTCGTCACATCCGGAGCAGTCGTAGCCAACCAGCGAACCGCCCGAGACACACCTGCGCCAATGCCGATCGCTGATTGGCTACGAACCAGTCGCCTGTGATGAAAGCATGTGTAAGGTCATTGGGTTTGAAAAACCCAATGGTAAGGTAGTCTTGGGACAACTATATACCCGTTTGTCACGACTTTAGTGCAGAAGATTAGATTTGTCTTATGGCGACATTAACTTTAAAACACTGTTGATTCGTTCAGTAATGAATGAAACGTTGAAACTATCTGTTATGTCGCTGGACCAATGGGTGACGTATGGCGACATATCTCGTAATTAACTCTCTGGAGTTTTATGGCTCTCGTTTAGTTTTACTGCGAGTTTTGTTGAAAACAAATTACACAATCTGTCACTGTTTGTTTGTTTGTTTGTTTTCATTACACGTTCCTACTAAAGTAGGGTAGGGTTTTTATTTTAAAAGGTTTTGAATTTTTATCGTATACTCGATATATACATGCAAGCTAAATTGAAAACGCAAAAAAGTAAAGTTCATGAGAATATAATATTATGATGATGATGATGATGATATTTGGGTTTTACGTCCCATATTTTTGCAACTTGGCTAATCGAGACGATGAGTGGATGAAGTAAGAAGATGAAGGAAGACGTTTGTGGAAAGGGCACGTACGAGGGCGGGGAGGAAAAGAGAAAGGAGATGAAAAGGGAAAGGGCCTTTCGTCTGACTTCTTCACCTCGACCTGTACGCGACTAAGAATGGCCCTACCAGAAGCATACGCTTCCGCAGGTATAGCTCTCGGAATCAGCAAAGCACACAAACCTGCCCATCACGATTAGGTAGCAGCCATGGGCCGATACTCCTACCACCTCCTACGTTTCCCGTTTCCTCCCCTTACCTATCCCTTTCCTCCAAAAAACCCCTGATGTCATATCATAATAATAATTATAATTTTTCGTAGAAATACCCGTTAGTCTATAGGGTGCACACTAGCTTTACCTGATGTGTCCCTCTTCAGATGACTAACTAGGTTGTTAGGGTGTTTCGATAGTTGGGAAGGAATGTCCGAGGGCTGATAGAAGGACTCTATCCCAGCATTCGCCTTTACGACTGAGGAAAACTATACGGAAAAAACCTTCAATCAGAACTGCCGGTAGCCGGAATCGAACCGGCGACCCCCCGAATTAAGGTGCATTCACAATCTTTACTAGTACTAAGGTTTAATGATTAAGACTAAGCCACAGGCTTCTTTCATTGGCTGGGAGGGAGAATACTGCGCTCTGATTGGCTGTGACTAAGGTTTGTCTTAGTCTTAATCATTAAACCATAGTACTAGTAAAGATTGTGAATGCACCTTTAGAGTCTCACGTCTTACAGCTGAGCCACTTCATATCATATGATCACAGTTTTCGAGTACGTCTTAAATAAATAACCTCCTCTTACGACGGGGAGAGCTGTCCTGGGCTAAATTCTACAACGGGGTGTACCGGGAAATATTTCCAACAAATAAATCGTTTGAAACTTGATGAACGTCTAAAACTTCCTTCTTCTACTTCTCCCTTTTTCATTATTCTCGATGACTGAAAAACTTATTTTCATACCTACCCTGACGATCCGTATTGTGTAATGTATTTCGAGCTTCTTTCGTGTATAATAGTTAATGGTTTTCTGACGTAATAATAGGTTTTCTGTTGTGTGAAACTTATCTTGATTGGGTTTTTGATGTATTGGGTTATTATTGGTGTTTGTTCTCTTGTTAGAAGTTTCGATTTCCTCGTTTCGAGTGTTGTAACCCGCCTTATCTAATACTCTATCAATAAACCCACTAGGTAGACTTTGTACTCACCTTATTTTGCATCAGCCGACCAAAACGTCAAGATATTAATAAAATCTGTATTCATTATCTACTCCGAAACAAGTTACCGCTGCTTAGAACAGATTGGAGGGTTCGAAAGCTTGTGTAACAGCTTCGTTCTTCTCGTCAACTGCTCGGCAGTCCAAGTTAGTGGAGGAACCTATATGACTGGTCAAAGTTACACCGTCCTTTCGGATGGGAGCCTTAGTACTTTTAGACAGGAGTAGGCTACGTGCCGGTATCATGGTTCCCCTCCTCCCTTCCTCATAATAATTCATCAATCATTATGTACAGTCGGGGGTGTTAGGATGAAAGGAAAGGGACAAGTAGGACGAAAACAGGAGGATGAGGGAAATGACAGGACGTGGACTCTCTTTCATCGGGTTTCTGCTCGACCTGTCCAGCTAGGGTAAGGTGGCCCTACGAGAAGCATATGCTTCCGCTGGTCCAAAATAAGGTAGCAGGCCCTGGACAAGCTATACCCACACAGAAACATCATTATACCATGAGCTATACCCACTGAGTTCTACAAAACTGGTTTTCAGTTGGAGACATTTTTTTTGTATTATTATTTTATTGAATGCATCACAATCATAGGTCAAAACCGGCGTTAACATGTTATACGGACGTAATGTCAAGTATTTCCATGTGTCTACTAATCACATGTTACTATAGTTTAAACAGTCATCAATCTCGGTCAAAGCCAGTGTTTACATGTTGTACGGACAATACGGATGTAATGTCAAGTATTTCAATGAGGTACCTTGTTCAACTTTATTATTATTATTATTATTATTATTATTATTATTATTATTATTATTATTATTATTATTATTATTATTATTATTATTATTATTATTATTATTTATTATTATTATTATTATTATTATTATTATTATTATTATTATTATTATTATTATTATTATTATTATTATTATTATTATTATAATTATTATTATTATTATTATTATTATTATTATTATTATTATTATTATTATTATTATTATTATTATTAATTTTAACACCAGAACTTGTTCTTACAATATTGTTCTGCGCAAGCGGCAATAGTGACACAAAAAAGGATCGTTTTATTGGGTTATACACTTTGGCGATCCTCATCATCCCTTTACATTTCAAATACAATAACTATATACTAAAATATTAAAAATATTATCTAAATCTTTTCATGATAATATAATCACATTATACCATTTTCCAATGTAACTATATATATATAAAAGTCCCATACCGACATAATAGATCCTTATCTACTGGCTCTTCAAAGCACTATGTTTCAATGAATATAGTTGTGAAGTTATTTTTTTTACGACGCAACAACTGGGTCATACAACGTCAGTACAATCATATCCATCACACAATCGCCGGCAACGTCATAAGGGGAATACATTTTGGAAGAGAGGGGGGAGGGGGGGGGGGGGGGAGCGTTCAGGTCAAAAATAGGGCAGGTAACGAATCACTCAATAAATTCAAAGTTGTTCTAAATAGGTCTTGTTGATGGCATATGGATCTTTGATTGGTTATCGCTCACTCGTTTATTTATTTATTATATGCATATACAGTGAATTTACATTCGGGGGACTTTCTATCTAGAAAGTGTATTTATAGCTGCTCATTAGTTTTTCATCAATTGAAACAGAAAAACAACGTTTTGTTGAATTGGCAATGTTTGATGCAAAAATTATCACTCATAACTACTATACACTGTGTCTATATTATTAAAACAATCGTTATTCCTTATACAACTTAAACATTAATAAATTAGCAGTTAACTCAAAATAAGACTCGAAATGTCGAATTAAACTTCTTGGCTTGTGTAAAGAGCGGTTTACGTTTATTTGAAAACAAAATCATAAAACAAACAAAAATACGCATACACGTGCAGTAGGTTTATTCGATTTAATCACCCTTGATGAGGTAAATATTTACAAAACTAATTATCCCTCTGTCAACCTCCCCCCCCCCCTCTCCCCCCCCACATGTCAACAATTCGCCCCCTCTCTCGCAACAAAACTCATGTTTACAAAACGGGTGTTGTTTAATTTCTATTAATTCCATCCAAATCCTGCATGCCTGCACATAATTAGTTTGCTGGTTGATGTTTTGCGTAACTATACCTGCTGCAAAATGGCTTTTAATAACACGTTTATTAACTTAACTTTAATCCTCTTAGCTAAGCCCGTCAGTTTTAATATGCGGAATACATTTCAGTTTCATTTCAACCGTACACAACCCATTTGTGTGTAAATGTGTGAACTCGCATTGCGATGCGCATCGAAATGTACGTCGTGACGCTTTTCCGCGACGCCACAGTTGGAAATTGCGCGCGGTTTCGTAAAGTACAATCGTCAAACTTCCGTTCACTTTGGCTATGAATACAAAGATGTGCCGGTTACATATCACCACAACATCACTAACCGAAGCAAATTGGTGAGAAAATTGAACATCTAAACTTGTACGACGCCAAAGCTCCCTGTAATTTCCTCAGTTACATTACACACTCTACTAGTAATGTCAGAAATTAAACTACCTACGCGCAGAATCACAATGCTACTTGTATAATATTCCCCAATAGGAAATCGTGTGTAATTAGTTTTGTACACTCGTGTTGGTTAATTCATTTTCGTAATTGTTTCGTCGTAGAAGTTTGGCGCTTCGCGATTGCGCCGCTAGATAGCAGCGCTGGCGCTCTAGTTGGCTGTAGCGGTGGGGGAAATGGAGGCTGGCGTTTCATAAACGTCAGAACGCGAGAGGAAGGCGTAGTGAGTGGATGTGTGGCAAATTATCTCGTCCACGTTTCTAGTGTGTGTGATTTGACAAGTGTGACAGCTCTGGTGTTGCGTGTGTTTACGTGTGATTGTGCGACGGTGTATTTGGAAGCCAACGTACGAAACTACGCAGGGATTTTTACATGGAATTATCACACTAAAAGGTAAAATGAAAACTTTGTTGTTATTGACTTTATTCTTTTAAAACGTGTAGGGTTGTTTTACTTGACATCACACCCGAAACTGTGTAATGATATTGTTTTAAGGCAGTCTAGTAATGATTAGCTAGGGGCCTAGACCAACCACAAGCCTGTACGACGAGAAACACGAAGTGTTGTTTTTTTAGGCCTACGCGTAGTGAGGTTAGGGCACCGAACTCGACTAGCATTTAGTTTAGCATCTGTCTTGTAATTGCTAACGCCAGTACCGGTACAATGTACGCATTCCACGACCTCCTAGGACGTAATACCATTAGCTTATTGTCAAACTACCGTGTTTCCTACGTATTTATTTTAGTTTATTGACATTGTAGCAGACGACATTGTGGAATGGGACGACCGGCCAATCAGCCTGAGGCGTAGCACATTCTTCAATCATGCGGTATATTCGATATCACTGCCTTCCGGATACTTCGTGCATTTAGTAGAGACAATGTTATTTTCGTGTCTCGGGTTCGAAGCTCAGTGAGAGTTATCTGCATGAGGCGCGTTCTCATCGTCTCTCAAGACTAATAATAACATGATTAAATTAGTCAAATTAATTTGTATTTATATAGGCTAATCTATCCACTCAGTTACAAGAATTGATTTTCAGTGGGGGACATTTATACTGTCATTTATTATATGCCTCATTGCCATGACGACTCGAAAGTCACCGTTTATATGTAACCACTATTATATAGATTGATTAAAGTCAAGTTCCCACTTTTAAAACTCCAGCCTGAACCGGGAATCGAACCCTGGACCTTCTGCATAGAACAACGAACGGCTTTGTAACGTAGTTCCTGGTTCGAATCCTGGTTTGACCATGGTTGTGTTGAGACATTAAATGTACCGTACCCTCCTTACCAAACTCTCTTCTAGACCTTGATAAGTAAAACCGAAGTATCATTATTAGGTCTATCACATGTTGCGAAAATGGGTATGGAGCGAATCGAGGGGTAGGTCTAATTAATGGTCAGTGTTTTGTCATTTGATTATTCCTTGAATCCTGTGAATCTACAGAATATAGATAGTCTAATTAATTACACAGTAAAGACTAAACTTGCGATCCATTTTCCATGTCATAAGTAATCTGGGATATCCTTCTGTAACATCAGGATTGATTGCATAATATGCTAGGAAGGAGGAACACATAATGTGAGATTTTTTCACTTGGGTACTATGTAGGCAAATTTGCAGTTTGAGGCCATATATTCGTCAGAATCACCATTTAGTAATTCTGTTGATTATAGGCCTACCTCTTCAATTTGAATACCGTACTGGTCTGCTATACAAACATTAAATGCAAGCAATCCAACTTATAATCATTGACTAAAGCTCATTACCTAATTCAAATTCGCATCTCGTCTCATCAAAGTAATCCCTATCGAAGTTCGATGAATTGGCTGAGAGTCGGATTGATTCTGGAACACCCCGATTACTCTTGGCTGAGTTCGCGATTAGTTACCAAATCGTATGAATAATGAATATTGGAACGCAAGTCAACAAGTACGTGTGACAACACCTGAGTTAGACATGTTACAACACTGTATTGAATGCAACAGGCCTAATGAATTGAATGATGAATTGGCTGAGAGTTGGATTGATTCTGGAACACCCCGATTACTCTTGGCTGAGTTCGCGATTAGTTATCAAATCGTATGAATAATGAATATTAGAACGCAGGTCAACAAGTACGTGTGACAACAGCTGAGTTAGACATGTTACAACACTGTATGAATGCAACAGGCCTAATGAATGGCGAGCATGTGTGAAAAGGGTGCACTGCCCTCTTGTCACGACAAACAAACACAGCTGTCCTGTCTGAGCACTTTGCATGCACCGGTAGGAGGCGGTGCGTTCTGTGTGCATCTGCCGCCATTTGAGTTGATATCAAGATACATTAGGACCGGTCTTACAATCTCCTAATAAGAAAGTTATTTGTAGCAATTAAGCTATTTTGAGGATTTCAAGGGTTTTGATTGGTGGTTGCCATGGAGAAAACAAGCTATTCGACGAATAAGTTGTTATTGGGACATTGTAAGACTGGACCTTAGTTTATTATTTATTATATGTGTTACTTAGGTCCAGTCTTACAATGTCCCAATAACTACTTATTCGTCGAATAGCTTGTTTTCTCCTTGGCAACCACCAATCAAAACCCTTAAAATCCTCCAAATAGCTTAATTGTTACAAATAACTTTCTTATTAGGAGATTGTAAAACCGGCCCTTAGAGTATAGATTCCAATTATGACGTATTAGGACGTAATTAGGAGTATCGATTCCAATTATGACGTATTATGACGTAATTAGGAGTATAGATTCCATCCAATTATGACGTATTAGGACGTAATTAGGAGTATAGATTCCATCCAATTATGACGTATTAGGACGTAATTAGGAGTATAGATTCCAATTATGACGTATTAGGACGTAATTAGGAGTATTGATTTGATTCCAATTTTGACGTATTTCAAATAGATTCCAATTAGGACGTAATTAGGAGTATTGATTCCAATTTTGACGTATTTCAAATAGATTCCAATTATGACGTATTAGGACGTAATTAGGAGTATAGATTCCAACTAGAATGGATTTCAAATATCTGTTTTGATGCTAGTCGATTAGCCTCGCCGATAGACCTTTTTCAGAATTGATACAGACCTTGAGGGCCGTAACTAGGGTAGGCCTATAAAAATCACCCGGGTATGATTTGGCAAAGTACAATGGAGGTTTTGAGCGGGGGAGGCTGCCCAGTCAATGCGGGTCCGGGGCGCCAGCCCCGGATTTTTTTTTAAATTCTTAAATAGTATGATTAGAGTGTTTTAACCAGTTTTAGGCATGTTTATTTTTTATAAAATTTGTTACCGGTGACTGGTGTGATATTAACGGTGTTATTATATAACAATTCAAAATGGTCTACTCCCGATTTTTTACCCGGGTATGTACCCGGGTTACGGACCCCTAATTACGGCTCTGGCTGCCATGCGCATTATATAAGAATACACCCTATGCTATAGGGAGTATTCACGTGACGTCACATCGGCCATATTGGAGGCCACCTATAGTACTATTTCAAGTTTCATTTAGCTGTCAATAGAAAACGAATAATATTGTTTACGGAGAAATATGACAAGTTTGATAACGTATATCCCCCGATCAAGTGTACGAAAATGATTATTGTATGCTTTCGTAAACGATTAAAAGAGTAATCGAGACAAAAGAGTTTGTTTATGTTGATTTTAACTTTTAAGTAATAGCAAACTAAACTTAGAGAACAGTTGAATTTGCATCAAACGCCAGCTGAAACGTAGTAACAATGAACTACCAATCACATGACATTGTGGCCTCCAATGTGGCCACCATGCGCAATACGTATATACACCCTATACCTAAATGATTGTTTCATAAACACTCTTAATTCCAAATTGCATTTTAAATCTAATTGTTTATAGTGGTGAGCTGGCTAGTGAGTAGTAGGCCTACAAGTGTGTATGTGCTTTCCCACGACGGAAGCAGCATCCGTGAAATACCACGCAATGAAAACGAAATCCAAAGACCTTGCGAGCGCTTAGAGCGGAACTCAGATCTAGTACAAGTTCATTGTACCAGAGATTTTATTTTAGATACGATTGTTATGTACATACACACACACATGCACGTCTATGTTGTATACATTAACACGCAGGGCCACGTATGTATGTACACAGACATGTATATATACACACATGCAGATACTAGGCCTACCACGTGAAGCACGCCACGTGTACGGAGACAATTATGTACGAGTGCGACTGCAAATGTACACACGTAGGCCTACTACAGTGGAGTTCCGCGGGAGTTTACACCAACCTTTTAGGTAGTTTTCTTGGTACACCCGTAGTGGAAAGTCCAGTCGAGCAATTATCTTCACTAAACTCGAGCAACGGACGAGGAATTCAGATGACTGAATACATCTCATCACATTCTTCAAGGCGATGAGGTCCGATCGTTCCAGGAAAACAAGAAATCCCGGGGGAGCTTATCTTTCAAAGTATCTATGGGTGTCCAAAACGGGGGGGAAATGGTGTGGCCATGGTGTAAACTCCCGCGGAACTCTACTGTAGTGCAAATATACGCTAGTCCGCAAACGAACACAACATGGTGAACATCATATTTACTTTGATGTGCATCTTTTTCCAACCATAGGTACAAGTATATTAGGTTTTTTTTTTATCACAAAGGTGCCTAAGGTCCGTATGCATAGTCCAGACTCCAGACTCAAGCCTTCCTCAACTCAGCCACTCCTCAGCCTCGCCCAACCACCAATCACGGAACGGCATTGCCATGTGGACGGCTCTGTGATTGGTGGCTAGGCGAGGCTGAGGAGAGGCTGAGTTGAGGAGAGCTTGAGTGTGAATTATTCATTCAGGCCTAAGAGAACTAAGACGTTCTAAGTGAGACAAATCTTAGTGATATAAATCACGCATATGTCGTTCTGCAATGTTATAAAGATAAAATATAATATTATATCATTAATTTATCTAATAATATTTTATTTGTGGATGTGTAGTGATTTATCTTGATTTATCTATAGCTAGGATCTACCTAACTTAGGACAACCTAGAGCAAATATACTAAGTTATATCCTGACTTAGAGGTACCGTAGGCATCTTTGAGAATCCAGATCGCGGCCAACTACGCTGGCTTAAATTCAATTAAAATTTCCAAAAAATGAGACCTGAAGTCAAAAAATAACATCATTCTCTGTTATATGTTGTACAGACATAAAAACACACAACCTTACTACCGATAGAGGTGGCTCGGCGGTAAGACGCGAGACTCTAATTCGGGAGGTCGCCGGTTCGATTCCGGCCACCGGCAGTCCTGACTGAAGGTTTTTTCCGAGGTTTTCCTCAGTCGTAAAGGCGAATGCTGGGACTGAGTCATACTATCAGCCCTCGGACAATCCTTCCCAACTATCCAAACACCCTAATAACCTAGTTAGTCACCTGAAGAGGGGCACATCAGGTAAAGCTGGTGTGCACCCTAGAACGGGTATTCCTACAAAAATTATTATTATTAATATGTTTCACACACACAACACAAACAAACGTACACATGCGCGAACGTGTCAATCGTTTGCCGTGCGTCGTTTAGCTATTCGACCATTCGTTTGCTGACGTGTGTGTGTGAGAATTGTAAAAACACACGTGTCAATTAACACAAGCAGGGTTGTATTGTATTGCGCGCCAGCTACCGTTATGCTGCGGTGCTAACTACGTCATAAGCGGTGTTGTATGTGTGAGTGTGTGAGTGTGTTATCAGTTGTGTGTGTGTGTGATAAGGAGGTGCCATGTTGCCATACCAGCCGACCCGGCCGGTATCGCGCCGCGCTACTTTCAATGCAAGAGCGCGTATATGTAAGAGTAGATTTGTATCGAAGGTCGCTGGTTCTATTTTCACCGCAGGCAATCTATTTGTGTGTTTGTTCGTTTGTTTATTTATTTATTTATTCATTTATTTATTTATTTATTTATTTATTTATTTATTTATTTATTTATTTATTTATTTATTTATTTATTTATTTATTTATTTATTTATTTATTTATTTATTTATTTATTTATTTATTTATTTATTTATTTATTTACTTATTTATTTATTTATTCATTCAGTCATCCATTCATTCATTCATTCATTCATTCATTCATTCATTCATTCATTCATTCATTCATTCATTCATTCATTTAATTTACAGATAGGCTTCCAAGGTACAATGAATATACATAATACTAAACTTTATTATTTTGATATTTATATCTTCAACCTCTTCTTGGGCAGATGTTGAGAATCGGTACCTAATAGAATTAACACTTGGAAACTCCTATCCAACGTGCAATACCATTTTACCATAAAGATTCCTGAAAGCAAATATAGCCTAACAAATAGTCTTCACTCCTTGTAGGCTATACCTTCATTCAATTCAATTTTATTGTTATTTTCCTGTCCCGTGACAGTATACAGGGTGGCCAGTATATGATTATGGGCATGCCCATACCTTCTTTAGTTTTTGGTTGTACCTTTATTGAAGAAGAAGAATAGGTTTGTTTTATAGGCAACCCAAGACTACCTTACATATGCTTTCGTCACATCCGGGGTATTCCTAGGCAATCAGCGATCGGTATTTGCGCGCTACTGTCTCTGGCGGTTCGCTGATTGGCTAGGAATACCCCGGATGTGACAAAAGCATGTGTAAAGTTGTCTTGGGTTGCCTTTATTATGTCGCTACTAGGTACCGATCTTGCTACATATATATATTAGAATCGATTTAAATCCGTCCGAGCTGCTACCGACGTATATTAACACGCAAGCTTGTAGACCGTCACGCAACGACGCATTGTGCATGAATTAGCGTAACCGGCGTCTATAGTGAGGGAGATGGGTGGATGTTATGTCGGGCTTAACTAAGTGTGTCCGTCAGTCAGTTTTCACGGTCGGCAGCTGAGGATACAAACAAACAATCCGTCGTCTGTTATATAGTTGCTCCAACGAAAGTATTCCGATGCTTACGACACAGATGAGTCCAAGGTGACAACTTAATTTTGCTAATTCCTAGGGTACATTCCGAAACCTCCTGAAAATGATGGGGTTCCAGCATCAGCTAGCACGTCCCAGTGTCACATTTTGTCAAGTGTTTCGGAACGCCTACAAGCGAAAAGATGGAGGAAATGCGCGCTAAAAATTTGTAATGAAATTAAAAAAACAATATTCTAATCGGTTCCCAATAATAACGATTATACGACATGAAAGATATACAATCCTGCAACGCGTGGTATAAATAACGGTCAAATTATAACATTCCTGACAATTTGTCGAGCTTTTAAATTATTGCATTTTGAAAACGCCGCCATGATTTGTGAACGCTGGGGCAGATGCCCTCGCTCGAACCGGCTGGCGTTTTCATGATGGTGAATATGCTGGCGCAGGAAGTTACGGAACGCCCAGCCTATGATATTCAGGAGGTTTCGGAACGTAACCGTAGTTGCTCCAACGAAAGTATTCTGATGCTTACGACACAGCCGAGTCCAAGGTGACAACGTAATTTCTACTTCGCTAATTCCTACAATCTAATTTTAAAACACGTCCATTGGGGATAATTTAATACCTTTTGTTGGTTACCTGTAACGGTGGGTGTGGCCAAACCGCCTGTGCACTCGACTAAGCCGAACCGTGCATTTACGAATGTGTGAAAGAACGCCGGGTATCTGTTGTTTTTCTTTCAATTGGCGCGGTTGAAAGGGGGCAGCAGACAATGACAATGAAGGTTTTTCCGAGGTTTTCCTCAGTCATTAAGGCGAATGCTGGGATTGAGTCCTACTAACAGCCCTCGGACATTACCCCCCAACTATCCAAACACCCTAATAACCTAGTTAGTCACCTGAAGAGAGGCACATCAGGTGAAGCTGGTGTGCACCCTATAGGCTTCTTGCAAGCTTGAAACAAATGAAATGAATCGATGGACAAACAACAAGCTGTCAAACAATAAAATATTCTGATTTTGAAAAAAAATCTTCAAAACAAACAAGAAACATACACATACTTTCACAACTTGGTTGCCCATCATTAAACGTTTTAACTGGTGAGCAGCTACTATCGCCATACCTCGTTTTCTTCATAATGTTGCAATTTTATTATTTTGACAGCTCGTTGTTTGTCAATCAGTTCGATTCATTTGACATTATTGTTTATTATTATTATTATTATTATTATTATTATTATTATTATTATTATTATTATTATTATTATTATTATTATTATTATTATTATTATTATTATTATTATTATTTATTCATAACATAAACAGTTACATTTTATGTGTGCAGCAGTCTAGTTATAAATTGGATGTAAGAAGCGGACCTGAGATCCATTCACATTGTGTCTTACAACCATTAATAATATTAGGTCAACCTATCTCTAAATAATACTAGAATAAAACTACGATAAACACTAACACTAACATTACAATGATGCCTACCGTAATCGGCCTACCGTAAAAATCTGCTGTGACGTCAGTTGCAAGTTCCCTATAACGGGTATTCCTACAAAAAATGATTATTATTAATAACCCAGTGAGCGCCTAATAACGTCACATGGCCTGTAGATAGGCGCGGACAAACAGGCGACCTGCCGCGTGGGAAGAAGTGGGAATTAGCGCCTCTCGATCAGCCGCGGCTACTAACGCATTTTTAACGATGTCGGCACTTCCGGTGATTGGGCCTCCACTTCCGGTCCGAGAGATTGGCCCAAAGGATGGAGTGTTGTTGAGTATACCGTATACTGCTCTCTGGTTAGCTCTTAGTTGTTGAAGAATATAGTGACTTGGTGCATATTACGGCACTAGGGCACTTATAGTTGCACTTTATTGTTTGTAGGTTGCACTTAGTCCAATTAGTTGCGCCAACTTTTAAAAACCGATTAGCAGGTAATCGGAGATTTGGTATAGGGCACTAGCAACACTAAAAGACAACAATTAAACAAATGAATTGGACTGATGGACAAACCATCAGCTGTCAAAATAATAAAATTGCAACCATAGAAATAAAAACAAGTGAAGCAATAAAAACTGCTCGCCATTTAAAACTTTTAATGATAGACAACGACTAAGTGAATGTTTTGTATGTGTATTTGTTTGTTTTTTGTTTTGTTTTCCAAAATCAGAAGAAATTATTTTTTGACAGCTTGTTGTTTGTCCATCGATTCAATTAATTTGTTTTATTGTTGTCTTTTGGTGTTGCTAGTGCCTGAAGCGTTCTCCGGATGCTTTGTAAGAGGGAGTCGAGGGCCCAGATTCACAAAGGTGCCTTAGTGCTAAGACGTCCTAGTTTATAGGCAAATCTTAGTTATATAAATCACCCATTCCATATGTTGTTCCCGCAATGTCATTAAGATCAAATCTAATAAAATATCAACAATTTTACTTATAATGATATTTAATTTGTGAATGTGTAGCTATACTCAGAGGTGATTTATCTAGGTACGATTTGCCTAACTTAGGACAACTTAGAGTTAAGCATCTTTATGAATTCAGGCCCTGGGTTTTATCACCACCAGCCGAGTTTGACTTCTTAATTTTCCGGTTTTCACTCTTTTCATAATCATAGGGTTCCGGTTATGAGTCTCCCTATTCAAACGGGAGATGAGGTAAGTGTACTGGCGCGTAGCCTATCACCATATCACATCTTCGTGCTGCAGTCGGCTTCTGGTCTCTCTCTAACCGCATTTGTTCGTTTCAAAGGAACCATTCGTATAATAATATTTTTTTCCGATATCCTTCTAGGTATTCTTGTTTTGTTTTGTTTGGTCGTCTCGAGTATTCTAATGTCACCGTCACGGCACAAACAGCTGTTGCGCATATGGCCCGGTTGTTTTTTTGTTGTTGTTTTTTTTATTTTTTTTATGTAGGTGTATAGAAAACAGATTCTCATTGCTATCGTGTTTTTGTAGAACTGTCTGTATAGGGGAAAGGTTATTGGTTGTTCCGCATATGGAAGGTCCAATAGACGTGCTTTAATATATATTTATGGATATACCGATAGAGGTGGCTCAGCGGTAAGACGCGAGACTCTAATTCGGGAGGTCGCCGGTTCGATTCCGGCCACCGGCAGTTCTGACTGAAGGTTTTTACCGAGGTTTTCCTCAGTCGTAAAGGCGAATGCTGGGATTGAGTCCTACTAATAGCCCTCGGATATTCCTTCCCAACTGTCCAAACACCCTAATAACCTAGTTAGTCACCTGAAGAGGGGTACATCAGGTAAAGCTGGTGTGCACCCTATAACGGGTACTCATACGAAAAATTATTATTATATGGATTTGTTGTCTTCCGGGATATTCCGCCGTAATTGTGTGAGTATACTGGTGCAGACCTAAGTCCACTAGTATACTCATACACACAAGCGGCGGAATATCCCGCAAGACAATAAATCCATAACATACGTCCGCGAAAACATAAGAAACAATTAAACGGAAACAGTAGAACAGGTAAACGTTATAAGAAGGACTGTACACTGTTCCTTGTCACAACATAAAATTAAAACGCAATATTTAAAACCCTGATCAGAGCTTTTCAACAGGCACACCACACGCGTAGAGTTTCTTTCTCTATTGGCGCATACAATGTGCGACGCAATGTCTGTCTGTCTGCCTGTCTGTCTGTCTGTCTGTCTGTCTGTCTGCCTGTCTGTCTGCCTGCCTGTCTGCCTGTCTGTCTGTCTGTCTGTCTGTCTGTCTGTCTGTCTGTCTGTCTGTCTGTCTGTCTGTCTGTCTGTCTGTCTGTCTGTCTGTCTGTCTGTCTGTCTGTCTGTCTGTCTGTCTGCTGTCTGTCCTCTACCTAACACGGCATAGGTAAACGTCTCGTAATATTTGTCTTGACTACTCCGATGAAAACGACTTTGATGTGTGTGTTTGTGTCTCTTCGTGTTGACTTGCTCGGTCGGTATCAAACATAGACTGTGACAACATTGAGTCTTATGTCCTTCTATCCGTACAGGCACGATGTAGACATAAGGTACGTCTACCGTTTCGTGTGTCGAGACTCCTGCAGTTACACTTACACCAGAACTACTCAAACTTTTTTGTCTGCGACCCCTCTTGAGTAGTTTACATATATAGACACTGAAATAGATGGACGCTTGTTAGCCAACACTTAATTTCAGCAATTCGCTTCGCTCTGTGTTGACATTTTTTTTTAGCCTCTTTTTTCAACTTTTCTACATCAATATTTTTATAAATTTTCTTTAAAAAGTTCTTATAAACACATCAATTTTAATTTTTCATAAGCATAATATAAGCAAATTCATAGTGAAATATTTTTAACGAACCTACTCGGGATTCGAATCATCGCCTCTTATCTCTTAATATTGCAACGTCGTTCGAATCAAATCATCAGTACAGATCCCATGCTGTGACCTACAAACACACGCAACGTAATCACCAACGACAAATCACCTCAATTTTGACAACGTCAGCATTTAAAAAAAAAAAACGCACACAAAAAAGCCCACATCCATCCTGCTTCAAAATATTACAATAATAATTACTTACGGAGTATCGCAGAGCATGACTGTGATTCGGCCGAACAATAAAATTTAAAAAAAATTAAAATAAAATTAAAAATTAAAAAAGTCTCACACACTATTGTGTCGTTATATTTTCACGTATGGAAGCGTGGTAGTCGTATATCCGGACTATGTATAGAGAGTAAATGTCGGTGTATTGTCACCGTTGACAATGGACATGACTGTACTCGGCAGGCCACGTATAGAAGGACATATTTCGATACAAAGTCGTGTGGCATATCGTATAAACAAAACAAAACGCGGCGGGTAAGGCCAAAATAATTTTGTGATGTCTATCGTGAATTTTTGACTGTAAAACGACTACAGTTGAATCAGCGTTGAGAAACATAGTGGATGAATAGAGCCTCGATCTGTTGTTCCCTCTCGGCCCATGCTCTTTCCACCCCACTCAAACGACATCTAGAAAACATTGACCCTCACGATTGTAACATTTCAGTGCTCTGTAATTGACCACACTTCGACTTCCGTACAGTGAGTTCCGCGGGAGTTAACAGAATTGTTTCAGATGTGATGACGTAAGCAGCTCAAATCTCTTGGCTAAACTTCCACAATCGTGACAAATAAACTAGATCTTATGTATTTGGAAGAGTTGATTCCTGGATGGTCATTCACTTTATTCTTTCCCAACTATCCAAACACCCTTATAACCTATACGCGAGACTCTCATTCGGGAGGTCGCCGGTTCGATTCCGGCCACCGGCAGTCCTGACTGAAGTTTTTTCCGAGGTTTTCCTCAGTCGTAAAGGCGAATGCTGGGATTGAGTCCTATACTATCAGCCCTCGGACATTCCTCCCCAGCTATCCAAACACCCTAATAACCTACTTAGTCACCTGAAGAGGGACACATCAGGTAAAGCTGGTGTGCACCCTATAACAAGTATTCCTACGAAAAATTATTATTATTATTATTATTCACTTTATGTAGGGATTATTTACGTGACTTACAACGACCATATTAGATGGCAAAATCACATGATGGCCAAAAACACATACATACAAAATCAAAATCACTGCCACAGCGAAACATCACTGGGTGGTAGCTATATAGCAAGCTGTTTGGATTTACTCCTAGTTATGGGATGTATACGTTGACCTTTTTTTTTAAAACTAAACGTTGGATTGGTCGGTTTACCGTTAAAAATGTTTTCGTACTATATATTTTGCAACCAACAAAATCTAAAAAATCATACATACATACATACATACATACATACATACATACATACATACATATATAAAGTGATTGATATATGAGTATGATTGATATGTGATTGATTGATTGATGATTAATATGATACGTGATATATATATATATATATATATATATATATATATATATATATATATATATATAAAATAAAATATTATAAACAATTTATTAAAATGTATTAAAATTTCTTTAAATTTTGTATGTATATTTATTTTAACATATTTTATAATTTATATATATATATATATATACATATTTTAATATATATATTAAAAAAAATATTAAAAAACAGTAATACATATCTGTTGTTATCTTCCCCTAACAACCCATTGGTTGTCGTGGTAGAACTGCCTTGGTTCATGGAATAGAGGAAATAATAGAAAAACTATTTCAAACCAATCCATGTATTTATTTTTTGCAAGTATACGCGATACCGATCGACTACGCGCGGAAGCAGCGCAGCAATTGACTACATTCGTCACACTTACTGATCCATCACATCACCTGTTGATTATATATTCATCTATATCTAATGCGGGTTTTTATCCGCGGTATACATCCCGTATAGGGTGGGTGTATTCACGTGACGTCACTACGCCAATGCCATATATTGGGAGTACAATAAGATTAACTGCGTTGAAAGTGTGAATAAACAAGGTCCATTGTCCCTTTGAGGGAAACGAAACACGTCAAATGCTGCTGGACGAACACATGTTGGGAAACAAAAGCTAACACAGCCAGCTACTCGAAAATCTTAGCCAGCTCGCAAAAATGTAGCCAGCCACAACCTAGAAAGACAGCCAGCTAAGAACAAGCTGCTTGAGAAAACGTAGCCAGCCGAAAGCTAGCTAGCCAGCTACTCGAAAATCTTAGCCAGCGAACCTAGCCTGCAGCTCGCAAAAATGTAGCCAAAACCTGGCTAGCTTGCAGCTCGATAAAACGTAGCCAGCTAAGAGAAAGCTAGCCAGCTATTTGAAAAAAACGTAGCCAGCCAGAAGCTAGCTAGCTGGCTGCTCGATAAAACAAGCCAGACCAAAGCTAGCTAGCCTGCAGCTTGACAAAACCTAGCCAGCTAAGAGAAAGCTAGCCGGGCTGATTGAAAAAACGTAGCTAGCCAAAAGCTAGCTAGCCGGCTGCTCAAAAAAATGCAGCTGGACACATTCTAGCCTAGCCTAGCCTAGCCTAGTCGGATCTCTGGTTAACACCATGGCCACACCATTCCCCCCCCCGTTTTGTACACCCATAGATACGTTGAAAGATAAGCTACCCCGGGATTTCTTGTTTTCCTGGAACGATCGTACCTCATCGCCTTGAAGAATGTGATGAGTGTATTCAGTCATTTGAATCCCTCATCCTTTGCTCGAGTTTGAATGGAGATAATTGCTCGACTGGACTTTGCTCTAGGGGTGTGCCAAGAAAACTACCTAAAAGGTTGGTGTAAACTCCCGCGGAACTCCACTGTAGGTGAATGTTTCCGAGATTTCTGTAAACCTTCTTTTTATGGCCGCTTTTAGCGGGTACAATAGGCTCCAACTGCATTCATCTACTGTGGTTCTCAAGGCTGATTGAACTTTAGATAGACAATCGGATGATGTTGATGATAACTCGTCGCGACTTTACTAGAAAAACTCTCCGCGTTGGCAGATGAGCGATTTTAACAAAATTGGGTATTTGTTTCAGTAATAATTTTTTGTAGGTTGGCATCTTGACGGATTTGGCTGATTATGTTAACAGCATCGAGTTTAGTGGTCACGGGTGTTGACCGAAAATTTCAGCCAAATCCGTCAAGCCGTTTGACCTGTGCGCGACGAACAAAATTTGGCGCACGAACGAACGAACAGACGAACAGACAAAGCGCCGATCGAGTTGTATGGAGAGATTCGCTATCGCTCATCTAATCATATATGGCATTGGCGTAGTGACGTCACGTGAATACACCCACCCTATACGGGATGTATACCGCGGATAAAAACCCGCATTAGATATAGATGAATATATAATCAACAGGTGATGTGATGGATCAGTAAGTGTGACGAATGTAGTCAATTGCTGCGCTGCTTCCGCGCGTAGTCGATCGGTATCGCGTATACTTGCAAAAAATAAATACATGGATTGGTTTGAAATAGTTTTTCTATTATTTCCTCTATTCCATGAACCAAGGCAGTTCTACCACGACAACCAATGGGTTGTTAGGGGAAGATAACAACAGATATGTATTACTGTTTTTTAATATTTTTTTTAATATATATATTAAAATATGTATATATATATATATATAAATTATAAAATATGTTAAAATAAATATACATACAAAATTTAAAGAAATTTTAATACATTTTAATAAATTGTTTATAATATTTTATTTTATATATATATATATATATATATATATATATATATATATATATATATATATATATATATATATATATCACGTATCATATTAATCATCAATCAATCAATCACATATCAATCATACTCATATATCAATCACTTTATATATGTATGTATGTATGTATGTATGTATGTATGTATGTATGTATGTATGATTTTTTAGATTTTGTTGGTTGCAAAATATATAGTACGAAAACATTTTTAACGGTAAACCGACCAATCCAACGTTTATTTTAAAAAAAAAAGGTCAACGTATACATCCCATAACTAGGAGTAAATCCAAACAGCTTGCTATATAGCTACCACCCAGTGATGTTTCGCTGTGGCAGTGATTTTGATTTTGTATGTATGTGTTTTTGGCCATCATGTGATTTTGCCATCTAATATGGTCGTTGTAAGTCACGTAAATAATCCCTACATAAAGTGAATAATAATAATAATAATAATTTTTCGTAGGAATACTTGTTATAGGGTGCACACCAGCTTTACCTGATGTGTCCCTCTTCAGGTGACTAAGTAGGTTATTAGGGTGTTTGGATAGTTGGGAAGGAATGTCCGAGGGCTGATAGTATAGGACTCAATCCCAGCATTCGCCTTTACGACTGAGGAAAACCTCGGAAAAAACTTCAGTCAGGACTGCCGGTGGCCGGAATCGAACCGGCGACCTCCCGAATGAGAGTCTCGCGTATAGGTTATAAGGGTGTTTGGATAGTTGGGAAAGAATAAAGTGAATGACCATCCAGGAATCAACTCTTCCAAATACATAAGATCTAGTTTATTTGTCACGATTGTGGAAGTTTAGCCAAGAGATTTGAGCTGCTTACGTCATCACATCTGAAACAATTGCAATTCGTGTGCGCGCCAAGTGAAAATGCTTCAGAACAGAACAGATAGCACTGGTGGTAAATTGAAAATCAATTCAGAATACAGAATGCAATATTATGCAAGCTCAGCATTGTGAATTCTATAAACGAGCTTTGGTTATAGTGGAGAGTCGAGCTTACAAATGGATATAGCGCTGCTATGCAGCCTCCTATGTCACAAACCTTGTAAAACATTACTACAATGTATGATAAAATTTAGAACTTTTTAAAAATAAACGACTTGAAAGTTGAATTGAGAAAACGAGGGGCGAAGATTGAGTTGGACCTTTCAGTACTGCTAGCGCTGCGAGCGACAGAAAGTCGCGCCTTTGACGCCCAGTGCCGGAGTCCTGGGTTCGATTCCCAGTCGGGGTTGGTATTCTTAATTTCTGGATTTCTTCATATATATCTAATATATGTGGATGCAAACCCCAAAAATCTATTTACAGATTGTTTTTTTTTGCCGTTTTGAGTCACAAAATTTGTTTTGACGGATCAATTCATTTCTAAAACCCTCGACGATTCTCGGCCATTTGAATAACATGCACAATTTTTGACATTCTGGAAATTGGTTCGAGTTATATCACCGAGTTGGTTTTGAAGTTCGACGAGCTCCCGCTAGGGGATTTATAGAAGAAGACCTTGAGATATGAAATTCGTAGACTTTGTATGATTAACGATATCATATACTATATACCCAGGGATGAATGAATACTTATAAGGAGAATAATAACAAAGGCAGAGCTCGCGACAATGATAAGGGGTAAGGTGTCGAAAACAGACAAGGAAATAGTCGATCGATCGATTGATTGATTGATTGACGTCGTGTGTGTGTGTAAAAGAACGAAACCTTCTATGCAAAAAGAAAGAAAAACAGTGTAGTGGAGCGTGTAACAAAACCATTTGATGGTCTTCTCTCTTGAATTTGTCCACGCGAAGAGTCTGCTCGACAAAGAACACGAGTGTGATGGATGGGTTGAGATGGGGGGGGGGGGAAAGGGGGGGGGGGGGGGGGTTACCGAGAAATAGTCGTGTCGTGTCGTTTTTGTCGGTTTATGGCCGTGTACCGTCCGACCTCATCCATGCAAAGCATGATTCGCATTAAATTACTTCCTGCCTAAGGAAATAAAAATTACTTGGCATATATTGGATCCAGCTAATCTAATTTGCTCTATTTTATGGATAGTTGAAATAATAATAATAATTTTTTATTATTGTTATTATCGACATAGTTTTTCTAATGTTTATGAAAAAAAATCAAGATAAAATGTTATAATTTAAAAAATTAAAACTATTATGGAGACTTGCGTCCATAAAATAGACAGAGAAATGCGATATAATTTTTAATTTCTTGAGACAATTTTATTGAAGCGAAATTATAATCAAATCACGCTCATCTTTACATGTTCAAGATATTATAAGCAAGAGCTCTCTGGGCACTGCGATTACAATCTTGTTGCTGTCATCGCTTTTTTTTTCAAAGAGATTCTGCCTCACAGGTTAAAGAAAAAATAACAAAGTCATAGAAAATAGTTCATTTTAAATTCGTAATGGCTTGAACAACAGATTTTGGAAAAAATTATCAGTAATATTCAAATTATTGGTGTGCTTATAGGATGAGCTAAACTGTAAATATATTTGAGAAACATCGCTTTATATTCGCCATTGCGAAAATATTCCCTTATCGCACGTTATTGTTGTTAAATAAGTTATAACATTTATGCCCACCTACAAAACTGTATATTTTACTATTAAATCATAAAATACCCCCGACGACAAACGACGCACATTGATTTTTATACTTCATGTCGTTAGGGTGGTCATAAAACAAGATTTATTAGCCAAGACAATAAACGATCAGATAGGGAACAGCACGCTGAAAGAAAACAGAGTATAACTTTCAATACTGTATAATAAATTAGTTTTATTAGAGTTGTGTAAAGGGTTATTTGAGCTGTTTGTCAACTGCTAACCATGATGAATGTTTCACAAATAGGTACTTAAAGTGGGGGAAAAAACAGGAATTATTATTTATTTATACAGTTAACAATATTCTAAACGCAACGCAACGCAAGTGCGTTCGTTTTTATACCATGTAATCAGTGTAATTTGTTTCATTTTCTGTTTTTTTAATGTATTTTTTTTTATTTTTTTTATTAGGATATAAGTTATGTATATATATATATATATATATATATATATATATATATATATGATTTCTCAGACTTTGTTGGTTGCAATATGTAAAGAAAGGATACATTTTACGGTTAAACCAATCTAAATTTAAAACATACGGACGATTTTTAATACCGAGAAGAAAATTGGCGAAATGGTGGGAACTTGTAAGGATGTGATTCCTTTAGAAAACAAAGGAGTATATGAGATACCCTGTAATGGCTGTCATCACAGTTACATTGGTCAAACAAGTAGAAAATTATCGCAGCGAGTTCAAGAACACCGACTTGCTGTGGACCAAGGCCAGTCAACGTCATCTCTAGCACAACATACAATAAAGGAAGGACATAACATTAACTTTGCCGGGGTACGGCTTCTTGCTTCAGTGGACAATCTTCGAGCGAGGTTAATCCGGGAAGCAATTGAGATTGAGAAGCGGCCTCATAACCTGAACAAGCGAGATGACGCTCAAAGACTACCTTCGGCTTGGAAACCGATTGTGGCTAACCTTAAAGTCCAGCAGGTGTTCCCAGCCATCAATCAGCCTGTTGCTGACCATTCTCAGAGACAAAGAGTTCCAGCAGTGTCTCAGGGGGGTCCCATAACCAGAAGCAAATTCAAGGAGCTTGCTAGAGCAGCTACCCAGTGATGTATCGCTGTGGCAGTGTTTTCGTTTTTATATGCAAGTGTTTTTTGGTTGTTGTGGTTTTTTATTTATTTGTTTTTGTATATTTGTATGTCTTGAAAAAGACGACGCTAAAGTCGTCGAATCGTTGACTTATCATTAAAAATAAAATTTAGATTGGTTTAACCGTAAAATGTATCCTTTCTTTATATATATATATATATATATATATATATATATATATATATATATATATATATTGTTAAAATTATAAATACAACGGGTTGTTAAGTCACTTTTACTGCACTTACTTGTCATATTGGTCGACGTTTCTGAGCAACGTATGTGCTCTGTCCTCAGGACACTATGTCACTGTGTCAATAAACGTGACTAAACCCGATGTATTTATAATTTTAACAATATATATATATATATAAATGCCTGTTTTACCATATTGTGTACCACAATAATAAATGTACAAACCTTTGTGAGCGAAGCCGCTGTGGGCAACATCCAGTCATATTCTATTCTGCCAATTTCTTTGGTTTGGACTGATCGATTGGACTAAATCCGACGAGTACTATTTCGTTATATCGTTCGTGTTTCTGGTAACAGTTGTTTCCATGTTCACTTCACTGATAACTGCGTGTCTGGCAGATAGAGGAAACGAACGCAGCGAGAAGACTACTACGAATTTCCTTTAGAAATCTCAGCGGGCGCAATATCCGAGTCATGAATTGCTCTCACTCACAAGTTGTGACATGAACATCCAAGTTTGTGTAAGCTGTACACAATATAATATTCACGAGAAGGATGTTTATGCCATGGTAGTTTCTGTACTGGGCAGAGCTGAGTGAATTTCGTTGGCGAGAAAAGAAGTTTGATTTGATTTTATGGGACTTGTAAAAATCATTGAAAGAAGAGTAATAATAATAATAATAATAATAATAATAGCGTCTTTATTTTTTTTTCTTTTACATACAAAATACAACTGCACTGGTATATGAACAAATACATTAGGAAATAAAAATATTATGAAAAGAAAAAAAAATGGGCGAATTTAAGTACTGTACACAATACTACTTAAGTACTTAAGTAGAACTGTGCATTCAAATTTATGTGTTTTACAGTTTTATATTATGTTTTATCTAGTTTCCAACTCCATGTCCATGTCATATCCAAGTACATTCGTGTGCAGGTGGCGAAGTAACCGATACACTGAAGAATTGTATTTCCAAAAATTATAATAATTTGACTGAAAAGTGAAAACATCATTATTTTTTTAAAACTGTAACAATAATGTACATTCACTTGTACATATCGCATGCGAAAATTCCGGGCTATCACAGTAAATTGACGTTTTAAAAATTGTAGCCTTTTCATTTAATGAAATTTACATTTGCAAACATTTTTTTATTAAAGATCAATTTAAAGTAATTTAACACAACAACGAAATTAAATTAATTAATCATTCGCATCATTATTTCTTGTCTCTATAAAATAAATACATCTATTATAGCTAACTGTGCGATTAATTTCATCGCTATTATCTTAGTCGAGTATAGCTGTTATTTTGAAGCAATAAATCGTGTGTGTATATAGAGGGAGGAAGTTAATTCAATGGACTCTGCCGACATTTTCGCTACCAATTAAGTTCGCCGCAATTGATGGAGGATTCCCACCATTTATATATGTAGATATAGGCGCATACAATGTTTGCTAACCAATAACTTTGGCTCGGCTTTCTCGTCGTGCGTCGGCTTTCTCGTCGTGCGTCGGCAGTTCAATGTTATGTCCCCCCCCCTTTAGTGGGTGCGTCTCGACTTCTCCGCAGATTTATCTACCCGATAGATATTGGTGTAATATTGTAATTGAGACAGAGGTTTATAAATCTCTTCGTTTTGTTTGTCGGTGTGCTATGTTGGTAGTGGTAGTAAAACGACAATGCATTGAGGGGGGGGGGATGGGGGAGGGGGGGGGGGGGGGTAGCTCACGCAATATTATAAACGGGTGAAATGAATAGTGTTTTATTGAGAGCTTGAGAAGGCTTTAAGATATTGGAAATGTGATTTGGTTGCTTTGAATAATCTGCTAAATAATACATTTAAAAAAAATTCAAATATTGTAGTTGTTACGATGTGGTTATTGATGTTCTTAGTTAAGTGATTTATTACAGATATAACAGTTTGAAATATTTGAAAGTTTATAAATTCGTTGTTGTTTAGGTGATTCAAACCCAAATCTCGGGTGAGAATCGCATTTTCAGTATCTAGAAGCGTATAATCAATAAAAACCCGCGTACATTTAGGGATTTCAGTCCTCTTTACCTGGCCATAGCTTTAATTAATTTCCGTAATGATGGTGTTCTTGTATAATGGTGTTGCTGTAATAATTGCATGTTCGGAAGCTGTTAGTGTGTTCTGCTTGCGCTGCGTCAAATAGATCACTCCAGCCACCGAGACGGTATATTGTGAAACATGGTAGTATAGAGCAAATTTAAAAATATTTAATTGGTTCTTTGAGAACGCTTCAAGGTATTTAAAAAAGAAATTCTTACCCAAGATTTGGGTTTGAATCATCTAAATAATGCATTTAAAACCTTTCAAATATTGTAATTGTTATGATTGTTCTAATTAAATAGCTTATATTCAATAAATTATGTATAATATATAATAACCGTGACAATTACACAGTATTAAAATTTTATAAAATTCATTGTTTAGCTATTTCTAACCCAAATCTTGGATATTAAAATAGCTTTTTCAGTTTCTAGAAGCGTTCAGTCACTAAAAACCCGTACACATTTAGGGATTTCGTTCCTCTTTACTTAATTAATTTCTGTAATGATGATGTTCTTGTATAATGAATGGTGTTGCTGTAATA
The DNA here is from genome assembly GCA_945910005.1 of Isoperla grammatica. NCBI lineage: Eukaryota > Metazoa > Arthropoda > Insecta > Plecoptera > Perlodidae > Isoperla > Isoperla grammatica. The sequence goes on along the minus strand of OX246744.1, from coordinate 7,552,702 downwards.
ATTGCATGTTCGGAAGCTGTTTAGTATGTTCTGCTTGCGCTGCGTCAAATAGATCACTCCAACCACCGAGACGGTATATTGTGAAACATGGTAATGTAGAGCAAATTTAAGAATATTTAATTGATTCTTTGAGAATGCTTCAAGGTATTTAAAAAACTGATTCTTATCCAAGATTTGGGTTTGAATCAGTTAAACAATGCATTTATAACCTTTCAAATGTTGTAATTGTTAGATTGTTTTAATTAAATAACTTATATTCAATAAAATATTTAAAATTTTATAAATTCATGGTTTAGCAGCTGATTCTAACCCAAATCTCGAATATGAAAATCGCATTTTCTGTTTCTAGAAGCGTTTAATCAATAAAAACCCGTTTACATTTAGGGATTTCGTTCCCCTTTACTTAATTTATTTCTGTAATGATGGTGTTCTTGTAAACCGGCGTAGCTGTGTGTAATAATTACATGTTCGGAAGCTGTTAGTGTGTTCTGCTTAGCCTGCGTCAAATAGAATAGATCACTCCAGCCAACTACCGAGACGACATACGTATTGTGAAACATAGAAACATGCTAAACTAACAAAGAAACATTACTCTGTAATGAGCAATCGTTGTCACGTTATGTAAGTAAGCAAGTTACTAGGTTAAGTTTAGTTTAGTTAGTGCGCACAAGTGTTTTGTTGTTGTTAGTTTTTTGGTTGGTTAGTTGGTACTCCTGTGTTTGGTTTGGTTTTGTCTTGCTTAATTGTTTCCTGGATATTACGCGTTGTTGTTTTGCCATGTTTGACGTTGGTTGAAACGGAAGGTTTTTGGTTCGAACATTTGTGTGCGTAGATGCTGTTGTTGTCTTGAGAAATAATTAGAAAATTGTTGCTACAGAATGAATGATGAATGTTCAGTTTGTACGTTTTGAATAGACGATATTTTATTTTTTGTTTGTTTGAAATACAAAAACATATTAAAGTATTATTTTTACAGTTGCAATGCTCGATACCATTTTAAACCGAAGGTTAATGGTACGTTTACAGCTACGCGTTGCGAGCGAAGCGAGGGCGCGAGCTCCAATCAGCGGCCGAGTTTCATGCAAAGAAGTTAATAGCTTCACGCAAACACGGCCACTGATTGGAGCTCGCGCCTTCGCTTCGCTCGCAACGCGTAGCTGTAAATCGACTATAAAAGCAAATTAAAAATATCTGTAGGATACAAACGTCAATGAATTATAAAATGAAGTAAATCTATAACTATACCAATGCAGTCAGATTGCAATGAAGAATGAACACATCACTATTTATTTATTAATTAATTAATTAATTAATTTATTTATTTATTTATTTATTTATTTATTTATTTATTTATTCATTCATTCATTCATTCATTCATTCATTCATTCATTCATTCATTCATTCATTCATTCATTCATTCATTCATTTATTTTAATTTTATTTTTATTTTTTTCTAATACATTTGTTATTAAAGTGCGTCTCTAAACAACAATAACCTCCTCGTTATACACACGTGTGTGTAAATGCAATACTATATACAACATGTCACGTTACTACTTACTAGAATGGAAAGCGATGCGTCAGCGCCCGCTCATCACATATCCCCCCCCCCCCCCGCGCATGAGCACGTGTGTGTGTGTGAGGAGTAGGACAACGTGGTCGCTGGTCTGCTGGTTGGCATTGGCACTGGGGTAATATATCAGTGTGTCAGGGGAATTGAACATCGATCATTGAGTGAGTGAGTGTGTGAGTGTGTTTTTTTCCGGGTTCTCTCATTCCTTTACGTGTAGTGCTGCACTCGGTTCTTGGTAGTGTTCCAATATACACATAGCGGTGGGACGCAGGCCGATGGGAATTGTAAAGGCGGTGTCCTGTAAGCTGTAAGCTAAAGGCTGGTCCACACAGATTTTTAAGACATATGTTTTAAGGTTTAACGCGTAGTCGAAAGTTGGATCATAGGAAACACGTACTGGCGTTCACACAAAGTTTTAGTTTTAAGACGTTGTTTTCATTGTTGTTTTTAAAACAACGTCTTAAAACCTTATGCATTATGTCTTAAAAATCATCTTGTGGACCAGCCTTTAGAGGTTATATTTTGAGAACGTTACATAACTTTGAAATGAGGGAATTGTGGTTTCGTAAATCGTAATAACTAAAATCTGGATTTAAAAATTTCCAAATATAGCAATCATGACGGTTGTCATTAGGCTCGTAGGCTTCTCTAATGACAACCGTAATGTTTGCAATATTGGAATTTTTTTTCTGACGAACCCATAATTTCCATTTTTGTTACTTTTTCAATATTGCGTTGTGCGTTCTCAAAATATAATTTATCACATAATTTGGCGCGTTTTTTTTTACATTATGTCTACCTACTCTTAAGCGGCTGTTACACGGAGAAGTTAAAAAAGTGAAAAGAAAAAAGTAAAGAGAAAAGTTCTTTTTCTAGCCGTCACACGGGAATACACAGAGTTGAAAGAGAAGAGCGCGCGTGTGGCGTAACCTATCAGTATTTTTACAAAACTACTATGCGCTTTTGCGGCAAATGGTTGCAACTAGAAGACTGTAGTCGGTTTCTACGAAACTGGACCGTCGATGCATGTAAACAAATCACTGTTTCTTCTTCTTCGTCGCCGTCTTCTTACAATGGCAATAATTAAATTAATATTTACAGCAATTGCAGCCTATTCCTCCGACGAATCCATCGGCATATGCGTTTTTAACTACAAGGCTACAAGCTGTCAAAGTGACAAGTTTTGTAGGTTGGAATAGCAATGTCTGGACGTCACAACTCTCCCGAGTCGTACTCAATGGCCGTGTCAATCGACCAATCAGCTTCAACTCTTCAAGGTCGTTTTTCTTTTCACTCTTTACTTGTCGAGCAGTGTTCAACTTTTTGGAGAACTTTTCACTTTTCTCTTTTTTCACTTCCTAGTGTGACAGCAACGCGAAAAGTCCCATAAGCTACAAGCTAACTCTACAAGTAAAAGAGTAACTTTTCTCTTTACTTTTTTCTTTCCACTTTTCCAACTTCTCCGTGTAACAGCCGCTTTAGGAACTTTCTATAAAGTCCGTTCAAATTGGTTGAAAACGCTTTAAATTGGCACAAAATAATATAAACTATCTCATCTCATAGTAGAGAATTTAGTGCTTTTTCTTATGCATGTGTCTGCACCCTAAAATACATATTATAGTCAGCTGAAAAGAGACACATCAGGTAAAACTGATGTGCACCCTGCAACAGGTATTCATACGAAAAATTTCAAGCGGTCATCATTCCGTACACCAAGTCATTGTTGTTGACAATTACAAAAGCATATTGCATACTAAGAATATATGTCTGCTAGTACGTAAGCTTATGTGTCGCGGACTATGTGCCCAGCTGGCGGGATTCTATAGGCCAACACCCGATGACGCGTTCTGGCGTATTGCTGCTCATTTGGCAACGGCTGGAATAGTGTGAAGTGCCAAGAGTGTTTTCTTTCACCAATTCTTTCTTTAATCGATACACACTGATATGCTTATATAATATGTAAATCGGATCTATAGGAGACCAATGCCCGGTCTTATGACCAACTGTTCAACTGTTTTCCCCATGGTAACCACCAACCAGAATCGTATATTTCCAACCTCTATCCTACTACTTCATATAGCAAAGATTACAAACTAAGGAAGATAGTTCATCCATATGGGAATTCGTCTGCGCGTGTCTGAGCGAAATTTTCCAAGTCCGACGTGTAGTTCGAATTCTCACCGCAAGAACTCGCACTTCCAAAAGTTTAAAACTGAGCGGGAACCTCGTCGTCTTCGTCCGAGCCGAATTCTTGATTGATGTTGATTGAGTATTGGTCAAATTTGTACTCTTTCTAAGCTATCTGTGCTTCGAACACTTTTTAAATGCAATTTTTTTTTAAATTTCTTCCCGCCCAGGGACTGCTACTTTATCCTGGTGGGCAGGTTTGCGTGCTTTGTTGATCCCGAGAGCTATGTCGGCGGAAGCGTATGCTTCTGGTAGCGCCACCCTAGGTCGAGGTGGAGAAGCCAGACGAAAGGCAGTCCACGTTCTCTCCTTCCCTCCCCCCCCCCCCTTCACGTCCTACTTGTCACTTTCCTCCCAACACCCCCCCCCCCCCCCGACGTCATATGATCATAGTTGTCGAGTAGGAATCAAACAATCGTGGCACCAGTATATTTTCAAAATCAACTGTACTTCACCACTATTGATATGGGAACATGTATTTTAATATGAAAATAAAAAAAAATACCCAACTGAAATTGAATCAATCGAAAATCTGTTACTCACGAGAAATTATCGCTAAATGCTATGTTTTTAAATAGCTCGGTAAAAAGTAAAAGAAGAGTGATAATTTCTTTCCGCTGAAAATGAATATGATGAAGGAAAAGATATAAGACAAACGATACATTTTCCTAATCTATTCGTTGACAGATGTGTTCAGTTAAAAACGTATTTCTTTCTTTCTTTCTTTTCTTCTTTCTTTCTGCGAGGTTTTATATCATGTGATATTCGTTACTTGCTGTGTGATTCAACTTTCAGCTTTCGTCGTTTCTTATATATAGATTCCAGTCGTGCCCAGATGTTGAAATAAAAACACTATAGGCCCCGTCATAGAATCGAAGCTGGGACCGCGTTGGGAGGGGTGGGGGGCAAGGGGGGGGCAATGCCCACAGGACGACGGGGAAATGACGTATGCCATCCGTAGATTGACGAGGGGGAGGGGGGGGGGGGAACTTCTCCACCGGGGCGTACGTTGTTGGAATATTACATGGGCTCTACAGTGGCGTAGTAGCAGGTGGATGGAAAAAAATGATCTAGGTCTAGGACCATTAGATCTTCAATCACAACAATGCATTAACTTAACATTTGAAAACTAGTTGTTATTGTTGAGCATTGTTGTTATTGATCTATCAAGGACTAGAACATGACTAGAAGTATAATCACGGCCCTCTAAAATCTAGATCAGTTCTGGAAATCTTCTTGATTATGATTCTAAAAATATCCATGTGGCGGTGGTTTTTTGCAGTTAGGAGATCAAGAAGGCCTTGTTAGGATGTTTCGTGTCATATAGTTGGCCGTGTTATTTTTACCAACAATCAAAAATAAATATTCCTCAAAGCACCTAAAAATGGAAGATCATTATCTAAAAATACGGGCGGTACAATTTTTATATCTGAGAAGCGTATATTTCCAATGGGGCTTTGCACTGCCACATTCTCCCACTCGCAGCGCCAGCGTAGTGCCGGCCCTCAGACAAGGTCTACTTGATCTCCGCATAACTTAGCCATGAAAAAAGGGCTGATTAACCCATTCAGGAGGCTCTGGACTTGAGCTCGAACTATGGTGGCGCTACTTCTATTCCAATGTCTTTGGCAAAATGCTGCCATCACAGCCTACTGGATGGGTCAAGTAGACCTTGTCCGTGCTGATTTACCCATCCAGCAGGTCATGGATTTGGGCTTGGACGGTGGTGGCGCATTCTACGTCAAGCTTTGCGTGCAAAGCCCCATTCTGGAAATCTTCTTGATTATGATTCTAAAAATATCCGTGTGGCGGTGGTTTTTTTCAGTTAGGAGATCAAGAAGGCCTTGTTAGGATGTTTCGTGTCATATAGTTGGCCGTGTTATTTTTACCAACAATGTTAAACAATTCATAGTTCCCACGTGATGTCACAGCGGCCATGATTGCGACACAATTGATGAGGACCAATCCTAGATCATTGGCAAATACTATTTGAATTTAATAAATAAACGTTTTCTAGAATTTAAAAGTAAACATAAGTAATAAAAAAATTAAAAAGTACCGCACATACTGATTATATTTAAAAAACAATCTGAGTTTTAAAGAACTAAGAATTTCTGTGTTCTACCACAACAGCCTTCAAATTGTTTCTCCATGGCAACGTCAAAGTTTGATCACAAATGTGGCCGCCACGCGCAAAGATGTGACGTACGTGCAACCTATGAATACTAGTAACAATAAATGGTAGATGCCTTCTTTATAGTGTGGAATTAATTTGCAGCAGCACTAAATTTCAAGATGTCAGCGCCCATATATTTCCTCTAAAACAAACCGTATTTAATGTTCACAATCGAAGAAAGGTACAACAGTGGGCAGAGTTGTCTAGCAACAGATTATTGTAGTCGCATCTGTGATGCAACGGAATCTCTGCATACGAGGCATATTATTATAGATCACGGGTCGAGACGCAGCCCAGACGTGTGTGCGTGTGCGTGTGCGTGTGCGTGTGCGTGTGCGTGTGCGTGTGAGGTACCGTTAGCTTTATAGCTTCCTCCTCCTCCGGCTGTTGTTGAGATGCCGGGGCCTGGGGCGAGGATCTTAGCGGGTCCTCCCCAACAATCTTCTAGTCCACACGAGAATTATGAGTCCTCTCTTCGTTCGTTCTGCTAGCACTGCTCTTCAATAGCACGAGACTCAATTGAGGAGGTTGTGACATCACGGCGGACAAACATTGTGTTGCTTTTATCTTGACAAACAGTGTACAGTCCAATTACTAGGTCTTATAAACGTTTTACCTGTTCTACTATGTTTCCGTTTTAATTATTGTGTTGCTAGGCAAACTACAATGTTGTATCTTTCTTTGATTGGTGCGTACTCAATATTTGTCCGAAACAAAACACGGTCACATGGCTATTTTTGGAATTGAGTCTTGTGCTATTACCAAAAAAAAAAAAAAAAATGTAATTGTGTGCGACTAGTCGCTACTCTCAAAACGTAGACTATGTATAGTTATTTGTGTTTGATAACATTAGACAATTCTATAATATCTCAAATAGTCTTTAATTTGATCCATACCAAACGTAATACATTTTGAATTCATCTTTGGAATATGCCCGTCTTTAGATATTCCAAATTTCTACTAGCACATTGCAATCAATCCAAAAGTTTGATAGAGATAAAGATTCTATGTATATTTCGTCTTCTATCGACGTCAGCTAGAAATGTAAACATACATTTCTGTCTCCAATATGACCGCTGTGACGTCACGTGAATATAGCAACAAGTGTTGTTGTGTTTGTCAATAGCACGAAAACACTTCTGCCTATACTGTACACTTTTAGAACTTTAATCGAGAATTAATTTTAATGTGCCGCAGCGGAGGTCAAGCAAGACACACACATTTATTTCGCACAACTAAATGCAGTACCAAAGTTTTCCATTTTAAATAGATTACAAAATTCCTACAATAACTTGCCGCCTACTATTGACATTGATTTAGGTAAGGACTCTGTTTTACTCGTGAAACATGTTTTAAAAATAAAATGTCATGTGTACCTAGGCCTACATAATATTGTTTTTTGTCAATGTCTACCTATGTTTATTATGACTGTTATTGTTATTTCTATTTTTAGTTACAACCATATTGACTAACCTGTTTTCTTGTTAAGTTTTACTGTGTATGTTTTTGTCCTTTGTTGTCTTTCTTTATTATATTTACCATTGTGGAATTGCTCTAATTCTGTGTAAATAAAGGCATAATAATAATAATATAGTACGACGTAGCAGCAGTGGGCCAGTCAGCCATCTAGCTCGCTCTCGCCTACCGTGTGCGTCAACGTGTAACGACGGCAATGCTATTATTCAATTACCCCCCCCCCCCCTCCCCCCAACACGCCCCCCCCCCTTTCAAGCGATACAAACGTTAGCGAGACAGAATGGAAATTCACAGACCTCGACTAATAAAGATGTGTATAAATGTCGTTGCTTCTCTCTTAGTTCTTCATCGTTTATTAAAAGGGATCAGTCAATCCAACAATCAAATTATTGTTTACAGGGATCTACTTGGATCCAACTCAGGCATTTATAACGTCGGCATTCACAACGTTGTTGCATGAAACAACTTTTAGATTGGTTTGAAATTTGAATTAATGAGAAAATCCTATAGCTTTTGGCTGAAAAAAGTGTTATAAACAATATTTAAACGGATTATATTATATAGTTTCCTGAAACCAATGTATTCATTCTCAAATTTGAAAATTAACCCCATCCCTCCCTTTAGCAGGTCCCCTATTTAGCAGGTTAAGCTGGTGCCTAGTTTTTCATGTTAGGCCCAGTATTACGAACTTCGGACAAATATTTAGTTAGCAACTAGAACTTGTTTCTACCGTGGCAACCAGGCTTCCCATTGGTTGTTGCCTTGGTAAATAACAAGTTAGTAGCATGTTAGTATTTACCTGAGCTTCATAATACCGGCCCTATGATTTGTTCTGCACTCTACTAGGAACAGTCTTTGGCTACAGATGTTATAACAACATTTGTGGGCATACCTACGTATATAATCTAGTCTACGCTTACTCCTGTGTTGTTTTTACAAACTACCTGTAACCAGTTGTGGTCGAATTTTCGTGTGCACGGGGGGGGGGGGGGGGGGGGGGCGATGACGATTGTTTTAAGTGGCCGGAAAAAGATTTTACAGAAATTAAACCTGAATACATGAAGACGTTGAGGTAACATATCTTTTCTCAATTGTGTAGATATTGTGAATACTACATGGGTTCTTGAAATTTAAACAACAGTACTGTGAAAAAGCGACTAGGCTAGCCTAGCCTCTAAATAAAAGTGCCTAGGCTCGAATACACCACTGCCTGTAGCCTAGCTAACTGTGTGTGAATGTTTTGTTTTTTTGCGACGAATTGAAACGACTCGATCGAACATTGTTTTCGCGTTGGTTATAGATTGTGATAAGATCAATCGATTTTGTTTTATGTTTATGGATGGTGTTAATGGCGTGATTACATATTTGTCTTCAGTTTTAAGCCGATAGAGGTAGACACAGCATTGAAAGTTATGTACATTATTGGCTATACAGCTGGGACCGATTCGTGTAGGCCTACATTTCCTAATATTAATAATTTTTCGTTCGAATCCCTTTCATCTAGGGTGCACACCAGCTTTACCCGATGTGCCCCTCTTCAAGTGACTAACTAGGTATATTACTGGTGTTTGGATAGTTGGGCAGGAATGTCCGAGGACTGATAGTATGACTCAGTCTCAGCATTCGCCTTTACGACTGAGGAAAACCTCGGAAAAACTTTCAGTCAGAACTGCCGGTGGCCGGAATCGAACCGGCGATCTCCCGAATTAGCGAGGGGAGGGAAGGGCAGGGTCTACCCCTACGACTAGCAGAGTCACACTGGGCCCGGGCCTAGACGGGTTTGAAGCTGTATAACACTCACACTCCACTTTATGATTTGTCTCTGCATCAAAAGCAGTTTATCCATCATCTCGTCGCGTGTCCCAGGATGATGGCTTTCCAAAGTCCCCGGTCGGCAACAATTGCATCAAATCCCCGAGAACAAGGGGGGGTAGCCCACCATCAAAACTCCATCGAGTCGCGCGCGCATTTGCATAGAGATGAGATTTTTTATCTAGTGACATTCGCTTCATCCGAAAGGAGGTGAACGGAAAAACGGGAAAAGACGAGAGAATGGGGAATTCAAACGTTGATATTTTGTTGCGCTGTTGCTTGTTGATTTTGTTTTGTAAAGTTTTTATACGGGTGGATGGATTGTGAGTGTTGTCGTTTGCTTTGATGTCTATTGTGGTTGTTTAGCGGCGAGTTGTCTATTTGTGTCTATTGTTGGGGTCTACAGTGAGTTTATTCCTGCTACAATTGCTAAGAAGGTTCAGGGTTTGATTCCCGGTTTGTGTTGGGGTGTTTTCACTTTGGAATTTGACTTTAATCTATATTTATATGATACTGGTGTACAATGTATATGTATAATCGGTGATCTGGCTCCGTCGTAGGAACGAAGCAATTTGCCTATATAAATGTTCTCAAATCGAAATCAATTCTTACAACTGAATCGTTAGATTATAAATACAGGGTTGTATATTTATTTGTCTTATATATTTATATACATGCATTGGGGTTTCAAGCGCCAATTAGAATAGAAGTTCGGTTCAGTGTTTGATTCAAGGACAAAAGTAAATCTAAGCAAATGGACGCAGCCATTCAAAACCTGTGCAGGTTTCGATGATTTTTGTCCGTTTTTTTTTTTTTATCTTCTTGGTAATACTTAAGCCCGACATAATTCTAAAATTCTGATATTGAATGAATGTCATTTTAATGATCTAAACAAAAAGCCGTTAACAACAAATACACATTCTCACGTTTCATCCCTTAGTAAGGTGAAGTATGCAAAATTTTAGATACGTATGGTCACAAATGAAAACGGCGAACACCAAGTGGTAAAAATGACCGTCCTTTGTAGCCAACATTTTACATATATAACAACAATAGTTTACCTTCTTTGTATATTATGTATTATGTCTTACATTTAGTATGCTGGATCCTTGTGGTCACCCAATGTACGTTGAATAGGGAACACGCGTATGAAAATTTTAATCGATTTTTAAATACCTCGTCTCTCATTTAATTATTTTGTGTCTTTGAATTTTGAAAAAACGGATCAGTCTATGCCTCAAAATAATTGGTTTAGTAACGATAAATAAAAGGGCGCGAATTACGAGCCGCCGCCATGTAGAGTGGATTTGACGTCATAGTT
>OX246744.1:7500013-7541957 GCA_945910005.1 Isoperla grammatica | reverse complement strand
AAAACAAATCATAAAAAAATTCAATTTCAAACTGGTAAATCCGACAACACGATTTATATAAATGATAATAATTTGCGACTTAAAACTAACTGACACAAATAAGTACGTGATTATTAAAATAAAAATGCCACATGCCCACGCCATATACCCAAGCCAGGATTCGAACCTAGAACTCAATTCCATTACTTCTTGTCTTAGGAATAAGTAAACGGTGATATTGGAGCCGTCCTAGCAACGAAGCACTCAATAAATTCAAAGTTGTTCTGAATCGGCCTTGTTGATTCTTGCATTTGTCCACAGGTGTTCGCACTGTCCAATCACTGATTTATATGTTTCGTATTTGACTTATCGATCTTTGATTGGGTATCGCTCACTCGCCGATGGTGTTCGAAGCCTACAGGAATGGTTTAATAACTTTAAACTTAAGTCCTCACTGCAAATCAGTTTAGTTACTGAGTGGGTAGATTCTAAATGTGAATTTATTTATTTTATTTATTTAAGGATCCCGGTGTAGCCTACTAGGTATATAACTAGACCAAGGCCTAGTTGACCGTGACCAACTACGACTGTCTATAAACTTGTTCATCCCAGTTCGTGATGTTGTACAATAATATACTGTCATTACAGGTATAACTGTTTTATAAATATCTATCCATTTCGCTTTGTTATATTCGTGACAAATGTTGACTCTGCACTATTTAAAGAAATATAATTAGCAATTTGTTTTTATAAACGTTGAACTCATTTGTTTGTTTGATCTAAATAATGTATATAGCAAATACAATGTCAGTCACTGACCTCTTCCTTGTAATAAACTGTAAATATACACTATACAAGCAACACTCGACATTGAAAACAAATAAATAATTTGCTTTACACTCTACTACAAAAGTAGAAACATTTATTTGAAATGAAGGACAAGGTATCTGCATATCTAAGGGTCCTTGATAGTTATGTCAAGGTGCATTTTTTCACTGTTGTGCATTGTGTCATTGAAGATCTAGTATTTTAAATTAGTCAACAGCTGGTACAAAAACAAGCTATTTTTTGTTATAAGAAAAACAAACTTCATGACATATTGAAGCAGCGCTATACATGGTAGCTTGTATCTCCAATAAGGGTTCGCTCTGTAGATATAAAGAAGGTATCTTATGCCTGTAGAAAGACTTATACTGTAACTAATATAAAAGAGCAGTATTGTAAATTTAGTCCCAACTGAAAGCACCTCCCTCAATCTTATTGGCACCTCAAAATAAATTGCCCCCACCTCCGGGAAAATAAATGGTTATGTTAACGTGGTGCCAGTGAGTATTGCGGAAAGTTTGGCTATTGGCGTAAAACTCGCCAATGGTGTGAAAACTTTTCCCCGCGCGTGGTCGATAAAAAGTTGGGGCTCATCAAGGAACAACGCGCCAAAACTCGCGCGCCCTATCGACTCGTGGGGTCACCTCGGTGGTCGGGTGTGTGCGTGTGTTCCAAACAACTCGGTATCGACAAAGAGGTTGCACTTATTTCTGCCTCCTCTAATGTGATTAGCACTCCTCTAGTGTATAGGTTTTCCTGCCATCCGGGAAGTTATTGTACTTTTAAAAACTACGTAACGATTGAGGTTATGTTCCATCTTCCATGACACTGGGTAGTTGTAGTTGTGGTTGTTGTTGGATGATTTTACTTGTGCATCCACAGCCTTGCAGATAGGCGTTTGGGGGGGGGGGGGGGGCGTTGCTGTGTTGTCAGACCATGTCAGACTGTGACTTTTTGACGTTTAGCTGTCAATTCAAATGTCAAATGTCAAAAAGTTCAAATGTCAAAAAGGTTCTTGGTAGTGGACGGTTGCCTGTTGAAGAGAGCTGATTAGCTCCCGAAATATTGCGTCGTTTTATAAGTACCTATTTAAATTGACAAGGAACAGTGTATAGTCCTATATTTTTAATTACACATACAGGTTGTGATAAGTGAGGGTCATCCCCCATCTCCAAGGTGGTCTAAATTCCCTGGCCCGGGGTCTCGTCGAACTAAAAAAAAAACCAGGCCCGGATTCACCAGAGGTTCTAATGATGGTTTTCGGAGCCACAGGTTTGGTTTAGTCGCTTTAAATTCAAGTCGCCCCCACTGAAAATCAGTCGTGTTACTGAGTTGGTAGCCCCCTCACTCTATAGGTGGCTCAGCGGTAAGACGCGTCGGGAGGTCGCCGGTTCGATTCCGGCCACCGGCAGTCCTGACTGAAGGTTTTTTCCGAGGTTTTCCTCAGTCGTAGAGGTGAATACTGGGATTGAGTCCTACTACCATCCCTCGGACATTCCTTCCCAACTGTCCAAATACCCTAATAACCTAGTTAGTCACATGAAGAGGGGCACATTAGGTAAAGCTGGTGTGCACACCCTATAACAGGTATTCCTACAAAAAATTATTATTATAAGTACGAATTTATTTTATTTTTTTATTTACTTTATACACGTGCGCCTTCATTCTTGTTTTTTTGCGGGTCGCGCTCTTCTTTATACGATTGTCGGGGGGAGGGGGGGGGGGGGGGGAAGTTGTCACGTCCCCTCCGCCACGTTCCGTTGTCGTTTTTATGCCCGCCGGGTCGAAAAAAATGTTTTTCAACTATTATACAATTTGAGATAATAAACTGGGGATTCTTTCCTCTTCTCATTTTTACGCGCAAGTTTACAATCATCATACTGTATAGGACGCGAGGACGAGTTTTAGTGCAGACGGTTTACTGCACTCGAGGTTCGTGTGTATAAATGTATGCTTGCACGTCTATAAACTACTGTACATGATGTGTGTCCTGGGGGGGGAGGGTTGAGGGGTGGGGGTGACTCCCTGGCGGGGCTGACGACATGAGAGTGAATAAAAATTACACTATAGTGGGCTCGACGTTAAGGTGGTGCCCACGGTTGTGGGTTAGAGAGCGGAATACGTGAAGAACAATATCTAACACGTACGTGCATTTCCTTACTGATTGATTTACTGAAGTCCTTTGCAACTAAAGAAAAATGCCAGGTATCGGCACGGGTGAGAGTGCTCGGGAGCAATTGGAGTGTGGTAGGGAGACCGTAGACCCATCGATGCAGGTGCCATTGTTAAAAAATAGCAAATTTTTGATGTAGTAGAATTTCACATTTTATTATTTCATATTTATTATTATATGGAATAATCACGAAGTTATTTAAAAAATACATAGTTAATCACGAAATAATCACGAAATTCTTTAAAAAAACTTTTCGTGGTTATTCCATATATCTTAAAATAAATGAGAAATTATCACATTTAACTACATCAAAAGATTGCTATTTTTAACAATTCCTTCAGGACTTAAGATGGTCTGGCCTATATATAGCCACAACCTAAGGGAGGCATACGTATAGTTGTCCCCCCCCCCCCTGAAAATGTATTCTTTTGAGTGGCTATATAATAAATACAAATTTGTTTATGTCATGTATGTTTTTTCCAAGCATTTTTGTTTGAAGTCGTGGGTTTCCACCTGTAAACAACATTTGTTGAAGCTTGAAATGGTCTCTTCTCCCAAGCTCACTCTGTATAGGTTGGCAAACACAGACAGATAGGTGGGAAGTTCAGAAGATAAATAATGTCGAGCTGAATGGAAAGATCCATTCTTCAAGACAGAAAAAAGTTAAAAAGAAGTTGTCATTCTTTTCTTCGCTGAGAGATGATTTTTGACAATAATAATAGTTGGAAATGTTTTTTGATATGTCCGTCGCGTTTTGCTTTCAGCTGAGGTCTTGTTATGGTGGACGATATAGGTAGCTTTCAATAGACGTCACGTGGCGGCCATTATGAGGTACACATTGCTTGTTTACATTTGTTCTGTCAATAGAAGACACATAGGTTATCCAGGAAATATCACAGTTGGAAAGTCGTATAGATTGATGTGTGCAGGTAAAAGTTGAAGAAAATGATAACACATGCAAATGATTGTCTTCAAACAGAGTTTACGCGTTCTTATTTTGTTTACAGTCATAATACGGAACCTTTGTTTGAATTGAAAACAGTTGATGTGTCAGACAAAGACCATCTGCAATATTGCAACAATGCAGTGTCGCAAGAACGTAAATGAATGTTTACAGAGTACCTCAGTATTCATAGGTTGCACGTAAGTCACATCTTTGCGCGTGGCGGCCACATTTGTGATCAAACTTTGACGTTGCCATGGAGAAACAATTGAAGCCTGTTGTGGTACAACAGAGAAATACTTAGTTCTTTAAAATCCAGCCTGTTTTAAAAATAAAATTGGAATGTGTTGTAATTTTTTATGTTTTTATTACTTATGTTGACTTTTTAAAATCTAAATCAGGCTTATTTATTAAATTTGAAGCGCATTTGCCAATGACCTAGGATTGGTCTTCATCAATTGTGTCGCAATCATGGCCGCTGTGACGTCACGTGGGAACTATGAATGGCATGGTGGCTACCGTGCGATACCGGAAATGACGTTATTGCAAGCTCCCTATACTTTGTACATTATTTTGCTCTATACTGTAGCCCCAATGTATACCACCCTCATGTTCTTATCTACCACCCTTTTCATGCATGATGTTTCAACGAAAGTTAACATATTCTTGGTGTTCTTTCACACGTTCTTTTGCCCAGTGTGACTCGGCCAGTTTCAAGAGTCGATGAAATGAAGTTCTCCCTCCTTTCTCTTTCCCTTTCGCTCCCCTCATTGCTTTTTAATTTAAACCATTCTACTTGTTCCTTTCCTCCAATTCTTATCTGACGTTATATGACCTAGTTGTCGAGTACATCATTAAAACAACAAATAATAAATAATTAAATCAATAACTAAAACAAAAGAAGTGATCTAAAATCACAAAATCACAATATTTTATGATTATGTAATCTATAATCTGTGCGTTTCAACTAATCTATAATGCGTTTCAACTCGTATTTTTTAAGTGTTCAATGATGAATTAGTAAAGCTTCTTTTTATAGTGGAGTACAAACGTATATTTTTCGATCCCATGTAAGAATCTATGTAACCATGCTGTAACTTCGGAGTTCGATGATCCTCTGCTAGTCGGGGAGATCAAGGAAACCTCAAGGTCAGATAGATCTCCGCCTAGCGGAGGCTCGTCGGAATTATTATTATTATTATTATTTTTATTAATTGTCTATTCTTGTCATCACAAAAAAATAAATAAAAAAAGTTTTTACAAGAATATAAATGGCGGCATGCTATTTGCAACAGATTTCCACCGCCTACTAAAAAGTGCGTGTAAAGTCTGCTAGGCCATCAGCTGATAAAGTATTACGTCGTCTTCAAGACGCAACGAGCCGAGCGATGACGAAGATGGACGAATGCACGGGTAACTAGTTGCGCGCGCCGAACATATTGTGTGCACAGCACAAGAGATGCTGTTGCGATTTTCCTGTCTAGTAGGCTGTGAAATTCGCATTTCGTTCGCACCGCGCGCGGCCAGACGAGGGCACTAGCAACACCGAAAGACAACAATGGAACAAATGAATTGAACTGATGGACAAACCATCAGCTGTCAAAATAATAAAATTGCAACCATAGAAAAAAAAACAAGTGTAGCAATAGTAACTGCTCGCCATTTAAAACTCTTAATATTAGACAACGACTAAGTGAAAGTTTTGTATGTGTGTTTGTTTGTTTTTTGTTTTGTTTTCCAAAATCAGATAAAATTATTTTTTGACAGCTTGTTGTTTGTCCATCGATTCGATTCATTTGTTTCATTGTTGTCTTTTGGTGTTGCTAGTGCCCTATAGGCAGGCAGTCTTCGTTTTTCTTCTCGGTTTACGATCGTAACTACGCGCGTGAACGGTTGCCTAACAGGAGTAAGCTCCACTTTTTAAAAACAAGGACTAAATGAAAACGCACAGAAAATTGTGTGTACTTTGTGTGGGCTGTTATTTTGAATATCTTAATATTATTGTTCTACGATTCGTAAGAGGAGTGTAACAGTGTTCTATAAAAATTGTGTGTTCGTATCTTTAAAATTATACATTCAATAACAAAATAACATCTGCAATTTCCGGGGGACATTTCCGATGATGTTTAAACCTTTTTTGAGAATATTTGTGATAGATGCTGGTAATGGCTAGCCTTGCATTATTCTACAATTTTTGATAACTAAGCTAATTTCATCCAACACCCATCTTTAATAGTCCTTTTTCAGAATTGATCTAGGACCCTTAGTTTTAGAGCTTATCATGGCCCTTTAGATCTTTAGTGACAACAATGCACAACAGTGAAAAATGCACCTTAACATAACTGTCAAGGACCGTTAAGCCTGTATTACACGGTCAAACTTTTTCATCCAACTCCTTGAATTCAAGGACAAAAGTGCATACAAACAGTCAGTATGTAGTCAAATACAATAATAGGAATTATTGATTGATGCGCTTTTGTCCTTGAATTCAAGGAATTGGATGAAAAAGTTTGACCGTGTAATACAGGCTTTAGATAGAGCTAATCACGGCCCTCTAGCTGAAAATCATTTTGTCTCCCACTTTAAGCTATTTTTGTCAAACCCCCGCCTCCCCCTCGACCTGTATTCCGGCTACGGTGATCCAGCCATCCTACCAGAAGCATACGCTTCCGCCTGCACACTTTACGTATAATATCTTTAAATAACTAGGAAAACGCTCTGTTTGACGCGTTGATAAGCGAGCGCGTCCATATCTACGAACGTTTTGGCGAAAGGTCTCAAAGCTAATAAAAACAACAATTTACAACAATTCAAGAATGTGCATTTCAAGATTTTGTCTAATTTCCATAGCTATTATACTTCCTGATATTGTTGAATGCAGTGCAATTTGCGTTGCTAAGAATTTTCGTTGTCTGTCTAGTGTTTTCGCGGCGGTCCGCCACCGTTACTAACAGTTATTGAGTGTAACTTTGTAACTTTTCGAACGATTTTGCCTCAAAACTATACACCTTCAATCCACATCGAGGCTTGTGGATGGTCCAAATTTCAAGTTGATCAGACTTTCCGTTCGACCGCTATCGACAGACATAAAAACAAAACAAAAAACAAACAGCATGAAGTGCCATTAGAGTCTAGTACACACAAAAAAAAAAAAAAAAAACAGAACGAAGTGCCATAAGAGTCTCGTGGAAACGCTCGCTTCGCTCGCTTAATAATCACACAAATTCACCGTTTTAAATTGATAAAACCCACAAATTTAATAGACAGATACAGAATCCAACCGTTTGATTTGAAGAGCTAATCTAGCTAATCACCCGACCCATTAACAGCGACACAAGTAGCGTTCTGCGTTCTGGGTTCTGCGCATCGCCCGATCTCATTAATTATACATGCCCGCCCGACCATTAGTCAAGAAGTGTTGACAGACAGAACAGAGAGCCAAGCCACTCATTTCGCAATCATCATTTTTAAACAGCTTCATTATAACCGTATCGCGTAGGCAGTGGTGGTGAAATTATGCGTGGATCTTTATGAATTATTTATTATGCGCGTTAATTAATCATGTGGATGAATTTGAGATGGTATAATGTAGTGTAAATTTGAGGATGTGTCTGATGAATGTATAGTTGTGGGTGGTTGTTGTTGGGATTTGTAAAGATGTGATTTTTGGGGGAAATGTTTTATTATTTCTTAGCCGCTTATGGTGACAATGGTTAGTGTTCTAAGCAGTGGCGTAAAGGAGACCCCCGCCGCCCCCGCGAAGCGGGGGGGCCCGCTGTGTAGGGGGGCCCGGCTCGCCAGAAGTACAGATCTTGTTTTTTCGTCATCAAATTTTAAATGTTGTCAATACGGATCTATCCTTCTCCGAGGCCATACGGGGTTGAAATTGGAGGAATGGGACAATTTTGAAGGAAAATATTTAAAAAGGCTTATGGATGGAAGGGGTCATTGGGTTCCTCTTTTCTCTTGTCTTACGATTGGCACTGCCTATAAAAAACTATATCGAATCCTAAGTATAAGTATTAAATCTTCTTAATCCCTAGGTCAAATACTAACACGGGCCCGGACGGGGGAAAAATACATAAACTATCATCTTGTATCATTGTCCGATTTTGAAACGTGTTTACAGGCGTGTAAAACGTCATATATGAAGAAAAAAATTCGCCTTCGGCGAACTGACCTCCTCCGGCTGGGACCTTCGCCCCAGACCCCCTACATGCTTAGGATGTTCAACCTCTCCCCTTGTGAATTCCTCGATACGCCACTGGCTCTGATGTTATTTCTTATTATTTTGGTCACAGTAGCAACATACCGAAAAGTCATTTTTAGATTTAACAATAATAATAATTTAAAAAAACTATTTGAGCAGCAACAGCGTGCCTCAACACAGTTTTAAAGCTCTTTTAATATATACTCAGCATAGGGTGTGAACTGTGAGCAGGCCAAGCAGTTGAGCACGGACGCCATAACTGACAGCTTGGCTCGCCAGACGCAAAAATGCTCGTCGCCGAGACCGCTTCTTGTGATATTACTGCATGTTATTCAGTACTTTTACTTTAAATTACCTAATTTTAAGATGACTGTGTGGGGGTATTAGAGCTCAAGTAAAAGTCTATTTCGTAATGTAATTGATTTGGCCCTTAATTTACACCATATAGGTAAAGGTGTTGGTTTTTTGCGGACCGCGAAATCGCGAAAAGTGTTGATAAAGAAGGGGGAGATAAACAAAGTGTATATCTGTTGATAGGCACCTTAAAAACATCAAAATTTCACCGCGAAAATTCGCGAAATCCGTCAATTTCCAGTCATAACATCGAAATTTGTATTAAAGAGCGAAATAACACGAAATCTCAGTTGTTTTTCATTTATTATAGGCCTAAACATTTTTAAAAAACTTAAATTTACTATTACAGTCGAACGTCATTACAACACAATCGCGGGGACCTAATATTTGTTCATTATAATGATGATTTCGTTAGAAGATCAACGATTTATTTTTGCTGAAATTCGGCGTCAAGCAGAGCAAACGAGTACAATTCTGAGGGATTTTACGTGACGGACAAGAAGATTCTTATGTGTTGTGACTGCCGCCTTTAATTTGACCGTAAAGACACACTAGACAAACACAGGTAATGGTAATGTCAATACACTTCGTATTAACTAGTACTAGAAAATCTTCCAAAAAGCATAACACCGCCATAACATCGAAATTATTAAATCTATATAAACGAAATTTAAGAAAACATAACACCATTTACAAACACCTCTACATATAGGGGGCCCAAGACGATTCTTGCGGGGGGGCCCGGGCGATTTGCGTTACGCCACTGGTTCTAAGTGTATATGCCACCTTGGGACGTTGGTTCGAATCTCGTTTAAGGCATAATATGGATTTTTTCTAATTATCTTTCATCTTAATTCATCTATCCAGTGGTGTATTCGAGCCTAGGCTCCGCCTAGGCACTTTTATTTGGAGGCTAGGCTATAGCCTAGGCGCTTTTTCACAGTGCTGTTGTTTCAATTTCAAGAACCCATGTAGTTAGTATTCACAATATCTACAATTGAGAAAAAATATGTTACCTCAACGTCTTCATGTATTCAGGTTTAATTTCTATGAAATCTTTTTCCGGCCACTTAAAACAATCCCCATCACTCCCCTCCCTCCCACTCCCACTCCCACCTGTCCACAAGTAAATTCGACCGCCTAGGCACTTTATATTTTAGGAATTCACCACTACATCTATCGCCCCTCAACGTCTCGAATAGCATGATTTTATTTTATTCTATATTTGTTAGCCTACGGTTAATTATTATACATGTGTTTTATTTTTTAATTGAGGAACTAGAAATAAATGAGATTAGGCCACATTTACTTCAGGGCAATCGAAATAAAAATTAAACTGTACTTTTTAGGAATAATTAAGAGTACTTTGTCGCCAATATTATCATCACAGCAATAATACATTGCATGAGGTCACAATATTGTCCAACGTCTTGTACGTATGTTGCACATTTTAAAAAGAATTGTAATTAAAAAAAATATATGTGTATATATAAATGAGTAGAATTACTCAATAATAAGTTAAACTAATTCAGTAACAATCACATTTTCGAATAAAAAAAGAGTGATTCAATTTCTAAATGAAAAGCATTCATTCATTTTACTCAAGTATATACTTCACATCTATGTGTAAATCTACGCACATAGCCTTCCTTAATCGTTCGACCTATTTATTGTGTTGTGTAACACAGATAAAGAGTATTCAGAACCGTGAACATTGGATGTTGGTGTTGCATTTTATTCGCACAGGCAGTTACATAAACAATCAGATTGCGTCGCCTGTATAATATAAGATGAGGTTTCTGATAGTGAATGTAGAGAATTGCGCCGTGACGCGACGTGACATGACGGCCATTGTAAGGAAATTAAACCCGCATGCTATAGGTATAGATAATCTTTCACTTTCAGACGTAAATTAGTTTGTTTTAAATAGGAATTCGAGTTCGTTAAGTTACGTAGGTGGTACCTAATTATGGGTTAGTGGCTTTTAAGTCGCGCTCTCTTGCAAATTACAGGAGATGACTCAGTTTGTTATACGCGAAGACTTTGGAGTGAGATTTGTGATTTGATTCGGTGTTGTTCGCTTTGCTTTCTAGCTTATACCATCACCAATACATGATAATAATAATTTTTGTAGGAATACCTGTTACAGGGTGCACACCAGCTTTACCTGATGTGCCCCTCTTCAGATGACTAACTAGGTATATTAGGGTGTTTGGACAGTTGGGAAGGAATGTCCGAGGGCTGATAGCATGACTCAATCCCAGCATTCGCCCTTACGACTGAGGAAAACCTCGGGAAAACCCTTCAGTCAGGACTGCCGGTGGCCGGAATCGAACCGGCGACCTCCCGAATTAGAGTCTCGCGTCTTACCGTTGAGCCACCTCTATCGGTACCAATACATAGTATTTCTACTACAACTACCTCTACTTACCACCATACTACTACCAATACATCATACTTCTATTACTACTATACCACTACCATTGGATCATACTTCTGAAGTTCTACAATTACCACTGCCAAAAGTCATACTACTACAGTTCTACTAGTATCACTATAACCAGTTACTTAAACCATGGTGACTCTGCCAGTCGTAAGAGGCGACGAAATGAGGAACCCATCCCATTTCCCCTTTCCATACATTTACACTTTAAATCTCTTTTTCGTCGAATAATACTAAGGCCCGAATGCATAGTTCACACCCAAGCCCTCCTCAACTCAGCCTCACCAATAGCCACCAATCACAGAGCCGTCCACATCGCAATGCCGTTCCGTGATTGGTGGAGGCTGAGTTGAGGAATGCTTGAGGCTGGACTATGCATACGGACCTGAATCTCGGCCGATTATACCTTCATTTCATCCCCTTCCATCGTGTCGACGAGTAGCACCGCGTCATCGCCCTCCTCATGCTGTAACCATGACCCGCCTCAATGTCTGCATCTCTCAGTCGAGGTCATCGAGCCAGGCAGTGGTCATCGTAGGTCCAGCGACCGGTCCGACCAGGCTCATGTATACTTGACCGTCTCCATCCAGCCAGCTGCGTTGTATCTTCTGTATACGTATACCACTTCCAACGTAGCTCTAGCTATAGGGTGCATTCACGTATTGCGCATGGTGGCCACATTGCAGGCATGTGATTGGTAGTTCATTGTTACTATGTTTCAGCTGGCCTTTGATGCAAATTCAACTGTTCTCTAACTTTTGTTTGCTATTATTACTTAAAATCAACATAAACAAACTCTTTTGTCTCGATTACTCTTTTAATCGTTTACAAAGGCATACAATAATCATTTTCGTACACTTTATCGGGGGATATACGTGTTCAAACTTGTCGTATTTCCCCGTAATTCTAATTCTATTGACAGCTAAATGAAACTTGAAATAGTAGTATAGGTGGCCTCCAATATGGCCGATGTGACGTCACGTGAATACTCCCTATAGTCTCATACCAACATCAGATCGTTATCTACCGCCATTCTCTTTCATACACGCTGTTTCAACGAAAATCGACATATGTCTAGTGTTGTTTCATACACGTAACGGCGCGGTCTTCCGCTTTGGCCCGGTGTTACCATCTCTGGCTTAGGCTCTAGATAATGTTATTCTGGGGATAAGCACCATTACTAGGCTTTTGATTGATGGTTGCCATGGTGAAAACAAGTTATCCCGAGGGTAAATATAGGTATCTTACAACAACTTCGGTAATGCTTTCGTCATCAATCAATGACGTGTTTGCGGTCTCGGCCAACCAGAGCAGGTATTTGAATTAGCCACGGTCTCTGGTTGGCTGCCGCTCACCCACCTGTGACGGAAGCATTACCGAAGATGTTGCACGACGAGTATCGTTATACCGAGATTGTACAACTGATGGTTACTAGAGTGCACAAGCCTCATTAGTCACCATGCCCGCTGTAGTAGGTTTTTTCAGAGGCTGGATTCACTACAAGGTATTTTTCTGGTAACAACAAGACCGGCCTGACTAGACGTCTTGTGAATCATAGTCCCCCATAGGTAGCTTTCATTAGGTACGTCACGTGGCGGCCATTATGAGGTACACATTGCTTGTTTACATTTGTTCTGTCAATAGAAGACACATAAGTTATCCAGGAAATATCACAGTCTCAAGTCGTATAGATTGATGTGTCAATCTTGTGTGCAGGTAAAAGTTCAAGAAAATGATAACACATACAAATGATTGTCTTCAAACAGAGTTTACGCGTTCTTATTTTGTTTTCAGGCATAATACGGAACCTTTGTTTGAAAACAGTTGATGTGTCAGTCAAAGATTTACAGAGTACCTCAGTATGGCTACCGTGCGATACCAGAAATGACGTTATTGCAAGCTCTCTATATCTAAGTAAAAATGTTCAAAGAAAATTACTGGAGTACGTTCATTATGTCTTCGTTCCCATCAGGAATTAGTAACTTCTATCTGCTTCTTCTACTGAGTAAACTCTTCTACTTTTCTATCTGGGTCTTGATTCACAATAGGTCCGAAGTTAGGCCGGTCTTACAGCTCGACCACAAAAGTAAGGTCCGAATGCATAGTCCAGACTCAAGCCTTCCTCATGTCAGCATCTCCTCAGACTCGCCCAACCACCAATCACAGAGCAGTCCACATGGCAATGCTGTTCTGTGATTGGTGGTTGGGCGAGTCTGAGGAAAGGCTGAGTTGAGGAGCTCGTGAGGAACGACTATGCATTTGACCCTTAGGATATCTTCTGAATCCAGAGCAAAGTATCTAACCAAAGGGCGTAAATTATCACTAATGCACTTGTTTCTTAAGTAGATGGTACAGGAACAAGAGAATTAATTTGATACTATACTATTGGAGTCGCTTATATTTCGTATAAGCATGAGACTAGTTACGTTGGTGGTTGTATCTTCTACACTCCTCGTCCACTGGTCCCTGCGATAAGGGACAATTACATTCAAATCTCCGGCAATTAATTCAACGATATGCAAAGTATGTAATGTACAACCCCCCTCCCACCCGCTCCCGTTTCTACGCCTTCTATTCTCGCCTCCGGTCTTGCTATTATGTAACAGGTATTCCAGGAAGTGGCGCGGCGATGCGGCCAAGTGGTGAACTGTTATTTACTGTTGGTGGTGCTGGGGGTGTGTGGCCGCTTGGATAGATTCATAAAGATAATTAATTCCTATAAGGACCGAATGTCTAGTGCAGACTCGGGTTTCCTCAGGTTCACCCAGGGGTGGGGAAACTTAGGGCCGTATGCAGAGTCAAGTGTCAAGTTAAGTACAGGATTTGTTGCTATGGAATTGTTTTATTACACGCTATTTGCCATAGGAAGAACAAACTCCATAGGAACCATAAACAAATGAATACTTAAAAAAAAAAAAAACTCAACTGTGCATTCCGCCCTGAGCCAAGGAATATTTGAAGGCTCAAACTATCAAATAGTTATTAACGGCGCTAAACAACAGCAACCCTTTAATTTCCAAAAATCCATTTCAATTTATATTCTGATTCCAATCTGGTACGTACCTTCGATTTTAAAAATTGTTTTTGTACGTTTGGGTTTTTGAAATCAACAAAAATGCGGGTGTTCAACGGAAACAGCACAAAACCACACATTTGAGCATTGATGCTATTTTAAAAGTTAATTACTAAACATGAAAATGATCAGATAAAATTTAAAACTTCTGAAAAGCTAGACAGATAAATTATTGAATTATTTTGTTTACTTTGTTACTTAACCGTTTTTCGCTGTGCTCTCTATGATCGTCATATGTTTTATGTGTGCTATATTTCTCTATCACATCAAATGCAGACATATAATAACGGAATGGGGCAGGAAACAGCCAACAGCGAGCATATAGGGTTAATGTCCTATGTTGTAATTACTATATGGAGAGAATGACATTTGACTGATGCTCAACTCAAATGTCATTTGCTCATTATTATTTCTCTCTATATATATTCAATTATTCGATCACAGTTCCACGAGTTCAATATCCATTATTCATGCGCATTCGTAATTGTAATTGCCATACAGTACAGTTAATCGTATTTGAAATTGTGAATTATACAATAGATACAATTAACTATACAATCTCATACAATTTCGCACAGTTTTGCCTTTAAGTAAATTTTCATTTTAAATTTAAATTTAAATTTTTTTTACTTCTAATATGGATTCAGTTCCATTACTTCTTGTCTTAGGAATAAGTAAACGGTGGCTTTGGAGCCGTCCTAGCAACGAGGCACTCAATAAATTCAAAGTTGTTCTGAATTGGCCTTGTTGATTCTGACATTTGTCCGCAGGTGTTCGCACTGTCCAATCACTAATTCATATGTTTCGTATTTGAATATCGATCTTTGATTGGTTATCGCTCACTCGTCGATGGTGTTCGGATCCTACAGGGTTGGTTTAGTCGCTTTAAATTAAAGTCCCCCACTGCAAATCAGTTTCGTTACTGAGTGGGTAGACTCTAAATGTGTTATTATTTATTTGCTTTTTAATTAATAAACATGTATAAATCTCTCACGTTACGATGCTGTCACTTCTCTTCTACCTCAATGCATGTCATAATCATAATCATAATCATAATCATAATCAGATAACATTCTCCCTTTTCTTTACTTTTAAAATATTTTCTATAGTAGAATATATAATTATAGTCTTAATTTTAATTTTAGGCCTATATTAGAAACATAATTCACCAGTAAACATAACAACAACGTAATTACAAAATCTTATAACTTTATCTTAGTTTTAGTATTACAAGCATAATTCATAAATAAGCATATACCGATAGAGCTGGCTCAGCGGTAAGACGCGAGACTCTAATTCGCGAGGTCGCCGGTTCGATTCCGGCCACCGGCAGTCTTGACTGAAGGTTTTTTCCGATGGTTTCCTCATTCGTAAAGGCGAGTGCTGGGATTGAGTCCTACTAATATAATAGCCCTCGGACATTCCTTCTCAACTGTCCAAACACTATAATAACCTAGTTATAGTCACCTGAAGAGGGGCACATCAGGTAAAGCTGGTGTACATCCTATAACCGGTATTCCTACGAAAAATTAATTAATTAATTAATATACCAACTGTGTAACTACAAAATCTGTAAAGAGCATAATACACAAGATTTCAAATAAAGATTCACTCATTAAAGACAAACTGTGTTGTTTGTAATATTGTGAGCCAAGTACTTCATATTTGGCATTTGTCCAGGGAGTTTGTTTATACTCTAGTAGAGACATTACCTAGATATGAAAGGTCGTTAAGATTTGACATTTGACCCCGGTCTCTGGCCGAGCAAAGCTATAACTTTGCTTTGTTTTGTAGCTTTCCTTCTTGTGATGCTTTTAGAGTTTAGATTTCTTTGAACGATCCCTTTATGCGTTGAGTGAGTAGGCCTAATATAGGGTAGAGTCGCAACGCAATCGGCAGTTTGTCTACCGCCTTTTACTGCCCAAAATACTAGTCGGGTAGTAGAAGTTCGCCAAGCGACGCGATTACGGAGTTTACGGCTGTTTTCGTATTTCTTCGGTGAAGTAGCCGACCAATCAGGCTCCGTCATCGCGTCGCTTGGCGAACTTCTACTACCCGACTGAAGTATGTTGGGCAGCATAAGGCGGTAGACAAACTGCCGATGGCGTGGGGCCTCTACCCTTTATTACTCACTCAACGCTTTAAGAGCGAAGGATACCTCTACGTCAAAAACCGCAGAAAATGTTCATTTTTTAATTTTATCTCAAGATTGAAACACAAAATCGAAAATCTGCGAAACCATAGCGCTGTGGGTGTCAGCCCTACACACTGAATGATAAATGTATTTAACGTTTTAATCAGTATAACTGTGATAACGATTTTCTTAAATTACTGAGGAAATCGTTGTATGCGTCAAAAGAGGGGCATACTGAAATTTGTGTAAGCAGGAACGCTCACAGCGCTGCTGTCATACCATGGTCATACGGTCTCCAATAGCTGTCGAGTACGGGTAGTAAAACCAATGATATTCAACAGCTATAGTAGGCTAGATGCGCAACCTAGCAGCCACAAGCGTGTCAATTTGATGCCATCTTGAAATGGGCAAATAACACTGGCGGGAATAGGAGTTTCTAATGCGAGTTTCTGCCATTGGCAGCGCTAACAGTACTAAAAGGTCCAAATTAGCATGTAAATTGCCCATTTCAAAATGGCTTCAAATCGCTACGCCTGCTACTCAGTGGAAGGTTGGGGGACTGGTGATCTAGCCTACTATAGCTGTTGAATATCATTGAGTAAAACAATATAAAAGTACAACTCGCGGCGATCTGCAAACAAGTGGTTATTGGCTTGACAGTGAAACAGGTTCGGCTCGTCGCTATACACAGTAGTTGTTGTACCGTATGGGTTATCTAACGGAGCCGGATTCTGCCCACTTGTATACAACAGTTTATAACACATGTTGCCGAGCTCACTATAGGGAACTTGCAACTGACGTCACAGCCGAACTACAACAATGTAACAAATAAATCGAACTGATGGACGAACAACGAGCTGTCAAAATAATAAAATTGTAACATTATGAAGAAAACGAGGTATGGCGATAGTAATTGCTCAACGTTTAATGATGGGCAACCAAGTTGTGAAAGTTTTTTATGTTTCTTGCTTGTTTTGAAGATTTGTTTTCAAAATCAGAATATTTTATTGTTTGACAGCTTGTTGTTTGTCCATCGATTCATTTAATTTGTTCATTGTTGTAAAGCAAGCTTGCAAGAAGCCTATTAATACCGTGCAAAATCAGAGGTGTTTCGAACCCGATTTCTTTATAGCGATACATAATATTAAATAAGTAGTTTTGAACCTTACATCTGTACAAACAACTCATAATAATTCATAAAAAAATCCATAATCATTCATTAATCATTCATTTTGTGACAGTTTCATGCATGTTGTTTCCCATATAGAAAACAAATCCATGCATAGCAACAATGGGTGCCCCTAGGTGTACTGTAAGGGCACCCATTGTTATGGATTTGTTTTATGGGAAATAACATGCATGAAACTGTTAGCTTGGTAACAATGGGCGCCCCTAGGGGTTGGGGATGACTATATGAATTGCAGCCAACTAAAAACTGGATTAACAAAATTTCAGATATTGCAATCATTAGGGAAGGCAACTTATGACAACCGTTATAGTTATGTTTTAAACTTTGTTCATCCATTTTTTACTTCGTATGGAACTAAAAATGTCCCCCCACTGGTTAAACACTACTTTAGTAATATTACGTGTAGTTATCATATTACTAAACACATTTGATTTTGTTATTACATTATTTTTCATTTCAACTCTTTTGAGTCCAAATTTGAGTCTGATTGGCGCTTTTTCGATGTGATGTATGTATAGCATTAACGAAAACGGTAATTTTGCAAGGTTAAAACATGCAGATGGTACGATTTCCTAGTGGGCACCGACGATTTTTGGACCCATACATCACTGTATAGCATTGAGGTTCACTAAAACTCCGCCAGTTAGAATATAGGCCACCTGTAGTACTATTTAAAGTTTCATTTACCTGTCAATAGAAAACGAATAATATTGTTAACGGGGAAATATGACAAGTTTGAACACGTAAATCCCCCGATAAAGTGTACGGAAATGATTATTGTATGCTTTTGTAAACGGTTAAAAGAGAAATCGAGACAAACGAGTTTGTTTATGACGTTGATTTTAAATAATAATAGCAAACCAAAGTTCGAGAACAGTTGAATTTGCATCAACGCCAGCTGAAACATAGTAACAATGAACTACCAATCACATGCCATTGTGGCCTCCAATGTGGCCACCATGCGCAATACGTGAATACACCCTATTGAGTCATTTACACTTGTGTGTCTGTCTGTGGCCCAAGTTAGTTATAATTAACGAAGTTATCTAGTTAACTAGTTGAAACTATATTCATGTTGCGCAGTGCGAATTGCTTATGCAGGTAACTGAATTATACATTAATTGGTAGGTACGAGGTAATTGTACAATTCTACACACACACACCAATACGCATACAACTCGTATTGTATTTGTGGACACGCGTAGCCTGCACCCACGCACAATAGAACATATTATAACGCATATCCAAACACGTAGTATAATTGTAAGGATAATTTTCCCTTTGACCGATTTTCATAACGGTCCTCTAGATCTTCAAGAACAACAATGCATAATACATAACAAAATCGGACTTACTATTTTAAAAAGAAGTCTTTTACAACACTCAAGCTTTGTGTCTTTATAATACCATCCATAGGCTTGAGATTTTCTTAGTTTGGCTCCCCTCCATCGCTATGTGACCACCCCTTACCCCCGTGACAATACGACAGTCATATAATATTTATTCATTTCATATTATATTAATCGGTCATATTTGTTATGCTGGGCGGTGGTCACATAACTAGGGGGTGGAGCTTCAAACTATGTAAAACTTAAAACATCTGCACTCTATACGTAGTTTATGTATAGTCTTTCCGACGTATCTTGTAAGGTGTTGTCGTCATAGATTATTTAATAGTGAATCGTGACGTATGTGACAAATACCAACCTAAATCTAGTAACATCTCGTTCTCAGCCTCCGCGGTATTGTAGTGATATTATTAGCGCGCCAGTTGGCACATTCCCAGCACGGCTAGTACACTCCACGCAGCAGGAGAACAACGAGCAGGTACAGTAGAGTTCCGCGGGAGTTTACACCATGGCCACACCATTCCCCCCCGTTTTGGACACCCATAGATACGTTGACAGATAAGCTACCCCGGGATTTCTTGTTTTTCTAGAACGATCGGACCTCATCGCCTTGAAGAATGTGATGAGTGTAGTCAGTCATCTGAATTCCTCGTCCTTTGCTCGAGTTTGAATGGAGATAATTGCTCGACTGGACCTTGCTCTA
The DNA here is from genome assembly GCA_945910005.1 of Isoperla grammatica. Taxonomy (NCBI): domain Eukaryota; kingdom Metazoa; phylum Arthropoda; class Insecta; order Plecoptera; family Perlodidae; genus Isoperla; species Isoperla grammatica. The sequence continues at coordinate 7,522,582 of OX246744.1, read as the reverse complement.
GGGGTCTACCAAGAAAACTACCTAAAATGTTGGTGTAAACTCCCGCGGAACTCCACTGTATAGCGAGGAGATTCCCTTCCGCGCGGCAAATTCCGTCGAAGTAGACCGTGTGGAGCGACCGTCACTTCTGAGAATTTTACACAGATATGACGTCGGCACATTACTTGATTGGTCGAGGACACTTTACTATAGTCGCGTCGCGTTAACTTGCAAGGTGTTGTCGTCACGCATTATGTAATAGGGAAATGACGCTTGTGACAACTACCAACCTAAATCTAGTTGCATCCCGTTCTCCTGTCCAATGTATTGCAGTGATAATTTCGCCCGGATGTTGTCAGAGGTGGTGGGGTCGCATTCCATTCACGGTTGGTGCAGTCGCAATGCAGTGGACAATAACAATGCAGGTATCGGGAAATTTCGCGGTGAATACCGTTGAAATAGACCGTGTGGAGCGACCGTCTCTTCTCAGAATTTTAGGGTACACCTCGCTTCTTACGGCGTCGCCAGTATACCTTTGATTAATTTATTATAAGCTTATATGTCGGTGGACTATACGTCTATGCACAAGACAATCGTTATGCCGCTGCTTTATGGAATAGTCTATTGTTGTGGGGAGGGGGGGAGGTGCGTCTAACCTCGAGTGAATTATTTAGCAGAGTTGCCCTAAGCTGGCCACGTCGGGGCTAACCTCAGCCCGCAGGAACCCATTAGGCAGGGTTTTGCCTGCAAGGAAGGAAGGAATCAGGTTCGGTGTAGGGAAACCACAGTTGAAGTTCACTCGAGTCACCCAATCAGATTGTCTTGCCCCCATTTTGTATCAACCGAGTCAAAAACATCGACAGGGATCTTCATCGATGAAGCCATCATTTTTTTTTTTTACTTCTAATATAGATTCAATTCTATCACTTCTTTTCGTAGGAATAAGTAAACGGTGACTTTGGAGCCGTCCTAGCAACGAAGCACTCAATAAATTCAAAATTGTCACAGGAATCGGCCTCGATGATTCTGGCATTTCTCCGCGGGTGTTCGCACTGTCCAATCACTGATTCATATATTATGTTTCGTATTTGAAATATCGATTCTTGATTGGTTATATTCGTCGATGCTATTAGGAGCCTACAGGGTTGGGTTCAACGCTATCTTTAAATTAAAATCCCCCAGTGAAAGTCAGTCTTGTTACTTAGTGGGTAGTCTCTAAATTTGAATTTCTTTATTTATTTAATGGGTAGACATATGGCCATCGAATGATCAGTGTCTAACGTAGATCCAATGCGTCTATTAAAAAAAGGTAAAAAAAAAAACCCTGGCGGAGGCTCGTCGAAATCCCGACCAAGTTGTCCATAGATAGGCGATGACAGTGACAGCTTTCAGCGCTCCGAACGTCTGACCCCCTTTCAGGGTCAGTTTTTATTTTTTCGTCTAAGCAATATTTCTATTTTGGTATTTGTAATGACATTTCAAATGGTGTTACATTTTGTGGTGACATTGAAAATAGCTGGATCAGTAAATATCTATTTTCCATCCTGATTGTCTAATTTCAAATCAAATATGGCTGCCGGTGGTCTGGTCTATCTGCGGCTTACTACATTATAGGTCGCTGGGTGACACTGACATCGTACCTACTAGGTTAAAATTGATGTCATTTGACTCTGCGAGTGTTTGAGGGGTGAATAACCCCAAAGAGTTGAGGGGAGGGGGGGGGGGGGGGGGGGGAGAGGAGCCCTGTAAGGTTTCGTCGTACGTCGAAGCCATGGCCGTGCCTCTCAACCCCTCGGGTCGTACGGTTGTGTCACGAGACTTTAGCAGGGTCAGCAGATATTAGATTGTAGAGGAGGTGCTCTTGTATAGTACACTCGCTTGCATGTACAAAATAGAGGGTATAGTACAGAAAGCTTGTTTAAATAAATAACGGAATAAATTAGTTATATAACACCGAATAACACTGAAGTTAAGCAACCTCGAGGTGGGTCAGGAGGTGGATGGGTGACCACTCTCCTCTGAAACACTAGCTACCGTTGGTTAGAACAGATTGGAGGGTTCGAAAGCTTGTGTAACAGCTTCGTGCTTCTCGTCAACTGCTCGGTCTATATGACTGGTCAAAGTTACACCGTCCTTTCGGATGGGACGTAAAGTCGATGGTCCCCTTGGTACTTTTCGACGGGAGTAGGCTACGTGCCGCTACGGGGAGTTTCCCCTCCCCCCTTCTTCATCATCATGCACCGTTGTTAATCATCCGTTGTTATACTGGTCCCTGTTAAATGGCATAAAATGCTGTATGGGGCCAATTCATAAATAAATAAATAAATAATTAAATAAGTTAAAACATAATTTAATTCATTTGTGTCAATAGGACCTGGGTCTGAATTCACCAAACTTTTTAATCGGCCGATTTACTTATCTCTGATTGGTCACCATGGTTTCAACAAACATTACATACAAAATGCATGGTGGCTTCTACCGGGTGCCATTTTTGATCTCCGATTAACAGAAAATCGCCGGATTAAAGTTTGGTAAAACTGGCCGGCCTGAAATTCCCAATTTTGTTAAGCTCCGATTTAGTAATCTCGTTATGGTAATCGTTGTTTTAACAAACATTCCAATATTCAAAATGCATGGCGGTCTCCATGTTTATTGGGAGCAAATCTCCGATTACCGTGGCTAATAGGGGATTAAAAGTTTGTTGAAACCGGCCCATAGTGTGCCCACTTTGAACTGTAGCCCTCCCGTCTGATGGATTGAGTAACCAATGTTGTGTTCTTCTTGATGGAACCGGCCCAGGGACTGCTACCTTATCGTGGTGAGCAGGTTTGCGAGCTTTGTTGATCCCGAGAGCTATGCCGGCGGAAGCGTATGCTTCTGGTGGGGCCGATTGGTCGAGGAGGAGAAGTCAGACGAAGTGCAGTCCACACCCCAATCCCCTTTCCTCACGCGCCCCCCTACTTGCCCCTTTCCTCCAAAGAGCCCCCAATTTAATCTTCATGATCATCCACTCATCGTCTTGATTAGCCAAGTTGCAAACATATAAGACGTTAAGCCCAAATATCAATCAACCTTGTTGATGGAATGAGTAACTATGTTCTTTATCTTTCTAGGTATGTAACGCAGTTTTCTATGGTGGATTGAGCGCAGTTACGAATCATTGATGAGTAAGTAAGTGTATAACACATTATTTTGTTTCGTTGTAAATTTAATGGTTGTATTTATGGCCTTCTTTGTAAATCCGTTTAATAAATGAATAGGATAGAAATAAATAATAAAGAAATAAAGAAAGAAAGAAAGAAAGGGAAGGGAAGGGAAGGGAAGGGAAGGGAAGGGAAGGGAAGGGAAGGGAAGGGAAGGGAAGGGAAGGGAAGGGAAGGGAAGGGAAGGGAAGGGAAGGGAAGGGAAGGGAAGGGAAGGGAAGGGAAGGGAAGGGAAGGGAAGGGAAGGGAAGGGAAGGGAAGGGAAGGGAAGGGAAGGGAAGGGAAGGGAAGGGAAGGGAAGGGAAGGGAAGGAAGGAAGGAAGGAAGGACAGAATGAATGAATGAATGAGTCAATTAATTAATTAATTAATAATGGTAGAATGAATGATTAAAAGAAAGACACATTTGCGGCCCACACTGGAAAATCTGTCTGCATTATTATCGTATACCTCGATCTACTATTTTCCCTTCCAATGTGTGTCTGGACATTCCTCGGCAAAGGAATGCAAGTCTGAAGTCGACTTTTGCACGCGGCCTCAAACCCTAGACGTGTTGTCTGTCTGGCGCTCTGATAGAAGAAGCCTTCCTCGCTTGTACAAACCTCTACGAGACCCGTGCGTTGGGGTTGCCTAGCGGCGAGATCGCAGGCGCTCCAGCAAGTGCAGCGACCTCGCGGACAATATTGTAACCTAGCGCTGTATTATTATTATTTTTATTATTATTATTATTATTATTATTATTATTATTATTATTATTATTATTATTATTATTATTAGTGGTTTTAACGACGTACTCGACAGCTTAGGTCATATGACGTCTTCCGAATCAGATCCATCTATATCGCGGGAGCCGTCATAAGGAGAGTCCAGTAAGGGAGGGCATGACCAAGTGGGAGGAGAAATCGTCAGTGGGACAGTGGCGGGGGAAAGGGACAGGGTCTACTTTCGTCGCCTCTTACGACTAGCAGAGTCACTTTGGGCCTATTCTTGCCCGGGCCCAGTAAGAATGGCAATTCCTTACTTCTGAAGTAATTGCTTTTTTTTTTTTTTAGTAACAGTTCAAATTATATTATATTTCTATTTCTAAGAAAGATATTGTAACTTAGCGTTGTAAGCAATTCCTTACTTCTGAAGTAATTGAATTACTTTTTTTTTAGTAACGGTACTAATAATATTAAATCCCTTTAGATCATAAAGATGTAACAGTTAAAGTTTAAACATTCCTCCCCTCACATTTGTTAACGGAAATTTCCGTCTAGTTAGTTTTTCTGCTCGATGCAATAAATCCATGCTGGACATGAATCTACACGAGCTCGTCGTGAATTATCGTACTTTGCTTGTCGGGTATTATTTTCTAGCTGGGATGGATGGATGGATGGATGGATGGATGGATAGAAGTTGAATTATCTACTATATGTAACCCGTGATTAAAAAAGTCGCTAAAATACTTTTTATGGCTGTAATGTACATGCCTACCCCGCGGACTCCCCGATTTCTGACTGTTAGATTGTTAAATTGCTTTAGAATTCTAAAAAAGTAGGACAAAATAGGTCATCCCCCAGAAAGTTGGAATTCATAGTCGTCCCCTACCCCTAGAGGAGCCCTTTGTTACTTATGGATTTGTTTTCTGTATGTATGGGAAATAACATGCATGGAACTGTTAGCTTGGTAACAATGGGCGCCCTTAAGGTTACGGCCCTACAGACTATGAATTCGACTATATAATGAAATGTCGATCTTTGATTGGTTATCGCTCACTCGTCGATGTTGTTCGGAGCCTACAGGGTTGGTTTAGTCGCTTTAAATTAAAGTCCCCCACTGCAAATCAGTTTAGTTACTGAGTGGGTAGACTCTAAATGTGAATTTATTTTATTTTATTTATTTATAAATACTACTATAAATACCAACCTTCATGTTTCTTCTTATGAGTGTTTCTTTGTTCCAATATTTATTTCCGTTTTTTTTTTTTAATGTTCTTATCTTATTGTGAAAGGTGTATTAGAAGTAAACATGACAAAAATTAAATAAGAACATTTTAAAAACGGAAATATTTTTTTTAGAACAAAAACCAAATTCAAATTCTCTAGGGGATGATTTACTTTTCAAACATTGTAAAAGCAATTTTCACCCGTAGAAATCGGGGTTTTTACTTTGATTGAAAGTATTTTAAACCAATTTAAACGGACGGAGATCAGAGTTCCCGCAGGTGGATAGAGTGAAATATAAATTATGATGTTTTTTGTTTCGTGTATAGTTTTTTTCGTCTATGGTTGGTCTATAAATCGTCCCTATTCTATTTCATCCCCGTCGGCCGCTGGTGTTACCGTTATGCGTGAGATTCCTCCAAGTAGGTCATCGCCCCCCCCCCCCTCCCCGCTACCTCCCCTTCGCCCCCTCCACCAGTCTGTGACGTCACCGTGACGGTAGATTGTGTTTTTAGTCGTCTCTGTTATACATTGTATCGTTCGTACTACATATTTTTAGTTTTAAATATACTGCTGTGCTAATTTAAGTAAATAGTAATATCATGGAACGAAGTTGAAGCAGAAAGACTATGGGAAAACCGTTAGCGATGGTGGGAACTACTAAACAGCCCTCTGGTAACTGAAGAAGTGATCGAGGAAGAGGTTGAGGAGGTGGTTGTGTCAGGCCTGGCTAGCCGTCAACGAAGATATTAGCCCAAGACATGGAGTACTTTGCTACTCTCCCCTACCCGATCATTAATGTTGGAAACGGGGTCAAGATATATATATATATATATTCATAAATGTGTGTAGTTATATGAGCCGCAAATCTACGGTGCCACGCACATATTTGCGTCGGCAAATCCTTTTGTGCATCCGCGGTCTAATCAATTTGCGGACGGACGCAAGTCAACAGTTGCGTCCGCAAGTGGCTTTGTGCATGAGGCTGTATATGTGTACACTGTGTTTGCTGCTGCGGTGTGTCAAACAATGCCCTGCATATAGCGCGCGCGGTGACAGACAAACGTACAAACAGTGCACTGTATGTCGCGCGGTCGCACTCACATAAGCTGACATGTATAGCCCATATCACACTACAATTGGAATCGTAGACTGGAGTCGCCAATTGCAATCGCAATCTACAATTATCCAATCACACTTGACCAGCTGAAAATCCTAAAATCGTTCAACTGAATTCAATAATAATAACTAATAAAGACAAGCCACAAACCAATCACAAATAAATGTATAATTAAAGTTACTGGCTCTTTGTTTTCATTAAAGTAGTTGTTGCTTGAGGTTATGTTGTGACGGTGCTCAATACGTATTCCATTCTCCTTTCTGATTGGTTCATGACTCGGATCTACGATTCACAACCTTATTTTAGAGCTCGGTGTATAAAAAGATTGCAACCGTAGACTGGCCCAACTGAGCTACTGCGCATGCGCCGCCAATCGTAAGCTCGAATCTACGATTGCTATCGTCAGTTCGGAACCTAATGTGATATGGCCCTTTGTTTGTTTGCGTTATGGCTGCTGTGGCAAACAATGCTCTGTATATAGCGCGCGGTGACAGACGAACGTACAAACATTGCACCGTATATCGCGCGGTCGCACTCGCATAAGCTGACATTATTTGTTTGTGTTGGCTGCTGTGGCAAACAATGCTCTGTATATAGCGCGCGGTGACAGACGAACGTACAAACATTGCACTGTATATCGCGCGGTCGTACTCGCTGACAAGTGGGGTACGCTAATGTCAATTGAAGTCAATCTAGTAAGTGTTTTATTTCATCAGAGTAATGGTATCGTGTCGTTGTGTGGATTGTGGTGATGATGCATTCTAGTTGGCCACAATAGCTGTTTTTGTCATCATTAAACAATGCACCGAGATTGTAACATGAGTGTTTAATTATGAACCATGGAGAGATTAAATAGCTGGCATAGAAACAATTGTTAAGTCACTTTGCGTGAGCAATTCCTTGCAATGTGATGTCGTTATGTGGATTATGTAATATAGTCAAGTGACGCATTTGTCAACTATACCTACATATATAATGTATATTATATGTATATAATAATGTTGTATTTATTGTATTTTATTATATCCATGTATTTCTGGAACGTATACCTTGGTATACATCTGTAATTGAAAAATAAATAATAATAATAATAATAATAATACTAATAATAATAATAATAATAATAATAATAATAATAATAATAATAATAATAATAATAATAATAATAATGATAAAAATAATAATAATAATAATAATAATAGTAATAATAATAATAATAATAATAATGATAGTAATTATAAAAATAATAATAATAATAATAATAATAATAATAATAATAATAATAGTAATAATAATAATAATAATAATAATAATATGCGCTCTCGCGACTTCGGTTAGCGCGTCTGTTGGAAGACGTTGTGTTGTAAAGGCGCATTCCAATCACGGTTCGTACAATAATAACAATCCCGCGGCGAATACCGTTGAAATAGACTAAGGCCCGGTTTTTCAATCGGTTGAGGGGTCGTTAACGGGCCCGTTAGCTGACGGTCTGTAATCTGTAACCAACAAACCCTATGCAGATAACGAATCGTCAGCTAACGGCCCCGTTAACGACCCGTACGAAAGTGTGTAAACCAAACTTATACTGTCACCTCACTAACACCGCGACAGACCAATCTATATCTTCAATGACAACAATGCACAACAGGGAAAAATACACCTTAACATAACATTTGAAAATTAGTTGTTATTGTTGAACATTGTTGGTATTGATCTATCAAGGACCCTTATAGATAGAAGTAATCACGGCCATCTAGATCAGTACTGAAAATCATCTATACCAAGCTCTTTTGCTCGCTCTCTCGCCACATTAGCCTGGGAATAATCCAGCATTCAGTGATTAATTAGTGTCTTATCATCTCCCCACGCTCACTCACTCACGGCACACTTGTTGAATCTATCGAAGGCGGTGAGCAATCAATTCCTGATCACCGCCCTCGCGATTTATTGCCGTCACTTTAACTGGGCCCCGGTTGGCGGGAAATCGATGCGTTTAAATTAAATTAACAAAGTTGTTTGTGTTTTTATTTGTATCGTCTGTGGTTCTATTCGAACGCGCCACATCACATCAAACGGTTTTTATTTACAGTTGAGTGATTTTTAGGTTTTATAATTGAGATTTTTGATGGGAATTCCTTTAGACGTGAACTCATTCAAACCCTATCGGGATAAATACATTTAAAATGAATGTATATACGCATTTTAGAGCTGAGCAACTTTCAAATTAAGTCAGAAATTCTTAATTCGTTATTGAACGACTCTTATTAAATTTAGGACCTGTCTTACAATCTCCTAATAGGGCACTAGCAACACCGAAAGACAACAATGGAACAAATGAATTGAACTGATGGACAAACAATCAGCCGTCAAAATAATAAAATTGCAACCATAGAAATAAAAACAAGTGTAGCAATAGTAACTGCTCGCCATTGAAAACTTTTAATGATAGACAACAACGTGAAAGTTTTGTATGTGTATTTGTTTGTTTTTTGTTTTGTTTTCCAAAATCAGAAGAAATTATTTTTTGACAGCTTGTTGTTTGTCCATCGATTCAATTCATTTGTTTCATTGTTGTCGTTTGGTGTTGCTAGTGCCCTATAGGGTACGCACAACACCAAAACACAACAATGAAACAAATGAATTGAACCGATGGACAAACAAGTTGTCAAAAAAAAATATGAAGTTCTAAAGTTGGAAAAAACAAACGCTCAGAACGTTTACAAACTTCCAGGTAGTTGCTGTCCATTACTGAACATAACTTTTAACTGGCGAGCAAATACTATCGTTACAACTAATTGTTTCTTCCATTATTTGTAAAGATATTACTTTGACAGCTTGTTGTTTGTCCACCAGTTCAATTCATTTATTACATTGTTGTAGTTCGGCTGTTACGTCAGTTGTGCGTACCCTATAAGAAATTTATTTGTAGCAATTAAGCTATCTGGAGGGTTTCAAGAGTTTTGATTGGTCGTTGCCATGGAGACAACAAGCTATCTGACTAATAAGTAGTTATTGTGACATTGTAAGACTGGACCTAAGTGCATTTTACCATGCCCTCGTGGCTAGGGGTACACTTGGGTTTCGAGTGACTCTGCTTGTCGTGAGAGGCGACGAAAAGAGGTCCTTCCCTTTCTCTTTCCTGCCTCTAAATCCTTCATTTAATTTTACTCTTCCTAAACGTTCTTTTTCTCCAATCACCCCCGACTTCATATGACCTAGTTTTGTCGAGTATTCGCCGTTAAACAAAAAATCATCCAATCAAAATGTATTTTAGTGTACCACTAATACAACCAAATTCTTAATAATGGTAATATTAGAAAATTAAGTAGGTCCCATCAACTGATTTACAAAGGATTGGGCTATTTCGCAAGCATGATAATTGAGACCACTCGAAGATGTTATCCTATTAAAAAAAAAAAAAACTGATTCACAGTTGAGGACAATAAATACAAAATTCTATATGCGTATTGTATACAATGAAACAACAATAGAAACACCGTACAAAGTAAAAATAAAACAGCAATTGAAATAACGTGAACTACAAAACAGAACTAATATAAGACAGATTGTATAATTGAAATTAAGAAACGTACACATGAACAGCAATTTAAATGTATGGAAAATAGAATAAAAAGAGAGAGAGAGAGAGAGAGAGAGAGAGAGAGAGAGAGAGAGAGAGAGAGAGAGAGAGAGAGAGAGAGAGAGAGAGAACATATTGCACATTAAAAATTTAATCAAATATGTAAACTAAAAGCGGTAAATGAAAACTCGTTGTGTTTTAGTTGTTATGGCTACATAAAATATCGTTATTAATAACAACATTCTTGAAGAAAAACACAATAAAACGAAATAAAACACTCGTTTTCAGCATAAATTGCTAAATGCTTCAAGAGAAAATATAAATTGCTTCTTCCATTATTACTTTGTTTGCTAGTTTTTAATATCTTTGAAACTAGTTCGGAATGAAATATCCCAGACATCTTGGAATGTCGTTGTTTTTGTTTAATTTTATAGAAACTCGCGGTTCAAATAAGTTTTCTCTAAAATAATTATCAAACTCATTCTGTTCTTGTGGGAAAATCGTGTTTTCCACATACATGCATCCAGTTTTCTTTTTTTTACAGGGATAAAATGAAAACACTAAATCTTCTCTCCGTTTCACAATGATATATGCACGGTCTTTAAGACTTTGTCTAATTAAACCTGCCATTTTGAAAAATGCTTGTCGCGTTATATCAAAGGTTTGATAGGCCTAGAGATATATAAAGGAAACAATTGGGGTTAGTGATATGTTACATTAAAATATTCCCGGAAATCTGATAAATGTTACTGCTCGCGGATTTGAGCCTAAACGATTACATTTTTTCCCCGAAAGAAAATTTATCATCACTTGATCAAAAACAAATCTCTCCTTATGATTTTGTATGTATTTAAAATGAAGTGTTTTAACATTTGATAACGTAAGATGATTATGTTCGTTTACGGAAGTTATTATTTTTAAAATGTGCTATACAGTTTAATATAGGTCTCTTAAAACAACTTCGGTAATGCTTTCGTCATCAATCAATGACGCGTTTACGGTCTCGGCCAACCCAAGCAGGTATTTGAATTAGCCACGGTCGCTGGTTGGCTGCCGCTCACCCACCCGTGACGGAAGCATTACCGAAGATGTTGTACGACGAGTATATCATATTCGTACGTCATGTATCATTTTGTAAGTGAATAGGATAGATCGTAATGAAAGTCATTTGAGCTTCGGAAGAAGTCATTTTACCTCTAAAACATGCGTCAATACTTACACTCATCACGGCTTAACCGATAATAGGATTTCTCTCAAATTTTACGTCGTAGCATAAAAGTGTCAATTTGATTTCTTTAATTACGAAAACACTAAGATTTATCTTGAAAGAGTATTTAAAAAATTATAAAATATGTAACATTGATCACAATGTAGTTGCAATGTGTGCATATATTTATATATTTTATCATTTTTTCTTTCAAGATTAATATCGTGTGTTTTCGTAATGAAAGTCATCAATTTGAGAATTTTTTACTAAGACGTAAAATTAGAGAGAAATCCTATTATCGGTCTAGGCGTGAGGAGTGTAAATTTAGACGCATGTTTTAGCGTTTAAATGACTACTGCCGAACGTCTCATATTTTGGCATCAATGCTCAATCGATGCACATCTATATCCAAGCCGGGATTCGAACCTGGGACCGCGGGACTTCGGTCAACTATATCGCCGTAGTAATATAAGGAATCTAATTAAAATGTTATTAAAACGAAAACTTCGCAAGAAGACGACTCCTCCTTTTCTTTTCGCTAAGTTATAATTATTTGTCAGATAGATTTTTCTACAATTTGCTGCTCCATTTTCTTTAGCTCCCATCGACATTCTCATACGCTGCATGCCGCCATTGTTTCGCTTCGTGTGCCCCATTTGCAATCTAATTTCCTCTTTAGTTTAATTAAAAAGTCTTTAAGAAGCTTTCAAATTAAAACAGAAAAGAAATGCCATCTTCTTAATCTCCTCTTTATATGGACAATAAACACATTCTTTCGGGACTCTGAACTGAATTGAACAGTGGAGTTGTCTGCGGTAGCTCATGCGGTTTGGGCGCAGTTCCTAAGTGTATAACATACAATTCCTAGAAACGTGGGTTCGAATCTCGCATAGTAATGGTAGTTTTGTACTAGGCCATCATCAAAATGATCTAGGACCCTTAGATTGAGTGGTTGGAATTAATAGTCGGCCCCTACCCATTGTTGCTATGGATTTGTTTTCTATACGGGAAATAGCATGCATGGAACTGTTACCTTGGTAACAACAGGCGCCCCTAGGGGTAGGGGCGACTATCCAACTAAGGTTGGAATTCATAGTCGGCCCCTACACCTAGGGGCGCCCATTGTTACCAAGGTAACAATTGTTTCCATGTTATTTCCCATAAACAAAACAAATCCATAGCAACAATGGGTGCCCCTAGGTGTAGGGGCCGACTATGAATTCCAACCTAAATCTTCCGAATTCCAACTGAATCTTCATTGACAACAATAGTCCATGGCACAACCATTGAAAAATAGTTTAATAGATGCTATTTATTTAATGTCTATCCTTCTTAGTTATAAAAACTGATACTACTATAGCGAATTGATTTCGAATAAGGGTCTGTGACTTCATAGATCGGACAGGTGTCATTGTTGTGTCATTCTTTGATTGGCGCACATTCAATGCTTTTCTGAAGCAAAACACACTGTGGTACGACCATTTTATTTTTGTATTCGAAATGTTTACTATTTCATTACCTATTTACCTTGATTTTATATTAATAATTTATGCATTGTTGCCATTTGAGATTTAGAGGATCGTGAACCTATCTAGGGGTCATAGATCGTTTTGAAAACGGTCTATTGTCATTAATCTTCATCTACCACGTCTAGATCAGTACAATTCTCATAATAGAGACGTAAAGCAACAAGAATTGAATATATGGAATGTAATATACAACTCTAGAATTATAGCAATTTGTCACAGATGTCCGAACAACATACCCGAGTAGGTACTAGAAAATTTACAATATCGTAAATTTAACTATAATGGTCATATTGTGAAGGTATGTCGTATGCGTAGTTAATACAAATTGTAGATCGTAAATTTGTGTCGGCTAGATGGAAACAAACTGGTTTAATAAATTACTCTAAGTATTTATTTCATTGCGTTAAGTTTCATATACTGTAGAACTAATTATAATTACTCGGCGTTTTCCCAATATTTCTGTGAATAATAGTTTTTTTCACAGCCTACTATATCAAAATATAACTTGTTCAGTATTTTCTATAGCTTATAACTCTAAAAGCATTTAGAGATGAGTAAACTTGCGATTCCCATACGAACACCGAAGTTAATTGCAACCTCGGGCTAGGTCAAGAGGTGGATGGGTGACAACTCTCCTTTGGCTTAGGAATGAGTAAACGGTGACTTTGGAGCCGTCCTAGCAACGAAGCACTCAATAAATTCAAAGTTGTTCTGAATCGGCCTTGTTGATTCTGGCATCTGTCCGCAGGTGTTCGCACTGTCCAATCACTGATTCTTATGTTTCATATTTGAAATATCGATCTTTGATTGGTTATCGCTCACTCGTTGATGGTGTTCGGAGCCTACAGGGTTGGTTTAGTCACTTTAAATTAAAGTCCCCCACTGCAAATCAGTTTAGTTACTGAGTGGATAGACTCTAAATGTGAATGTATTTATTTTATTTATTTAAACACTAGTTACCTTTGGTTAAAGCAGATTGGAGTGTTCGAAAGCTTGTGTAACAGCTTCGTTCTTCTCGTCAACTGCCAGGTTAGTGGAGGAACCTATATGACTAGTCAAAGTAACACCGTCCTTACGTCCCCTTGGTACTTTTCGACAGGAGTAGGTTACGTACGGTACCAGGCTTCCCCTCCTCCCTTCCTCATTATCATTCATCAATCATCACTCATCAGGCTAAAGAGGGCATTGTGCCCTACACTGGCCTTAATCACAATAAAGTATATAAATAAAATACAGCTCTAGCAGTGTTGAACAAAGAGTGTTTCTCATATATAGCCTCCGGTTGTCTTCAGCTGGAATCGAGGCGACCTTGGCTCTTGCAGCGGGCAACGACTTCTTCTCATTATACTTGTACACTTTAGCACCAATTATGGCTGTTTATTGACCGAACCTGCGCAAACAACGATTTCTGTCACTTAATATTGCTTTATTAAAATTCTCTAAAAGTAAACTAAACGTGCTTTCATAGCAACACGGCAACACATTTTTTCCGGACCGGCAAGTCAGGTGAACCAATCAGGGCAGGCACGGCACATTTCTGATTGGTTCACGTGATCTGCCGGTCCGGAAACAAACGTGTTGCCGTGTTGATATGAAAGCTCCATTAGTTATGTAATACGCTAGAGAATTCAGTGTCTTACCTTGTGATTGTTTCGTACTTGTAATAAATATTCTATTATACTAAAATTTTGATATTGAATCTCATTTTAAAGATACAAGTTTTTGAGCTATTCTGGGGAACTGCGATTACTCGGTTAAAATTACTTGTCAATTGTCAATAAGTAAACCAAATAGGTCGCCTTCTAGAGAATTTAGTGCTCTTTCTGATAAATGTTCTTTGTTCCTCTGTTCTCTATCAAATTGTCTAATTTGATCAAAATAGAATACATTTTTATTTTTGTTAACCCTTTTTGGGGGATATCCCTATGGATCGCGATAATATTTAGCCTTGGGTTATTCCAAAATTTTGACATTGAGTGTCATTTCATAGATACGAATTTTCAAACTATTTCTCTTTGAACGCTTCAAAGCTTTTTCGGTCCAATCGTATTGTTGGTTCGTAAGAATTAGATTTTGAACTGGATTAGAATTATAGTCTATTAGTTACTACAATGAAAAATTTGAATATTAATTAAAAGAAAAAAAAAGATTGATTATTTTAAAACTTTTCTTTAAATTTGGATTTTCATCTAACTTTCAGGACGAGTAACATCCAGTCACATTTCTAAATGTGTTTCACAACGCTGTAAATGTAATAACACTATACGTACGTGCTAGACAAGTGTGTACAAATACGATAACGAATATAGCTGTTGTTGTGGGGCAATGCTTTATCCGTGACAACCAGCGTTGTTTGCACGATCAGCCAATATAGTGTAGTGCATGTTCTGTCACGTTCTCTCTGCTGCAATGCTGTGATTTATCAACGAAATATAACGCGTTTGTTGACACTGGCTGGTCAACAGGTGTTTTTCTAAGTCATCAGTTTATAAAACTATAGTGCACAATCTCGGTTGCAGTATTGGTTGGGGTCAGGGTTTAAATATAAAAATAATAATAATAATAATTAACTTCTAATGTGGATACAGTTCCATTACTTCTTGTCTTAGGAATAAGCAATTACGGTGACTTTGGAGCCGTCCTAGCAACGAAACACTCAATAAATTCAAAGTTGTTCTGAATCGGCCTTGTTGATTCTGGCATTTGTCCGCAGGTGTTCGCACTGTCCAATCACTGATTCATATGTTTCGTATTTGAAATATCGATCTTTGATTGGTTATCGCTCACTCGTCGATGGTGTTCGGAGCCTACAGGGTTGGTTTAGTCACTTTAAATTAAAGTCCCCCACTGCAAATTAGTTTAGTTACTGAGTGGGTAGACTCTAAATGTGAATTTATTTATTTATTTTAAATAATAACATTTGTATTTTTTCATTATTTATAGTCTACCCACTCAGTTACAAGAAATGATTTTCAGTGGGGGGCATTACTTATTCTAAGTTTAGGTTTAAGTTAGTTTGAAGTATAGGACCTAATCCCAGCCTTCGCCTTTACTTAACGCGTGCTTCAAAAATCAATTACAAATTACTTGTGGAAGTAGATTACTTGTTAATTACTTTTCAAAATAGCTTGCATTTATTTATTTATTTATTTACACTTAAACAATCACATGCGTCTATTTAGAGTTATTCCATTATAATCGGTTGATTTGGGGTTTTCCTTGGGCCTACCCACGACAGTCCATTACATCTTTTTTTTTACCTGAAATGTATTTTCCATAATTTTTAAAACTCTGTTTTTACGTTAAAAATTTATCTTTATTAAAAATTGTGATATAATGTGAATAAATAAATAAAAATTAGAAAAAAATGTATTTATTTATTTTATTTATCTTTATTAAAGATTGTGACATAATGTGAATAAAAAAAATAAATGTAATTATTTATTTTATTTAATAAATAAAACAAAATAAAAAATGTATTTAATTATTTTATTTATCTTTATTAAAAATTGGGATGTAATGTGAATGAGCACTGTTACTCAAAATGGGTCATTCTATCACTTAAAATGTAATTACTTGCTTTATAGCTTCATTAGTACAGCGCTAGGTATTGGCTGCATTATTGGAGCGCCTGCGATCTCGCCGCTAGGCAACCCCAACGCACGGGTCTCGGCTCGGAGAGGTTTTCATTTGAAGCCATCAAGCTCCGATGTTAGATGAGCGCCAGACAGAAGACACGTCATAGGGTTTGAGGCCGAGTGCAACCTAGACTTGCATTGAAGTATGGAATGTCTATGGAAGGTTCCATTACACATTGGAGGGGTGAATGGTAGATCCAAGTGTAATGTAGTAATACACACAGATTTTTCCGGCGTTTTTCAGCTGGCGTACCAGCCAGTAATTTGTATTTCTTTCTTTCTGTCTTTCTTTCTTTCTTTCTTTCTTTCTTTCTTTTCTTTCTTTCTTTCTTTCTTTCTTTCTTTCTTTCTTTCTTCCTTTTTTGATCTTTTCTTCTTCTTATTTTTAAAATGTATTTCTTTTTTATTTATTTATGTCCGATTCATTTATAGAATTGATTTTCAAAGGAGGACAATACATACTACTTCACAATGGCACAAATAAAACAATACCAATCGAAAAAGGTACATGTACACTTAGGTCCGTATTCATAGTCCTCTCCTACCCCTAGGGGCACCCGTTGTTGCTATGGATTTATGGTAGGTAACGACTATGAATTACAGCCTATATGTATAAAAACAGTAAAGGGTGTGATCTGTCAAAAATACACACATTGACATAAAAAAGGGACAGGTCCAAATTATATCACAACAGAAATCCTTCTACGAGGTCTATGTATGTTGCAAGTGACTGTTTCTTATGTCGCAGACTGTACTCTATGGTAAATGTCTGCCTCATGTGTGCTGCTTTGTAGCCGAGAGTATATAGAATAGATATTACGTGATGGGATTGGCTATTTATTATTCAATGACTCCGCGGTTTATGATTTTGGTGTTTCTTGTGTATGTATAGTGTCCATCAATTCATTGTGCTATACGTATATCATGACGGGCGGAGGGGGAGGGGGGGGGGCTTTAGTGTGTCCTTAAATCAGGGTTGTGCTGAAGAGCTAAACAGGAAGCCGTCCAGAGCAAAGTTGTTGAGGTGGGTTTGCCTCGTCGGAGCTTAGAAGCGAGTATAAAGATCAACATTCTGAAAGGATGAACAACCGATAGAGGTAGCTCAGCGGTAAAATAAAATAAATAAATTCACATTTAGAGTCTACCCACTCAGTAACGAAACTGATTTTCAGTGGGAGACATTAATTTAAAGCGACTAAACCAACCCTGTAGGCTCCGAACACCATCGACGAGTGAGCGATAACCAATCAAAGATCGCTATTTCAAATACGAAACATATGAGTCAGTGATTGGACAGTGCGAACACCCGCGGACAAATTTCAGAATCAACAAGGCCGATTCAGAACCACTTTGAATTTATTGAGTGCTTCGTTGCTAGAACGGCTCCAAAGTCACCGTATACTTATTTCTATAAGACAAGAAGGAATGGAACTGAATCCTTAATAGAAGTTAAAAAACTTCTGCCTGAACCGGGATTTGAACCCGGTACCTTCTGCATTGGAAGCAGGGATGCGAGACTCTAATTCGGGAGGTCGCCGATTCGATTCCGGCCACCGGCAGTCCTGACTGAAGGTTTTTTACGAGGTTTTCCTCTGTCTTAAATAGGCGAATGCTGGGAATGAGTCCTGCTATTAGGTCTCGGATATTCCTTGCCAACTGTCCAAACACCCTAATAACCTAGTTAGTCACCTGAAGAGGGGCACATCAGGTAAAGGTGGTGTGCACCCAATAACAGGGATTCCTACGAATAATAATAATAATAATAATAATAATATATTATTATTATTATTATTATTATTGTTATTATTAATTATTATGTTGACATTCGAGCTGTCTTAACTTTCAAAATATAATCGAAATAGTCGTACTTTCTTCAAGTTCCTCTCCTACATTTAGGCCTACCCTTCAACAAAGAAGAGAATTACGTATATATCTATTCTAATAGACGTCTTAACTTCAACCGACATTTATTAATATTCCTCTGTGAGTGAGAGAGAAGTTCTTGTTTCAAACTTCAAGAGTTGCTTCTGGAAGTTCTATAGCTAGACGTTTGGTTGAAACTTCTCTTACGAAAATGGACCACATAATCTCAAATGTTACGACCGCAGAAGCACCTGGCGCCCGTTTCAGGTACTGTCATATCTGTTTTTCATCCCTCGCGTCAGGGGTTCTTATGCAAGCCGTCTTATACGTGAAACTCAATTTCGTCTAGTTTTCTCCCCCCCCCCCCCCCCCCCCCCCCCCCCTCCAGAAGACGAAAATGTTTTTAATATAGAAATATAAGCCCCAAGTCGTCGTAGATATTAAGTAAATAAGAAGCTTAGGGGGTATTAAAAAGGGATTTTCTGTGCAGTAGTAGTGAAGATATATGAAAAGAACGTTTTTTCGAAATCGTCTTAGAGAAGAAATATAATGGCATAAACATGAAATTTTCTGCTTGATGTGAAAGTCGGCAACTCGTGGATATTTGTCTTAATGCGATACGGAAGAAATGACGAGGCTTTTTGTGTTAGGTTCGTTGGTATCTCGGATCGTTCATTCAGAAGCTGGAAGAGGATTTTAGTATAAAAGGGAAATGTTGAATTCTATTATCGTTTGTGGTAATCGTGTTTCAGGGTTATTACGTTTGTTTGTACTGATTTATACTCGTGTATTTATCAAATAACTGAATGTTTAGTTAGATAATAATTATAATTGGGCGTAGGAATCCCTGTTCTAGGGTGCACACCAGTTTTACCTGATGTGCCCCTCTTCAGGCGACTAACTAGGTTATTAGGAGTTTTACATAGTTGGGAAGGAATGTCCGAGGACTGATAGTAGAACTCAGTCCCAGCATTCACCTCTACGACTGGGGAAAACCTCGGAAAAAACCTTCAGTCAGGACTGCCGCTGGCCGGAATCGAACCGGCGACCTCCCTAATTAGAGTATCGCGTCTTACCGCTGAGCCACTTCTATCTTATTAGTTAGATAGAGCTACCTCGGTGTATCGAGTAATGTATTCTGTCGTCGTAGCTGTAAAAATTCTTGGAAGAAATCGATTTTAACGGAATTTGCCTCGGAATTCCCCGGTATTAGCTTGTAGTTCACCTGCTGCGTGGATACTACGTATAGATAAGTTATTATAAATGTAACTTGTGTAATGCTCGCCAAAAAAAATAGTAGCATATAGTTTTCTTCCAAGAGTGTTTGGGAGTACAATAACTTGCAATAAAATATAAAGGAAACAAGAAATGCAAGTGAATTTAAGAAGAGAGAGAGAGAGAGAGAGTGACAGAGAGAGAGAGAGAGAGAGAGAGAGAGAGAGAGAGAGAAAAGTATTTGTGAATTTATTGTAAGTGTACGATTATAGCATAAACATGTCCTGTATGTACACTAGCAACTATGCTAAATACAGATTTACAAAAATAATAAAAAAAACGTCAAGTTTACAATGGTTTAACCAAACCAGGTTTATCAATGGCCTACTATGGTGTGGGTTTCTCTCTAGGAATTTCTCATCTTTGCACAAAATCTCGAAACAATCAGACATTGCGGAAATCTAAAAAAAAACAAAAAAACACCTTACTCAACAAATACCTCATTTGTGGTGACAATTATCTCGTCAGTGTAGTCTTAACGAGATCTCTCTATCCTGTCTGTCTGTTACGTCAGCAAAGTCACCTACGTCAGCATTGTCGCGTGTTTGCTTACTGATTGCTGACGGTGGAAGATTCCTTATTATGCTGACACTAGGGAAGTGTTTAATTAAGAAAGTTAGCGTGCGCGGCACACTGTCAAATTCGTATGAATGACATATATTTAATTAAGAATCGGGTAAGTCTACGTAAGGGTGTATGTTCAACTACCCCGCAGAACATCAGATTTCCATATGTTAAATTTGCTATGAATTTATTTTTTAATTGTGCCAAAAGAAAAAAATAGATAGTTAATAAAAAATAGGAAGTTGAAAAACTTTCAACTACCCCGCGGAACATCAGATTTCCATATGTTAAATTTGCTATGAATTTATTTTTAAATTTTGCCAAAAGAAAAAATATCAAAAATATGTTACCCTGAAGAGAATTTAGTGCTCTTTCAAAAAAAAAAAAAAAAAAAAAACGTTTCTTTGTTCCAATGAATATAACTGTTTTTCAAATGTGCTTAATTATGAGTAAAAGGTCTGTATAGCAACATCACATAACAAAATTTACATTTTAAAAACAAAAATATTTATCGGAATAATTAAACATTCATAAGAAAGAGCAAGGGAGTGATACATTATTTTGATTTACTTTTGGGACAACTAAAAAACAATTTTAACATTGGGTGTTCTGCAGGCTAAGTGGACATACAGCCTTAAGAGTGAAGGATACATCTACGTCAAAAACCGCAGAAAATTTTCATTTTTTAATTAAATCTCAAGATTGGAACACAAAATCGAAAATCTGAGTAATCATAGCGCTGTGGTTTGGTAAACCCTACAAACTGAATGATAAATGTATCTAACATTATAATCAGTATGACTGTGATTTTTATTTCATTAAATTACTAATGAAATAAGTATCACAGTCATACTGATTGAAACATTAAATACATTTATCATTCAGTCTGTAGGGCCTACCAAACCACAGCGCTATGATTACTCAGATTTTCGATTTTGTGTTTAATCTTGAGATATAATTAAAAAATGAAAATTTTCCGCAGTTTTGACGTAGAGGTATCCTTCACTGTTAAGAAAGTCACCGCGCGCGCCATATGTTCAAGTTCGTAGATGACATTTTTAATTAAGAAGGCTGTGTAAAGTGAAATTATTACAATGTGCATGACAATCACGTACCCTGTTACGGAGAAGAGAGCCTCTATATTATAATACACAAATTGTCAATTAGTAGACTATAGTGTCATTAAGGACCCATTAGGTAGACGCTTTGTGCGCGTAGAATTGGCTATATCAAGGTGGTTAGTTAGTTAGTCTGTCTGGCGTGCGGTATAATATGAGAGGAAAAATTTTTTATGAAATAATTAGGGAAATAATTTCGTGGACGTTTGCTCAAAGGGAGTTGAGTGAGGGAAGCACAGTGGCGAGAGGACAAATTGCCTCATTAGGAAAAAAAAACTGCGCGCAAAATTAACTATTTTGTTAGTCATATTTTGAGAAACGTTATACAATATTAAAATGAGTGATAAAAGTCCTTCCGAATAATGGTTTTGTAAGAACTTAATAACTGGATTCTAATAAGGATTCAGTTCCATTACTTTTTGTGTTAGGAATAAGTAAACGGTGATTTTGGAGCCGTCCTAGCAACGAAGCACTCAATAAAATCAAAGTTGTTCTGAATCGGCCTTGTTGATTCTGGCATTTGTCCGCAGGTGTTCGCACTGTCCCAATCACTGATTCATATGTTTCGTATTTGAAATATCGATCTTTGATTGGTTATCGCTCACTCGCCGATGGTGTTCGGATCCCACAGGGTTGGTTTAGTCGCTTTAAGTTAAAGTCCCCCACTGCAAATCAGTTTCATTACTGAGTGGGTAGACTCTAAAAGTGAATTTATTTATTTATTTAAATAAGTTTAGATATTTTTATCGTCAATTGTAATTCGTAACTACCGTAATAATTAAAATATTTGTAATTTTTTAATATCTAGGTTTTAGTTTTTAGGGAACCGCAATTCGGGGATTAGTTAATCACGTTTTCAATGTAATATAGTTTTCTCAAGATATAGTTACAAAAGATGA
Source organism: Isoperla grammatica (assembly GCA_945910005.1). NCBI lineage: Eukaryota > Metazoa > Arthropoda > Insecta > Plecoptera > Perlodidae > Isoperla > Isoperla grammatica. Next base: position 7,500,683 of record OX246744.1, on the reverse strand, counting down.
TTTCGCCGGGTATTTATAGCGAGACTACTAGCTGAGTAAGCGAAGTGTTCCATTGTCAAGCGAGCGACTTTTTTCGCTGGCAATAAGTTGGATGTTCCATAATTTAGTATAATATACCGAGTAAATATGAATGAGCATCATTATAATCGCTTGTTAATGTCAAAGTCTAATTCGAGGTATACATTGTTGAAACGAATTCAACTTTACCTTCATTGCAGATCTTCAGAAAACCCATCACTTTGTCTTGACAATAAGATATTCTGTCGGATCTAAGCGAATGTAATATTCTTTTCTTCCAACTCAATTAGGAGAACAGAACATTTCCTTTATTGTCTGTCTCGTATTGTATTTGCGTTGAAATTACCTCGTACGGAGGTAACTGAAACTTACTCTCTAAGTGGGTCAGATGTTTAACGATCTACTTATGTTAGTGATGTTTTTATTTGTCTGTTTTATTCGTTATGTAAATCCTGAAGCTCAGTAAAAAATATAAACTATCACATTTTGTTTTTTGGATAAATATGTAACGTCAAAAATCCGGTGAATTGAGATCGTTTAATCAGTCAAATAGTTTGGAAAGATTTTTTATTGTTCCTTTTTTTAATCAAAATTTTTGTAGGAATTTGTATGAATTAGCTGACGGCCAATACATCTGTAAAAACTCCTACTG
>OX246744.1:7470302-7499813 GCA_945910005.1 Isoperla grammatica | reverse complement strand
ACACTAGGGAAGTGGTTTAATTAAGAAAGTTAGCGTGCGCGGCTCACTGTCAAATTCGTATAGATGACATATATTTAATTAAGAATCGGCTAAGTCTACGTTAGGCTGTATGTTCAACTACCCCGCGGAACATCAGATTTCCATATGTTAAATTTGCTATGAATTTATTTTTAAATTTTGCCAAAAGAAAAAAATAGATAGTTAATAAAAAATAGGTTGTTGGAAAAATTTCAACTACCCCGCGGAACATCAGATTTCCATATGTTAAATTTGCTATACATTTATTTTTAAATTGTGCAAAAGAAAAAATATCAAATATGTTACCCTGTAGAGAATTGAGTGCTCTTTCAAAAAAAGAAAAAACGTGTCTTTGTTCCCATGAATATTACTGTTTTTCAAATGTTCTTAATTAGGAGTGAAAGGTCTGTAGCAAAATCACATTGCAAAAGTTAGATAATTGGACATTTTAAAAACGAAAATATATATTGGAATAATGAAACATTCATAAGAAACAGCAAAAGGGTGACACATTATTTTGATTTACTTTTGGGACATTTAAAAACAATTTCAATATTGGGTGTTCTGCAGGGTAGGTGGATACCTCTACTTCAAAAACCACAGAACATTTTTATTTTTTAATTATATCTCAAGATTGAAACACAAAATCGAAAATCTGTGTAATCATAGCGCTGTGGTTTTTAAGCCCTAAAGACTGAATTATAAATGTATCTTACATTATAATCAGTATGACTGTGATACTGATTTCGTTAGTAATTTAATTAAATAAAAATCACAGTCATACTGATTATAATGTTAAATACATTTATCATTCAGTATGTAGAGCTTACTAAACCACAGCGTTATGATTACTCAGATTTTCGATTTTGTGTTTCAATCTTGAGATTCAGTTAAAAAATGGAAATGTTCTGCAGTTTTTGACGTAGAGGTATCCTTCCCTCTTAAGAAATCGATATTTTCAATTTTGTGTTTCAATCTTGAGTTGAGATATAATTAAAAAACGAAAATGTTCTGCAGTTTTTGACGTAGAGGTATCCTTCGCTCTTAAGAAATCGATTCTGTGTTTCAATCTTGAGATATAATTAAAAAACGAAAATGTTCTGCAGTTTTTGACGTAGAGGTATCCTTCGCCCTTAAGAAATCGATTTTGTGTTTCTATCTTGAGATATAATAAAAAAATGAAAATGTTCTGCAGTTTTTGGTGTAGATGTATCCTTCACCCTTAAGAAAGTTACCGCACGCGCCACATGTTCTAGTTCGTAGATGACATATTTTTAATCAAGAAGGCTGTGTAAGGTGAAATTATCACAATGTGCATGACAATCACGTACCCTGCTCAGGAGAAGAGGGCCTCTATATTATAACATACAAATTGTCAATTAGTAGACTATAGTGTCATTAAGGAGCCATTAGGTAGACGCTTTGTGCGCGTAGAATTGGCTATATCGAGGTGGTTAGTTAGTTAGTCTGTCTGGCGTGCGAGATAATATGAGAGGGAAAATTTTTTATGAAATAATTAGGGAAATAATTTCGTGGACGTTTGCTCAAAGGGAGTTGAGTGAGGGAAGCACAGTGGCGAGAGGACAAATTGCCTCATTAGGGAAAAAAACTGCGCGCAAAATTAACTATTTTGTTAGTCATATTTTTGAGAACGTTATACAATATTAAAATGAGTGATAAATGCCAGAAATAATGTTTTTGTAAGAACGAAAAAACTGGATTAAAATAAGTTTAAATATTTTGATCGTCATTTGTAATTCGTAACTACCGTAATGATTCCTTCCTTTTTCCTTTTTCTTCTTTTTTCACTTTTATATATTTTTTCCCCCCACCGTTTTTTTGTATGTTCTTTCTTATTTACATAGTTTTATTATTATTATTTAATATGTGGAATTTCCACTTGATTTGGTTTTATTTCAGTTCTCAATTATTTTTTATTGTTCTTGATTCTTATTTTACATAGTACAGTAGTTCGTTTTGTTTTTGTTGTTATTGCTTATTATGATTTCATTATTATTAATTCTTTGCATAGCCTAGTTATGCCGACATTACACGGCTCAATACTTTCCTCAAACTTATTGAATTCGAGAACAAAAGCGAATCAAAGACAGTTTGGTAAAAACTGCACCAATATAGCTTCTATTAATTGATGCTTTTTTGTCCTTGAATTCAATAAGTTTGACGAAAGTATTGAACCGTGTAATGTGGGTATTAAGGTCCTCCTTTGTTAATCAGTTTTTATAACTGAATATGATAGACATTAAATATATACATAAATATTTGTAATTTTTTATATCTAGGTTTTAGTTCTTAGGGAACCGCAATTCGGGGATTAATCTCTTTTTCAATGTTGTGTAGCGTTTTCCAGACATTCGTGCAGTATTTATAGCGAGACTACTAGCTGAGTAAGCGAAGTGTTCCATTGTCAAGCGACTTTCTTCACTGGCAATAAGTTAGATGTTCCATAATACAGTATAATATACTGAGTAAATATGAATGCGCATCATTATAATCGCTTGTTAATATCAAAGTCTAGTTCGAGTACACATTGTTGAAACGTATTCATCATTACCTTAATTGCAGATCTTCAGAAAACCCATCACTTTGTCTTGACAGTAAGATATTCTGTCGGATCTAAGCGAATGTAATATTCTTTTCTTCCTAGTCAATTAGGAGAACAGAACATTTCCTTTATTGTATGTCTCGTATTGTATTTGCGTTGAAATTACCCCGTACGGAGATAACTGAAACTTACTCTCTAAGTGGGTCAGATGTTTAACGATCTACTTATGTTAGTGATGTTTTATTTGTCTGTTTTATTCGTTATGTAAATCCTGAAGCTCAGTAAAAATATAAACTATCACATTTTGTTTTTTGGATAAATATGTAACGTCAAAAATCCGGTGACTTGAAAAAATAATTGAAGTAACTAAAATCACAATACCTTGGAAAGGTTTTTTTATTGTTCGTTTTTTTAATAAAAAAATTGGTATGCTGATGGGATTATTATTATCTAGCTATACTATTCTCAAAATGAGAATAGAAAATCGATTGTGTTTGGATAAAACAAGATAACGTAAATTACATCTCAAAATGTATAATTTGATTCAAACATTTTGAAGATTTTTGTAAGATTCTCTTTATACCTTGATAATGTGTAGTGTCCCTCGTAATCGAAAATCGTTGCGAGTTAAATGTAATTTAAGTCAATCAATACAGTTCCCTTTGCGCAGTTGAATCGCATGTGTTTTTTTAACCCAGAGATAGAGCAAATCACGGCTTTCTAGATCAATTATGAAAATCCTCTATTGTTTTATTTCATGCTATTTTCCATTAGAACAAACTCCATATAGCAACAATAAACAAATCACACACTTAGCTCGACTGTGCATTCCGCCTTAAGTTTTTGATATCACTTGCAAGGAGTCTATTCACACGAAATGACAAACAGGGATAGAGCTATAACTTGGAAGACGTTAAAATTCAATCCGAACGGAGTCGTGTCAGCCTGTATTGTTATGCGATACCTGTAGTGTATCAGACACAGAGTTATCTACCAAGACGTGTCTAAAGAACGAGACGTTGTTCTATTGGAATATTGGAATTCTATAAAGCGGGAATATTATCTGTCTACCTCAGGCTGGCTCAGACGAAACGTCTTATAACATCGCTCAGACATCCTTCTTAACGGTGTCTTACAAACAACAAGAACAGAAGATGAATCATTAGGGTATGTCATAGTTTCATGTTTATTCTACTAAATAGACGAATCCTTTAATTACGGTCTTACAAATCGTCAATGAGAGCAATGCACAAATGCACCTTGACCAAAGATTAGTATCCGTCTAAGGGTCCTAGATAAATTAAAAAAAAATCGTCTATTACAGACAACATCCAATTTAATTAACCCATGATACTCCGGAGATAAATCGCTATACAACAAACATGTTTATAAAATTTGCAGTATATTTCAGCAGCATCTGCTACCTTCCTCATACAGATCCTTCCCCCCCCCCCCCCCCCCTCCGCGACCCTCGCGTCTGAGAAAGACCGCGGTTGCTACTGAAATGTTACGAATTTCTGTAACTGTGTTTGTTAGTGTTTTTTTTTGTGTAGTGATTTTTTATTAAAATTGTCCGGTTAAAAGCTCAGGTTGTTTTATCAAGATTGTCGAGCATGGCTAAGCCGGTTCCTCCCGCGTTTTGTTTTCTAAAATATATAAATATATAGCCAAAATAATCATTGTTCGAACCAAATTGAAACCTGTTGACAAAACATAATTGAAAATGTTAATTAAAGAAATAAAATAAAATTCACTTCAAATATTGGTTCTCAAAGACACAGCATCCCGTCGGGGCCCGTGGTAGAGTTTGGCCAAGCCCTAGAAAAACTCTGCTAGTCGAAAAAGGCGACGAAATAAGCTCCCCTTTTTTCCCCTCTTTCCCATAAAACCTTATTTTAATTTAAACCTATGATTTTTATCACTCCTCGACATCATATGGCATAGTTGTCAAGTACATCCCTCAACATTAAAGAAACCTCCATATTTCCAGAGAACATTTTCACCTATATCCAAAATCCCAAATTTCTAATTTTTTTTTTTTTTTTTTTTTTGAAAAGTGAGATGACCACACGTTGAATCTGACAGTATCCGATACAACGCGGTCCCGTCGACTATTTGTCTTCATCCATCGTTTCATCATCATAAGCCTCCCAACAGGATCAACAACCAACAAAAACCTACACCAGAGACGACGTATCAACCAATAACCACCGTTCCTTGTATCGGCAGCGACGATCAATCTTATTTTACTCTGCTGGCCACCGCACACATAACGCGCGTGGTGGGGGGGTTAGGGGGGCGGAGAGCAAACAGCGATCAATTAAAATTGATGTATCCATAATGGTCGCGAGAGAAATATAGGTGGCGGCCAACGCCTTCATCGGCGTTATTGTGGTTGTTAAAGGTCTCTCACACCAAGAAGTAAGATAGTGTCAGGGGAGTCACGACCGCCCACAATTAGTTTCCAACTTAACAAGTGCGAATCACTGTAACGTTTTCCCCGATTATCTAGTACAATTTGCTTGCGTTAAGTTTTTTGACGGAAACCTGCTTGCACGTTTTCTTGTGCGTTACCGTCAAAAAACTTACCCCAACCAAATTGTACTAGATAATCGGGGAAAACGTTATTGATTCGCACTTGTTAAGTTGGAAACTAAATGTGGGCGGTCCTGATACTATCTTACTTCTTGCTGTGAGAGACCTATATAGACGAAAACGCGCGTATTTACTTTCTGGTGGGTTTAATAAGGAAGTGATTGACGTATTGACGTATACTGGCCACGCCGTAAGAAGCAAGGTTTCCTCTAAAAATTCTGAGAAGAGACGGTCGCTCCACACGGTCAATTTCAACGGTATTCAACTCGAGATCGCCTGCATTGTTATTGTCCACTGTATTGACTGCACCAACTATGAATGGAATGCGACCCCATCACGTCTGACAACAGGCAGACGATATCACTACAATACCTGAGGCAGGAGAACGGGATGCAACTAGATTTAGGTTGGTAGTTGTCACACGCGTCACTTCACTATTACATAATCCGTGACGACAACAGCTTGCTATAGTTAATTTGACGAGAACTATAACAACATTGTTTTGTATTTGGAGGAGAATGCATATTGCAAGGGATGTATTTCTACGTGCTGCGTTGACAGTTTTTGGTTTTGTCTTTCATTTTCCTAAAGCGTGGTAAACGTAGATTTCTATGGATGACTGAAAGTGACTAAAAGCTAACAACAAGCCGTTTCGGTTCAAATATATAATATAGTATACCTAGATTAACGAATGTATTAATGCAGCAACAATAGTAAGGCTTTCATTTGATTGGTTCTTGCAGATACATCTAGTTTCTGATTGGATGGACTAGAATTTCGATATGGCTATAGATAGAAGTTAAAATTAGTTACCTTTTGTTACCATAGCGCTAGTCGCTAGCCAATATTGTCACTATATCTGAAGTTTCTTGTAAAACATTTCCATAAGTTCATAAGTTCAACTTCTAGCCATAATCCTTACCAAAGTGTGTGAATTGGAAGTGACTGAATGGTGTATCTTCCATTCGGTATGCACTTTATACAACTTTATCAATGATTTTGCTTTTCAAGATGTTTGCAGTGGTGTATTCGAGCCCAGGCGGGCTTAGGCGCCGCCTATGCACTTTTATTTGGAGGTTAGGCTAGCCTAGGCGCTTTTTCACAATACTGTTGTTTCAATTTCAAGAACCCATGTTGTATTCACAATATGTACAATTGAGAAAAAAAATTTACCTCAACGTCTTCATGTATTCAGGTTTAATTTCTATGAAATCTTTTTCCATCCACTTAAAAGAATCGCCATCGTCCCCCCCCCCCCTCTCCCACTTCCACCTGTCCACAAGTAAACTCGACCGCCTAGGCACTTTATATTTTAGGAATACACCACTGGATGTTTGCAAAGTCTAACAACGTAGGTTCCTATTAAGATCTTTGGTCGTAGCATGGAATAATCTCCTGTTCTGTCTCCACAGCAAACACTCATAACCACCCCCCCTCTCCTTCACGTCGTCTCAACTCCAAACACCTTAGACTGTAAAGTGAGAAGCGCGCAAACTAACTTTGAGAGACAATTTATAGTCTTTGATCCCCCGACGAGACCCCTAAACAATCCCGGACACGTTCGTCCATGTTGCAAACTTGGACATGACTACCTTCCACCCCCCCTTATGAAGGACGTGTGCAACCCTCCCAACCCTCCCTCATCGACTCGCCCCATACCGCGGCATTTTGTATTCATCACTGTTTGGTAGCTCATTATGCATTCATCGGCTGTCTAATCGGGATATTAAGGTAAACCCACAGGGCCGCACCTTGCCCTAGGGTGGGGGGAGAGGGGGGGGGGGGTTGGGGGGGGAGACGCGGGTGTCCGGATGTTCATCATGAAACTTTAGATACTGGATTCACTAGAGGTTCTAAGGTTGGAATTCGTAGTCGTCCCCTACCCCCCCCCCCCGCAGGGGCGCCCGTTTTGCCAGGTAACAATTTCACGCATGTCATTAGAAAAAAGAAATACTTGGCAACGGGTGCCCATGGGGGTGGGGGCCGACTATGAATACGGACTTTGGTCTACTTGTGAATCTAGCCAGGCCCCCCCAGTTCACATGGAGAAGTTTGGCTTTAATTCCTTTTGGGAATAAATATACAGTGACCTTTATTAAAATACGGAGGCTTTCGTGGCCCGGGTTAATGTTTGTAAAATTAAAAATATATCGGGTTATTGCGCCACGTCAGTCATACTCACCTAAAACCATGTTTACGCGTTTCGAGACCGCTCTAGGTCCCCTTTACAAAAAAAATTTCAAATTTAAATTTTTTTAAATTTCAGATATTGGCCTAGATTGAAAACAGATCCAAAGTTAGGCAAATCGACATATGACATCTTGTGAATCCAAAAAAACTTGTCTACCGGTCTTGTTTAAAATGGCAGATGAATACTTTTGATCTCACGTATAAGGCTTCGGCCTACGACCTAGGCCTAGCTTTGTTTATAAACGGACCATTTATAATGATAAACGTGGCTACGTTAGGTTACAAAGAATGTGCTATAATATACAAATGTGTGCCATGGATCCGTTTACCTTAAACGAAAAAAAGTCCAGAAATAACCATGTTTCCCACTGACAACAGACTAGGTTGATAAGTAATGAATTGATCGATTGACATGTTCATTAAAATAACCTACTCCCCTAGTTCCAAAACGTTCGTATATCTGATTCGATGGTATTGTTTCCCTCTAACCTAAATACTCAACCGAAAAAAAAAACATGTTGAAAACCCATTAATTGTACCAACCATTAAAAAAACAAAAAAAACATTGTCGCGATAAAAGTACAGCGTAGTTCTATTTTATATACACAGTGCTACTACCACAAAATGTGCGGTGTATTTATTTATAACGTTCATTTATCCGATATGTATCACGTAATGATGATTTGTTCGTCGAGTTTTTCAAAAAACCGTCATAAAAACGTCGATTCTAAATTGGCACTGTCAAACACAGACGCATATTGAATCTATGACGTAGCACACTCGAATAAAACAATTATGCTGTCGCTTCGTTATTGCGTTGCCCTCGTTTGGGCCGGCACGTGTGTCGACAGACAGACATACCTTTAGGAAATCAATATTATAGGGTTGGTATTCAAGTGTAAAGGATTTGATGATACGGAGGTATTTGTGTGGGGAAAATTTAAAATCAAGAAAAGAGAAAGAAATGTTGATTTATTTTGAGCATGAATTCACCTATTTAAGGCATTAAGCATGTAATTTTAAAATAACAAACAGTTACCTGCCTCAGAAAGTTCAAATTACATGTTGATTTCAATACACATGTACACGGCAAGAAATCTATAAGTCAATATCCCCAAACACATCAAAAGTGAAAGAAAATTTACCCATAAAAGAGTGTAGTTTTGTAAATTATCTTTACCAATATAGTTCCCCGTTTTTGTGGATAGGAAAATACGAAAATTGACATTTATTTTTACCGCAAACATCTACATCTGTGTTATTGCGTTATGTTACAGTTTTTGTTCATCCAACGTAAGGTAGAAAATTATCCCAAATTCATGTTTCAAGTGTAGATGTGAGGACCTAAAGAAGTATAGAAAATTAAGTTTCTACTACTCGGCTCTTTTTTATGCACACAACTTCTTACGTTGTGGTAACTTTAGATAAGGATAGGGCGAAGGAACTTTACCTACACAATGTTTAGTGACACTGTCGCTCATAACGTTCGTTACCAACCCCCTCAGTTCGTGTAAACTAACCCCCTAGAATGACAGAATAGCCATTAATTATTCACCTAAAGCGCTGGTACTGCTATACTGTTAGCCTCTAGTTCTACCTCCCTTCCCTTGCCTCCATCTGTTCTAGTTTTCTCAGTTATTTCTTAAGCATAAGAATACTTAAGTTGTGGTAACTTTTGATAAAAATAGACAGCGAAGGAAGTTTACCTGTGTGCAATGTTTAACAAACTCAAGACACAGTCGCTGATAACGTTTGATACCCCCCCCCCCCCTCCCCCTAGTTCGTATAATAACCCTCCTACAAAGACAGAGAGTACCCAAAACTCTGGTACTGCTACTGTTAGCTTCTATAGTTCTTCCTTCTTTCCTTTGCATCCATCTAAACTAAGTCTCTCAGCTATTTCGTAAATAAATAAATTCACATTTAGAGTCCATACCCACTCAGTAACTAAACTAATTTGCAGTGGGGGACTTTAATTTAAAGTGACTAAGCATTAGGCTACTTACGTTCGGGCAACTCTATAAGAATAAGGCGAAGTAAGTTTCCTATACAGTTGTTACCAACTCAATGACACTGTGTCACTTATAACGTTTCCTTACCCCCCCCCCCCCTCCCCCCTGCCCCCTCAGTTCGTGTATACTAACTCCCCTAGAATGACAGAATAGCCATTAATTATTCACCCAAAGCTCTGTTACTGCTACTGTTAGCTTCTAGTTCTACCTACTTTCCCTTGCATCCGTCTGAACTAGGTTTCTCGGCTATTTTCTATGCACAACTTCTTACTTTGTGGCAACTCTATAAGGATAAGGTGAAGGAACTTTACCTTACACCACTGTATAGTGACACTGTCGCTCATAACGTTCATTTCCAACCCCCTCAGTTCGTGTATACTAACCCCCCTAGAATGACAGAGTAGCCATTAATTATTCACCCAAAGCTCTGCCACTGTGCTACTGTAGTTCTACCTATATATATATACCTTGCTTTGCATCCATCTGTTTTCCTCTGAGAGTTAAGACACGATCTCTGTTCGTTTGTTACAGGTAATTACGGAGACGTGCCCGACCAACCCATCCATTCATTCATTCATTCCGTGTATGTCTGTTCGACTACTCGATTCGGTGCGATTCGACCGAGGTAGGATATTATAGAAGGTCTGTAAGAAGACAGTTTATCAATATACATTTCCATATTCAAAGTGGTGATCGATCGATGGCCTATTGGGGACTCGATGTGTCATAAGCTACAATCGTGGTCGAGGTGGTGGTGTGATTGGTGGTTTCAATGCGGTGCTATACGTCACAGCGGTTATAGGTCTAGCTAAAGTAGCCGTCAACTAAAGTGTAAACGCGAGTTATGCGGAATGTCTTCCCCTCCTACCCCCACCAGCGACAGCGCAGAATGGATTTATCATAGGGTAGAGTTCCGCGGGAGTTTACACCATAGCCACACCATTTTCCCCCCGTTTTGGACACCCATAGATACGTTGAAAGATAAGCTACCCCGGGATTTCCTGTTTTTCAAGAACGATCGGACCTCATCGCCTTGAAGAATGTGATGTGTGTATTCAGTCATCTGAATTCCCAGTCCTTTGCTTGAGTTTGAATGGGGATAATTGCTCGACTGGACTTAGCTCTAGGGGTGTACCAAGAAAACTACCTAAAAAGTTGGTGAAAACTCCCGCGGAACTCCACTGTATGTTGTTTTAATACTAGTCACATTGTAAACGATAGAATGTAAGCCTTTTGAGTTTTTGAGATAGGGGGGCGTTTTTGCCCTCATGCACCCATAAAGTCGACGCCATGTACAGTGGAGTTCCGCGGGAGCTTACACCAACCTTTTAGGTAGTTTTCTTGGTACACCTCTAGAGCAAAGTCCAGTCAAGCAACTATCTGCATTCAAACTCGAGCAAAGGAAGAGGAATTCAGATTACTGAAGACACTGATCACAGTCTTCAAGGCGATGAGGTCCGATCGTCCTAGGAAAACAAGAAATCCCGGGGTAGCTTATCTTTCAACGTATCTATGGGTGTCCAAAACGGGGGGGGGGGGGGGGGGAATGGTTTGGCCATGGTGTAAACTCCCGCGGAACTCTACTGTAGCTATACGGCGCCATAGTATAAGAAATTATCATTTGTGTTGTACATACATACAATCATTGACAAATAATGCAAAAAAAAAAATATTCGCTTTTTCCGAGCGGTTGGAATAAATTCGTTTTCAGCACAGAAACGCTTAGTTTAATTATCATCATCATCATCATCATCATCATCATCATCATCATCATCATCATCATCATCATCATCATCATCATCATCCTGTGAGCTCTATTGTTATACCTGGGTAAACATTGTTTGTTTTACGTTTTAGTTAATTATCTACGTTAACGTAGGCCTACGTATACACCAGTTCCGAGCAGAGTCTAATGAAAGCCTTTCGAAAGTGGGTGCAGAACTCATTCACTCCCCCCTTCCCCCTTCCAGCCCCCCCCCCCCCCCCCCACTCTGAATTGTAGAAACGTGCAAATCGTTTCCACAAGCACAAACAAAAAGACACCTACACGAGCAGCCATAGAAAACTTGTATGCATGAATAATATAAGTAAATTATAAGTTCTCTTGTTTACGTGGATGGCTGTCATATTAGTGTTAATTCATCCCCCCCTCTTCCGCCCCCCCCCCTCTCTCTTCCATTTCTACCCCCCCCCCCCCCTCGTTCCCTGTTGTTCAATGTTGGATTCAAACGAAAGGTACGGCGCAATTCATTCACTCACTTTGTCAAAGCCCTTATACACAAAAGACAAAGAGCTGCTTGCGAGCTGCACGTTTTCTCATTTCGTTGGATGTTTGTTTGCTCGCACGTACTTGTAGATGGAACCGTTCTGAAGGTGGAGGGAGCCGGCGTAAAAGTAGGTTTGCAAACTAATTATCACGGGTAAATAGCAACTCTCGACTATAGACATTGTAGACATTGAATTTAGACACACGGCGTCATCGTGTGTCCAATATTAGACAGTCTGAGAGCTCGTTTGATGGGAAATGTAATTGCGATAGTTGTAATTGAGATTTTGTTTTCGTTTTGTGACCTCGATTATGTCAGATTGTAAGAAAGTTGGTAGGTAAAGGCGGCGAGGGACTGCATTCGATTCCTGGTCGTGGCATCTCTATATTTATGGCCTAGTTTTCGCTTAAAACATTCACAATCTCTGTCAATGGTAGTAAAGATATACTATACCTATGTTGCACCATCTACAACAAGTTAGCCAAAAATATTAATAGCCCTAGACAGTTCCAAACTCAACTACCAAACTAAAATCGTTCTTTTCAAGCAAAAATTATTATACCCTAGATAAAGATGAAAATGGATGTTGACATGATTAGATTGCTATATTAGTATATTCAATTTTGTGATAATTTAGCAAACAGACCAAACATGGTCCAAGTTTTAGTTTTAGTTTAATTTTAAGTATCATTAAGTATTCATGTTTATTAATATTGTTTACTTTCTCCTTAAAAAGTTTTACATATACCATGTCTATGTGAAAGTGAATAATGATCTATCTTTATATTATTTTTTTTATCAGGCTTAAGTAAGGAGTAGGCTTGACTTCATATATTATAATCACATGACTTCGTGATTCCTATAGCTAATGAAGGCTACCAAGAATGGTAGGTTGACTCTAGAGTCCAGGACTTAACTATAACTCAAGGGTAGTATACAGAAACCTTCTATACCCTAAAACACCTCTCCAGGTTAATTCGTGAGTAGTGAATCAGTGTTGAAAACTTAATAATAGTATAGACAATAAATAAATACACATTAATCTATCTATGAAAGAAACTCACTAGGAATCGAGAAGCGAGGAAATATATATATATATATATATACACAACCAAACTGCGTTTAACTTGTTGAAAATCACCCTCTTTGTGGGTTTAATCAGGATGGTATAACAAAAAAGGTAGTTGTATGGGTCAGAAGTTAATATTATGATATGAGGATGCAAACGTTTGGTAGGTACACAGTTAACAACCTGACTACCTTCTCTAATAGGCACCCGCTACACACTCAAGAAACAAGGCCACCTCCCAGCGTATATACTACATGATTATCTCCAAACCTCAATTACCATGATTCTAATATTTTACTTGCATAGTTTCATGCGCTCTTCTTGGTTAAAATGCAAATTTTCATCTTGCTATGCACAATCATCCGGAATGGGGACCGTTTATATAGCGCGAGTGGTGGAGGTAATCAGTATGATTGGGGATTGGGGGGGATCAGGTAGGTATAGAGAGTCTGCGGGAAATTAGGGTAATCATCCAGTTTATAAAGTAGTTGTGTTTCGGTTGAGAGGCGCCCGCAATGCCCACGGCTGTTTGTTTACTCAGTAACACCCCCGGAATAAATTAGTACGGTGATTTGCCGATAGATTGTGTTGAACACAGCATGTTACCTAAACTGTTGCAAACACCCTAATTTGTATGTTTTCCGTTTACGACGACTCCGGCAATCTGATTCGGTAGACATCGTATGTCTACCGAATGTGTAAGGTATCTTGGGACAACTATATAGTTGTGCTTCCGTCATAGGCGACTGGTTCGTAGCCAATCAGCGATCGGTATTGGCCCGGATGTGTCTCGGGCGGTTCGCTGGTTGGCTACGACTGCCCCGGATGTGACGAAAGCAGGTGTAAAGTAATCTTGAGCTGTCTTTTACGTCGTTAAACAACGCAAAATGTAATAATGTACATTTATGAATGAAAATATTTTCTAAAATTGTAAATATTATCTTTGTAGTCAGAACGAAGTCTCTGTTTTAGTAGAGTAGACGATATACAATCTAATATTTTCCTTATTCATAGTTCAAGTTTAATTAAGGTTTAACCTATGACCTTGGAAAAGCTTCGTCTATCATCCACTTAACAGCCACACGATCGAACATCTAAAACATCATCTGCCAGGACTCAGGACTCCTCCGCAATACCGTTGAGTGAGTAATACAGGGTAGATGCCCCACGCCATCGGCAGTTTATATACCGTCTTTTACTGCCCTACCTACTTTAGTCGGGTAGTAGAAGTTCGCCAAGCGACGCGATGACGGAGCCTGATTGGTCGGCTACTTCACCGAAGATATACGAAGAGAGCCGAAAACTCCGTCATCGCGTCGCTTGGCGAACTTCTACTAACCGACTAAAGTATGTTGGGCAGCATAAGGCGGTAGACAAACTGCCGATTGCGTTGCGACTCTACCCTTTATTACTCACTCAACGGCAATACGGTAGAAACGAATTTTACTGTACTTTTTTTAAATACAGATCAAACTTCAATAAGTTTGAGTGTCCACACGTGGTGCGCACCGGCGGACATGACTCTCTCTCTCTCTCTCTCTCTCTCTCTCTCTCTCTCTCTCTCGCACTCCCACACAATTAATAATAATACCCACCTAGGCTTTGACCCGTCCCGTCCTCCTGTCTGACAGGTCAACTACGATACGGGTCCGAGTTGCTTTGACGTGTCGTCGCCATATGCCACACGCTATTCATCACGCCAGCGGGGGGTTGTTTCACTTGCCAGCTGTGACCCCCCCAACCCCCCCCCAACCCCCTCCACCCCCTGCATGCGACGACTACAGACGCGCAGAGGCATATTTTAGATTTTAGAAATAAATTAAGTTTCTCGAGGAGATTTTCACTTTGCTACACTGGAATGAAACGAAATTGTTTCCGGGGTGGGGAGGGGGGAAATGGTGTTGAGTGTTTGGGATTGTCTTTGTTCGTGTATTTTAACGACGTGGATAAATGGAAAAATGCTTAAAGAAATTGTGTGGTTGGATGTTTATAAGTCCTATTGAAAGTAAGGTTTTCTATAAGCAAATTGGCTTTAATAATTAAGTTGCGATTTTTATTTTCAAATCATATATGTATTCCGTTCTTAACATCCGATTTAAACATCATATCAACTCTCATCTTCTAGGTGTTTAATCATATATGGTTTAATTTTTAACGGTCCTTTATTTTGCTGTCACCCGGCCGCAATTGCGGAGAACATTGCACTCTCAAATAGTCTACTGGTTGAAAAAATTTACCAATATGGCCGCTGTGATGGATGTCACATGAAGAACTTTAATACGAAAATGTATAGTGTTATTAAAAGCAAAACATAAAATTACTCTCAGCGTCCATTTATTAAACATGGCCTTTAAGACAGATGCATACACTTGGTTAAGGACAGTAGCTAAAAGTTGAACTATAAGAATAAGAAATGTGTGTTGGCGTTCACACATATCATCGGATAAGGATAAGGATAACGACTACTGACAAAGATGATCAAGTTTCAACTCTAGCCGTAGTCGTTAGTTTTACCCAATACAAGAACCAATCAGATTGCAGCTACTGTAGTCGTACTAGCTACTGGTTCTTTTTATTTGTACTTGCCGAGTCAATTGCACAACTATAGCAGTATCGTTGTTGTAGTAGGCCCAAGGTAACATAACCTAATATCATAACATCATGGATGCAGCTATCTTTCTACAGGGCGAAATTGAATATTTGGAGGAAGAGGTGGTTGAGGATGAAGGTTTCGACTTCACAAAGTCTAGGCCTAGGCTTGAGGCCTAGGCCTAGGCCTGGCCAGTGAAGTTAGAAACAAAAGTTGGTACATATTTTCTTAGAAGTTCGTTGACATAACTAAAACTGGCTCATTTGTGTGAACCGGGGATGCTTATCCTTAGTTATTAATCACTATCTGTTATCCTTATCCAAGTGTATGAATCCGTCTTTACGGTCACTTATAACTTAACTAGTAAATAAACATTTTATTCCATGACAATAGCTAAAGCTATACCATAAGTTTGTTTACAACTTAATTGACCCTTTTAAGTACCAAGTAAAACTTCTAATGTACTTAACTCAGAGAACGGAAAACAAAAGACAAAGACCAAAAGCAAAGAACGTCAAGCTGAAGACATCACACTTCGGAACGTCTCGGGTGTTTCCGTATCAGTTCGCGTCCCCGACTTCCCAACAACCCCTCTCATGCACTCATACATAACACATTGGTTGGCAAAATGTCCAAGAAGTCGATCATTTTCAACGTTAATTAACAAAGACCAAAAGCAAAGAACATCACACCGAAGATACTACACTTCGGAACGTCTCGGGTGTTTCCGTATCAGTTCGCGTCCCAGACTTTCCAACAACCCCTCTCATTCACTCGTGCATAACACATTGGTTGGCAAACAGTCTCAGAAGTCGATCACTCTCAACTTTAATTAACGTAGCGTCTGACTCGGCGGTGGTGACGTCATACGGAAACTTCCGACGTCACACGGAAACTCGCGAAGTTTGACACAGTTCTATATTTCATGTATAATGTCACGTGATACTATTTGGTTGTGACGTCAGCGACTTCAGTTCCTTGTTTGTTTTACCAACACCACCGGGATCAAGTTTGACACAGTTCTATATTTCATGTCAAATGTCACGTGATACTATTTGGCTGTGACGTCAGCGAGGCTTGTTTGTTTTATACGGCGCTACCAACACCACCGGGATCAAGTTTGACACAGTTCTATATTTCATGTCAAATGTCACGTGATACTATGTATGCGTTGCCTTATCCCGTGTACTGTTAACCATGTACACTCGCAATCATGTGTAAATCAAGTTTAGGAAAGATTGGTATAGTTGTCCCGACGAAAATATTCTGATGCTTACGACACAGCCGAGTCCAAGGTGACAACTTAATTTTCTATTTCGCTAATTCCTTTCGTATAATCTAAACAGGTCCATTGGGGATAATTTTAAACCTTCCATTGGTTACCTGTAACGGTGGGTGTGTGGCCAAACTGCTTGTGCACTCGACTAAGCCGAACCGTGCATTTACGAATGTGTGAAAGAACGCCAGATCAGTTGATTTTCTTTCAATTGGCGCGGTTGAAAGGGGCATTAGACAATGACCTGAGATCGGTATGCGAATACTTTCGTTGGGACTAGTGTATCATCTTTATAAACACTTCTTTGGGTTTGTAAAGTCTCGTCGAATTAACGTGTAAGGAGGTGTCGTCACGGATTATGTAATAGTAATAATAATATTAACTTTATTGACATGGTACAAGGTAATTTTAACATAAAGATTTATAAATTGGAACTCCTGATGTGACAACTACCAACCTAAATCTAGTTGCATCTCGTTCTCATGCCCCCCGGGTATTGTAGTGATAAAATCGCGCGTCTGTTGTCAGGCGTGGTGAGGTCGCATTCCAATCACAATCTGTGTGAGAAATGTGAGAAAGAACGCTATAAATCTGTCGATTTTTGTCAAAACAGAGTGCATGGAAAGGGTTGTAGCGAAGGATATGAGATTAGCATGAGACCAGTTACGTGGGGCCTAGAATACATGTGAAAAACCGCACAAAATTTTCATTTTTTAAATATATAATAAGAATGGGCTTCGAAACCGAAAATCTGAATCCACAGCGAACTGTGGTTTAGTAAGCCCTACACATTGAATGCTCTTAGTTGTGACAAATTACAATCAGTATGTTTTTTTATAAATAATTAATTTTATTAATAATTATCGAATTATAACGAAAATACTACGCGCATGGTTATAATATTTTATTCAGTTTATAGGGCTTACCAAAACACAGTGCGCTACTGTTTTAGATTTTCGATTTTGTGTTGCAATCTTGAAATATAATTAAATAATGAACATTTTCGGCGGTTTTTGACGTAGAGACTACCCTTCGCTCTTAATGACATTCGGCCATGTCTTATACTGACATCGTCTACCCTCTTTGAGACCACACAACCTTCTCGATTAACCTCGTTGTTACATAAACACATTGTCCGATTCATCAACAACAATAAAGTACTGCACAGTGAACATCCCACCCTATCAGCTCACTAACCAACTGCATTCAATTAACACGCACGTGGAACATACCGGAACGTTGTAAATTTTCTAAAGTAATTAAAACTTTCGAATAATTCAACACGATGACAGTACCTACATGAGTTACCTATCTAATATATATAGGCAGTGTAATTAAAGGCAATGCATTTGTGTGGTGTGGGGCAGCCTGAGTGGACATACTTAACTATTCATGTCGTCATGTCATGGGAGAAGCAGGGTACGCTCGTGATAAATGTAACAGTGCGCCCGCCATGTAATATACACGTGGAGATGTGGGGAAAGGAAATTAATGTAGAGCACAGTACTAAAAGTAATAAAATGGCGGAGTGGTGTAAGAGTGACTCTAATGACAGATAATTTCTAGAGATACGTTTTTTCACGTTTTAGGTTTAAGATGCTAAATCGATGAGATTTTTTGAAAACGCTAAAAAATTATAATTTTACACAAAATAAGGTGTGTTTCCACTCATATTGAAATTTAGTTAAGAATTGCATTTTAATCCTTAAAATAGTTGTACAGTTAAATCTTTTTACTGAGTTGGTAGACTCTATGGATGTGAATTTTTTTATTTATTTATTTTAAATACCTGCACATAATTTTCTGTTTGAAGTGCAAGAAACTTCCTCGTGTTCACGGTTTTGTTGAAAAGAAAAGCATAGAATACTACAAAATGCTAAATTTAAAATAATTAATGCTACTTTTCGAGAAAATGTATGCTAAACAAAATTTATGTGTATCTATAAGCAATAACTATCAAAGCCTAGCCTATAGTTTATGAACGAACCATTTATAATGGTCATATTATCAGCAGAGATATGTTTAGATTACAATAGTGTTTTATGAATATGTCTGAACATGTCAAACATCGTGTTCTATAAATATGTCTGGACATTGCTTTAGTGTCAAACAACCAGGAATTCCCAATTCAACCGAAAGAGGTGTTAATATTTTAGGTTTCCATATTGTCGGTGAGTGTATAAACCTATGATTTGCTTTTCTTTAACTTCTCAATTCATTTTTAGTGTTCTTGCTTTTTTATATAGTACAGTATAGTTTTCTTTTTGGTTTTCTTGCTTTTTATGATTTCATCATTATTAATTGTTGGCATAGTTCTATCTATTGTCCTCCTTTGCAAATCAGTTTTTATAACTGAATAGGATAGACAATAAATAAGTAAATAAATATTTAACAATAAGTTACGATCCCGTTCCTTTCTGATAAAAAAAAAAACTGTTGGCAACACTTGTTTTCGGTTCGTGCACACAACACAATATAAACACACGGACGGAACGACGAAATGTGTTTTATTGTTTGTTTTAAAATTATAATACGCTTCCGTGTTTCTGCGAAGTGCCACGAAGTTACTGACGCACTTTATGATGATTGTGTGTAATTAAATAATAAAAATTGTATATTAATTAGTGTTTTATTGTATGTTGTAAATGAAAATGTTACGAAACGTAATCATTTTTATACGTAAATGGAAATTTTTTATCTTCGTCGTTGCCTGGTTAACTGCATAGAATCGGACAGTCAATAAACTTAACAAAGTTAAGTTTCTGAACTGCTAATGTACTATTTTTAATACTTCCGCATTTTTTTATTACAGTTGTTGTACCTGCAAACTAAAAAATTCATACATCAAAGGAAAATATAGACGACTGTTTTTAAAGTAGATCACGACAAAGATAAACGCTTTAACTGTGCGCAAAATCAATCTTGTCTTCGAATGGTGAACTGGAGATAAAAAGTATGATTGTGACACAATATTTTTGCTATGTGCATGCCCGCTCAGATGTAAAGTAAAGTGAATGGATAGTATACATTGCACAAAAATAACACAAAGTACAAATAAAAAATACATTGCGCAAAATCAGTTTCTGTCTTTAAATGGTGAGCTGGAAATAAAAAGTATGATTGTGACACAATATTTTTGCTATGTGCATTCGCGCTCAAAATAAAGTAAAGTGAATGGATAGCCGAGCATGTAATGTACGGGCCGAATATTTCAACATACCCCCCGACCCGACATTCAGTACAATTGTTGACATTTATTATTGATGTGTAAATTTCCAACGAACAGTAATTGTGCCATGTGGCATTATCATCCCAATTGCTATTCTCTTTAGGTACCGCGGAGTTTCATTAATTACTAACATACCTGCACATGAGAATATGTAGTAATGCCCTTGCCTGTCGCAAGAGTAGCTAGCTACCACGCAATACAGTCATTGTAATGTTATTTTTTGTCTGGGTAATTTGTTTTTGGTGATAATTACTTTGTTTATGATTTGTAATTGTCATGAAAACACTTAAGTAGTTAACAATAAAACGCAAAATAAAGTGGCCCTAAAATTAACTTTTCGTAATATTATCTTGAAACCCGATTCAAAAAGTTTTAAATAATTTCATCGTTATGGGACAAAATATTTAATTGTAATTAGTTGACATTACCGATAACAATTGTAATGATTCAAATATTTTAAACATTTTAATTCAATTTATAGATTTAACCAAAGCACATCATGTTCTTTGGAATGTTTTTTTAAATATTGTCCCCATTTTCAAGATATTAAAAAAAAATTAATTTGGTGCGGTTTTCGTAGTGACATTTGTCGTAAATGCTAGTAAGTTTTGCAAATCTTTCCACTGCCTCAGCTGCTTTCTTTTTCTTTTATCAAGTTTACCAACTGTGTCAAGTAACCTTTTACACTTTTTTTAGTTTTATTTTAGTCCTTAGTACCACGCGAGCGAGTGAATTCTGAAGAGTTGAAACTTTCAAGACGTCCTCTTACCTTTTAGTTTCCCCACTCGAATTACTAATTCGCTTGAAATTCTCATTCTGTGTATAGTTCGAGGTGCGCTCACTAGATAGCGCTGACAAAAAACAAACACGCCATTGGCTGAAACTGTTGTGCGATGCTTTATACGTAGTTCCACATTTCATCAAAAGATGGCGCTGACAAACGCACGGTATATGCTCACTAGATAGCGCTGCGCTGACAAAAGAAGTATTCTATTATACCCAACTATTCAGATGGAAGCTTGGTGTGGTACGATATATGATCACGAGATAGCGCTGACAAAAGCAACAACGCCATTGGTCGAAACCGTACAGAGGCAGAGCTTCAAGTGTTCAGATGTCTCACTATAATGTTAACGGCTAAAAGATAAACTGTTATTAACCATGTTCCAAGGCGTTTACATGTTTGGCAAGAAGTTATTTCTTATTCACAACAAAGATAGCTATTTATTTCAATCCGTTTTACTTTGTCGTGAACGATTTCGTTCATTTTCCCGTCTTTCTCTTTAAGGTATAGCAACTCCTTTACACTTATGTATCATGAATTGTCATTGATGGGAATACATTTGATGTTTTCAATATATTTACCTCCCTCAAAAATGTATTAAAATACAAATCAAAACGCAATTGGTTGTATATACATTCCTTATACCAGATTCCAATCGTTGTACGCGATAGATATTCCCATTATTCATCAGCCCTTTCATTCCACATTCCTTGTCGCCTTCCTCCAGTACAGCCAACTCAACGTCTAATCACCCCCCGATAATGAGCAAGACACGGCGGGGCCTACGTCGCGTATGTATGTGTATAGGTGTCTACCTAATATTGATTTAGCAATCAGGAAGCTTCGTCGTCATCTCCCGCACCTCCGCCTCGTTCGTACGTTCGAACAAGAAGGCAGTGGAATGTAATCAACTCTCGCAGAGGTCGGAAATGACACACTCTTAAGAGGGCGGTGACTGTCAGATATCTCATACCCTCTCCCCCTCCCTCTCCCCGCTCCAGGCACTGCGCGCGAGTAATAACTGTGTTATTAATGAACGCAACGAGACAAGTTATAGGATGTAATGAACGGTGGAAGGGGGTGGGAGGGAGGGGGGGGGAGGGGTGGTATTAATGGATTGCCGGGATCTCTCTTTTAGACACTTCTGAACAATGACACGAGATGAGGGATTCATTTGTCATTCAAGAGTCTTCTTAAATATTTTTATTCGTCGACGATGTTATTAGGGGATGATGAGGGGGAAGAGGTTTTGGTTTAGTCTCTCAGTGTGACAAGACGACGACTAATTTTAAAGTCATCTCTTTTGGGAGTGGTGGGGGGTGGGGGTGTGATGCCGAGCTTCGCGGATTGTGACAGCTACAAAGTGCTCTGGTTTGAGTTGGAGGGGGGGGGGAGGAGTTTTAAGGTAGACAATCTTCAGGTCGTGGATCGGTATAATTCATATCCCAGTATCGCTGACTTTATAAGATGGTGATCTTGTATGCATCAATAAACCTTGATATATAACATTTAAAAACATTTTTAATTGTTGTGTATTGTTGTTGTTAAAGATAAAGGAGACTGTGATGAGATATATACAAAGGTCCTAGATAGTTTTTAAAATGGTCTATTGAGTCAGCTTACAACCAAGTTATCGAGTTAGAAGTCAAAAGACTACTATCAATCATAGCAGCGACCACGGAAGCCTAATTGCTTGAGCTCTCTGCCGCTGCCTGTATGAAATGAGATGAAACTGATAGATCGCCGCTCTTCGCCGCTCTTCGGGTCAGGTCGGGTCGAGTCGGGTCAGAGATTCATAAGGCGGTGGTCACAGATGTCGCGCGAGTCGAGAGCAACGTCTTTCTAAACAACTTCTTTGCTTTGCGGCGTGAGGCACCCGAAACTCGAAACTTGGACGTTCGAGGTATCGCATCGATTGTACGAGAGGGTCGATCTTGTGTTGATCTCGCTTCGTTATATCTCCTATACCCAGGGTGTTCGACGTATCAAGTAATGTGATGTCGTCATTGATGTAACATTCTCAGAAGAGACGGTCGCTCCACACAGTCTATTTCAACGGAATTCACTTAGGGATTTCCCGGTAAAGGTATGTCACATCAAGAAGTAAGATAGTGTCAGGGGAGTCAGGACCGCCCATATTTAGTTTCCAACTTAACAAGCGCGAATCACAAACGTTTTTCCCAATTATCTAGTACAATTTGGTTGCGGTAAGTTTTTTGACGGAAACCTGCTTGCACGTTTTCTTGTGCGTTATCGTCAAAAAAACTTACCGCAACCAAATTTTACTAGATAATCGGGAAAAACGTTTGTTATACGCGCTTGTTAAGTTGGAAACTAAATGTGGGAGGTCCTGTCCTGATACTATGTTACTTCTTACTGTGAGAGACCTTTACCTGCTTACTGTTCTCCTGTTGCGTGGTGTGGACTAGCCTTACTTGAAATGTGCCCTGACAACGTGCCTGCCAATATTATCACTACAATACCGGAAGCAGAGAACGAGATGCAACTAGATTTAAGGTGGCATTTGTCACGTACGTCACACTTCACTTTTACATAATCTATGACGATCACACCTTGTTAGATCCGTCAAAGTTACTATATATATATATATATATATATATATATATATATATATATATATATATATATATATATATATACAAGAGACAAGGTAAATTAGAGTGTTTTTTAGTAGATATCTCTAAACCTATGGAACCGATTTTGATGAAACTTTCAATGCTGGCTTCTTTATGATCTCTGGAGTGTCATAGGTTATGTGTGTTATGACGCTGTCTCATCAGGGGTCTGAGCAATGAATAGCAATGTATACAACATTGCAAAAAAGAAAAGATCTGTTTATAACAGCGATGAATGAAGTCCGTTCTAAAATTATGCATGTTAAAAAAGTTCGTGAGAAGTGTAAGTTTAGACTCATGTTTTAGTATAGCGGTAAAATAACTACTTCCTAACGCTCTTTGTCACGTGGGTAAGGGGTGGTCACTTATCGATAGAGGGGAGCTGCAAACTAAGCATAATTCAGGCATTAGTTAAAATTGTCCAAGCGATTTTCTTTTTTTTAAATCGAACTTAAACTAAAGCCCCCCCCCCACCCCCTCCTCAAGGCTAACAAGCATGCCCATCGATAACATCCCCTAACCACTGCTATAGGCAACCCCAAGAAAAACTTACACATGCTTTCGTCACAGGCGAGGCACTCATAGCCATGCAATCAGCGATCGGTATTTGCGCGCTATTGTCTCGGGCGGTTCGCTGGTTGGCTATGAGTGCCTCGCCTGTGACGAAAGCATGTGTAAGGTGGTCTTGGGTTGCCTTTATGTAGAGTGTAAATTCTAGCACACTCGATGGGTCAACTTGCCGCCTGTAATCTTGGCAGGTAAGCAATACATGTGCAGCGCACGCACGTTAAGTAACCCCTGCGTGATACCTTGTATTGCTAACGACGTGGGGGGTGGTATACAAGTAGTGGTTTATCGCGACGATCATTGACTTCTCCAATAAGGTGGCACGCGGCGAACACGACCGCTTTGAGGTGTAGGTGACGAGGTTGAATTGGACGTAGTTTTGCAGAAAGAAACTAACCCACACATATCTGAAAAATAGTTACAGCGGTTCTAGTATTACTTCTTATCATAAAATCTGCATTAACCCCATGATATCTACAAAATCATGTTAAATACACTAGTTTTATGTAGATTTAAGGAGAAGAAAATATTTCCAAAAATATTTGTATTTTGGTTGCTAATACGAAAAATGTTGGTTGGTTCCTTTCTGCTTCTAGGATAAGTCAACTACAAAAAATAAAATGTGGGTTGGTTCCTTTGCTTTTACTATATTTGATGAAATAAAGTTTGACAAAAAGTGATATATTAGGATTTTAAATGAATGGGTAGTAGTTTTTATATATGTGGATTAATTTAACTTTCAATCCCGCCATGCTTCCATTTTTGTAACATTAACCTCAATAATTGCAACGGCTTCCTACTCTGCTTTCAACATAAACATCCGGCCGAACTTTGGGTTTATAGATAGATATGGGATTCTTCTTTCTATCCTTAAAATCACATTTAAAAAATATAAATGTTCTGAAAACAACAACAAAATATAATGATCAGAATGGAAAGAAACATAAAATGTTGCATTCTCAATCTCACATTAAGCAGAAACGAACCAAGTGGGTTGGTTCCTTTCTGCAAAATACGAAATGTAGGATTTCTTGTGTAGCCTACCGGTAGCAGAAAAGAACCAAGTGGGTTGGTTCCTTTCTGCAAAATACGAAATGTAGGATTTCTTGTGTAGCCTACCGGTAGCAGAAAAGAACCAAGTGGGTTGGTTCCTTTCTGCAAAATACGAAATGTTGAATTTTCTTGTGTGGGTTGGTTCTGGTGCGTATAGAAGGCAGCACATATATAATACTAAGTTGGGAATTAACACATACTTGGAGGCCTCTATTGTCGATGCTTGGAACATTTTTCTAAAAAAAAAAAAAAAATATTTGTGGGTTGGTTCCTTTCTGCATAACTACGTCCAATTAAGAGTCTACGGCACAATATCGTGAGAATTTTGAGAAGGTTTTCTGTTCGGCTGTTTTTTCAGAGTTTTTTTTTCATTGCCATGGATACTAGACTTATTGACAGCATTTTAAATGCAATAGATGATTTTGAGACGATGTGCTGGTGATTATGATGATGAAAAAACCTCACCCATGATATCCATGCTCAAAGCAGGATTCGAACCTGGAACGCAGAGACCGCGGTCTACTAAAATAAATAAATAAATTCACATTTAGAGTCTACCCACTCAGTAACGAAACTGATTTGCAGTGGGGGACTTGAATTTAAAGTGACTAAACCAACCCTGTAGGCTCCGAACACCATCGACGAGTGAGCAATAACCAATCAAAGATCGATATTTCAAATACGAAACATATGAATCAGTGATAGATTAACGGCGCCTAATCGACGGCGGTCAACTGCGCTGGCAATGCAGACTGTATTTCTCCAACAAAATGAATGCAGAGTAATTTCGCACCTTGATAAAAGTATAATTTCCTATCAAAACGTCGATGTTTGACCCCCCCTTTTGTAATTTCCGGCGTCGAGTCCCGAACATAATCACAGAATCGCGCACACCCGTTACCGAACCCCCAAACTAATCGTCGAAGAATTAAATTGTAATTAAATCCAAATCGAAATGTCCCCTCTTGTTTTCTATAGGCGTCCGTGCTGTTTCAATTATTGTACACAGTTGATTCGCATTTTTTTTTTTTATTGTTAATTTTTACTAATTCTCTTTATCAATTCCCGTTGTGTTTGGTGTGGAGTTTAGGGGAAATTAAATCCATAAAGCATACTTAATGGTTTGTGATAATTTATAAATAATTGGGTTAATAACGAGTGGGTTGTCATTGGCGATGTTAATCGAACCTTTTGATTTATATATTTGTCGATAGTGAATAGACTAACTATCTACCCTGGTGTTATTCTGCTCTCAGTAATATCCATCGATTGACTCAATAATGTTTGGATTTAAATTAAGGTCTTTCCAACAGATGTTATTATAGAAGCTTGAAAAGAGTGAGGAGTAAGAATGTAAAATTTTTTTGTAATTAATATTTTTATCTTTAAACTAATATTCAGTATCAAATTTGTGAACATATGCGGTTCTAGATATTATTGTCAACGTAAGATTATGTTTTTACTTGTGTTGGTTACCCTGCAAGAAGCTTATTATTGTATACGAATGTTTCACTAATTTTTATTGAAGATATGTTACTCAAGAAAGAGGGACACCTCAGTATAAAAATGCAACAAATTACCATATTTTTAATTATATCCTCGATTTTATCTCGAAATTACTTATCGAAATCGAGAATGTCAAATGCATGTAAGATTTTAATCAGTAAAGTTGTTATTTGTATTGAAGTTTTTATTATAATTACGGATTTAGTAATGAAACTAACTACCTACTGAACTTTTAGGGCTGGTCCACACAGATTTTTAAGACATACGATTTAAGGTTTAACGCGTAGTCGTAAAGTTGGATCATAGGAAACACGTACTGGCGTTCACACAAAGTTTTAGTTTTAAGACGTTGTTTTCATTGTTGTTTTTAAAACAACGTACGTCTTAAAACCTTATGCATTATGTCTTAAAAATCTGTGTGGACCAGCCTTTAACAAATTTGTTATCATTCATTCAAACTTCTTAGAATGTGTAGACCAGTCTACGCACATTTTCCGTCTCTCACTATAGCCCTTCTTTTCAGAGCGTCGAAATCCCCACTCTATTTGAGAGAGACACTTTTTCATTAATATCACTCCGGAATTCCAGCGATTCAATCCCGGCCGTTATTGGCAACAGTTGTTTTAAGAGCAAAGAGCTTAAAACGGGCAAGAGAAACCAATCCCATTAAACCATGTAGAAATCCCCTTTATATACTTGATTTTCTTACCCCCCGTCGTCTTCAAAGGGTTGTGATGGAGGGAGGGGGTGGGGGAGCCCCTAGGGACGTAACAAACCGCAAGGGGAAGAAGAGGTTTCCCCTTTAGGAAATTGTTCCCTCAGGAAAGTGTTTTCGTGAGGTTGGTGGTTTTTCCGGGAGTAAATTATAGCGGGCACTGGACATCCGGGATTAACTATATATATCCACTTTGTGGGTTCTGTTGGTTTTATTTTTACAAAGTCAACTAGTTAACTGCTTTGATTACTATCGCATTCAGAAAGGTGTATCCCTCAGACAATTAAATAATGAAGCAATGTACAACAATATTACAAAACTCTTTAAAATTATTTTATTATATTCTTTTGAAAAACGAAAAATCCCAAAATTAAACTATTTATGTAATCTTGTTTACTATTGTTACATCACTAACGAAATAACGTGTTACCTATAGTGATACTGCACTTGATAATAGCATTGCTATAAGCAACCTCCTTATGATCTAGAAGTTATACAACAATGAACAATTGTTAGCTAAACTCCTCCTCATAATGGTTTATTTTGTAGCCACCAGAATGCGGTTTTATGTCCGATTTTTCAATCGGTTAACGGGTCCCTAACGGGGACGGTCCGTAATCTGTAACCAAATAAACCCTATGCTGATAACGGACCGTCAGTTAACGGCCCCGTTAATGACCGATTGAAAAACCGGGCCCCTAGAGCTAATCACGGCTTTCTAGATCAATTCTGAAAATCATCTATTCAAGTTTGTATGGATGGACTTTTTTTAAACAAACTATATATTTCTCGTTGCTCACATGAAAAGCAACTCAGTTCATCCATCCATCGATTACTTTGTCGAGTGCACGGGGCGTGTTCGTTTGTCTGCGACAAGTGTGCTGTGTGTGGAGTGTACTCGTGTCGTGTAGAGAGTGCAGCTACACCGCACTCGAGTAGAACAATCAAACACCAACATTTTGTGGAAACAACGTCCATCTCCAACTACTGTGTCTATAGGGTACGCACATATGACGTAACAGCCGAACTACAACAATGGAATAAATGAATTGAACTGGTGGACAAACAACAAGCCGTCAAAGTAATATCTTTGCAAATAATGAGGATAAACAATTAGTTGTAACGATAGTAACTGCTCGCCAGTTAAAATTTATGTTAAGTAATGGACAACAACTATCTGAAAGTGTGTAAACGTTCTGAACGTTTGTTTTTTCCAACTTCAGAACTTTATATTTTTTTTTGACAGCTTGCTTGTCCATCGGTTCAATTCATTTGTTTCATTGTTGTGTTTCGGTATTGTGCGTAGGTACCCTAAAGGGAGTATGAGCGTTGAGTGAGTAATATACGGTAGAGGCCCCACGCCATCGGCAGTTAGTCTACCGCCTTTTACTGTCCAAAATACTTTAGTCGGGTAGTAGAAGTTCGCCAAGCGATGCAATGACGGAGCCTGATTGGTCGGCTACTTCACCGAAGATATACGAAGACAGCCGAAAACTCCGTCATTGCGTCGCTTGGCGAACTTCTACTACCCGACTTAAGTATGTTGGGCAGCATAAGGCGATAGACAAACTTCCGATTGCGTTGCGTCTCTACCCTATATTACTCACTCAACGGTAGGAGTATTCGCGTGACGTCAAAACGTAAAATGTGGGTTATATTCGAATATTCCTTCCATGAACGATGACAGTTTTCATATATTGTGTATTCACAGATGAAGTTTCCGAAAATGCTTACATTTATCACACTGTTTTGTATCTCAACTACAAATCAATTTAATACTTTCATTTCTTCTTTGTACCTATTTACAATATTTTGTTCTATGTTCAATGTTTTGTGCTCTTTGTAGTTTATTTTTGTTTGGTTGTTATTTTTATTTTTATTGCTCCATAGTGATTTATGTTCGCTTTTTTGTTTTTGGTTATTGTTTTTCTTGGAGTTTGTATTTGGTTATCTGTCCTCTTAGAAAATCAGTTTTATAGCTGAATAGAATAAACATTGTCAATACATATATTGTTAGTTTCATTGTAGTAGTTTCTTCATGAACGATGTTGCCACAAAACTAATTGACGTTCAATCTACATCGAATTTTGTCGGTGTTCCACATTTCAACTAGATCGTAATCCCGATTCGATCGCCCTAAGTCTAAATATGACCTAGCTGTCGAGTACATCGCTAAACACCAATAATTAATTCATTATTAATCCGATCGACCGCTATCGCGAGACACAAAAGCAAAAACAAAAAACGCAAAGCAAGCGAATGTACCATAAAAATAAAACGGACAAGCTCGCCGTGGTAATAATTAATTATATACTATACATAAACAAATAGTTCACTGACCTAGCTGTCCCGAGATAACCCGAGTTTACCTGAACTATCCCGAATTCTCCTCCTGCGGCTAAAAGAGAAACAGACAGAGAGATGAGAGATAGATAAATAGA
>OX246744.1:7424142-7470102 GCA_945910005.1 Isoperla grammatica | reverse complement strand
TGCGGGGTGTGTTTGCAGTTTGTTTTATATCATTCGATTCGATATATATCGCATCAGCTGTTGCGCTTTACTTTACTGGAAGGGCTGTTTTTGGAGGTCGAATGACGATCTGGATTCGAGTCCTGAAATGTTGTGTTAAGGATAACACAAAGTACAGCTGCTTTTATGACTAACTTATTAATAATTTTAGTTGCATTAATAATCATGTTTCGTAGTAATCCCTGATGTAGGGTGATTTTTAGGCTGCTGCATTTGCACCTAGAATACGGAATTCCCGATTTCGGTCAGAATTAAAATTCCTTTAAAATGTGTTTAAGTAATTGTTTCGAAATGTAAATCAAAATATGTTATCCTGTAGAGAATTTAGTATTATTTCTTATGAATGTTTCTTTGTTCCAATCAATATTTCCGTTTTGCAGATGTACTTTATTACCTTATTTACGTAATGTGATGTTGCTGGATACCTTTCACACCTAATAAAGAACATCTGCAAATCGGAAATATTTTTTGCAATAAAAAACTATTCAAACGAAAAAGCTTTAAATTCTCTATAGAATGACATTTTTGATTTTCTTTTGAGACAATTTTAAACAATTTTAACAGGATAAAATCGGGTGTTCCGCATAGTAGGTGAACATAGGTGTTATGTTCGTATTTTTAAAACAACGTTTAAAATCGAAATTGTGGCAAGATACACAAGACAGATATTATCAGGGTCTAGAGATAACGAACACAAATATATGCAACATTCATTACGTTTGTATTAAACACGATAATACAATAATATTATTTGTTTTCGTTATCTGTGTAGACCCTGATAATATCTGTATTCATAGTTCCCACGTGACGTCACAGCGGCCATGATTGCGACACAATTGATGAAGACCAATCCTAGATCATTGGCGTATATTATTCAAATTGAATAAATAAGCCAAATGAAGAATGTAATAAGTAAACATAAGTAATAAAAACATAAGAAATTACCATGCATACCAATTTTATTTAAAAAACAGGCTGCATTTTAAAGAACTAAGAATTTTTGTGTTCTACCACAACAGGCTTTAATTGTTTCCCCATAGCAACGTCAAAGTTTGATCAAAAATGTAGCCGCCACGCGCAAAGATGTGACGTACGTGCAACCTAGGAATTGTTTTTTTCCCCTTAATTTCGATTTTAATCATTGTTTTAAAGATGCCAACATGAAAACTTAAATTCTTCTTATCTCTATTGCCTCATGACCCTTAATTGCGTATATACATGAATTGTTCTGCGAACATTAACACTTAATGATGATGATGATGATTCTTGATGCTTCACTTCTCTATTATACCAGTATTAAAACTTGAAACGGGCCGCATTAGGTAAAATGTTTTTTTTTTTTTTTTTTTTTTTTATGTCAGAGGAGAGATTTTCTCCCTTCATTATCTTGGCTAACACGTCACTAACTAAACAGCGCGCCTGCCTGTTTCATTACGACGAGATCTCTCTGACTTTTGACCTGGGCCATGCGTGACAAATGTACAAACGAAAAAAAAACACACACACACACAAACAAAAAGGAAATCATATTTAACTTGAGTGCAAAACTTTGTCTAGCGTGAAATAAAAAAAAAAAACGGATTGTTTGATGTTTGTTTTTACCCTAAAGGTGCCCGTTTATATAACTTTACGGTAATGGTTAGGTCGAAATGTTAAACCATACAAAATTAACGGTATTTTTGTTGATATATTGAGAACGCTTCAAAATATTGAAAATGTGATTCTATGCGGAGTTTGGTTTTGTATTGGCTAAACAATGAATACAAAAAAAAACAAATTTTGTAATTTGTGGACCATTTTTGTTTCTGTCATTATTTCAACAATTTAAAAATAATTCATTATTTTTTATGGTTTTTATTGAATGATTATCAGGATTATACGCGGATTTATAGATTTCTAAATTTATGGTTTGCTATGGAGTTCGTTTTTCTTATGGAAAATAGCATGTAGCAAACCAATTACATAGCAACAAATCCTGTAGTTAACTTGACAGTAGGCCTAGTCTGTGCATATGTTCATTAGGTTAAAAAACCTCAGCCAGTACCAGGTATCAAAATATGTACCTTCTGTATTCGAATTTTGAATTAATAATTCAAAGTATTAATTTTAATTTATTATTATTACTATGGCGAATCAATATTACTAATATTACTATACTATTATTATTTTTACTAGTAGGCCTACTACTACTTCTACTACTATTATTATTATTACAATATTACTTTACTAATACTATTAATATTACTAAAATTACTATAAATATTACTAATAATATTACTAATATTACAATATTACTACTACTATGCTACTACAATATTACTAACTATTATTACTTATTTCATTTGGTGGCCATATTCGTAAAGTTTGACTATACAAACAGACAATCTCCCACGACCACTAAATCACAACGAAACTCTACAACTACATCATATTAAATTACTAAAACCACACAATACCTGGTTTTGTTCTCCGACATTGAATTATATTAAACTCTAAGCAGTTTCATTTCTTAGTTAGTTGTTTGAAAGTTGTGATGTACGTTTTCTTCCTGAGTGGTTTCTGCATCGTCTTCCTTTATACGTTATTAAATTGCCAGAATAACGCGCTGCCGAATACCGTAATGCAGTGAAAACAAATACTAACGCGTGCGTGTGTGCGCATAAAAATACACACACACACTCAACAAAACTAATTTAGAAGTTTGGAATTGAGTTGGTAAATCGTTAGATTAGAAATTTATCTACGGGAAAGACAGTTCGTCTTCGTGTGATGTGACAGAAAGAGTTTGTTTTGTGATTGCGGTCTTAGTATGTGGCAGTTGGAACACTTTTTTAGAAATGCACTTTAGGAAAAATTTAATTTTTCATTTCAATGTTTGATATTATACATTGTTATTAGTTTAAGGGCCGGTCTTACAATCTTCTAATAGGAAAGTTATATTTAGCAATTAAGCTATTTGGAGGATTTCAAGAGTTAATTGATTGGTCGTTGCCATGGAGAAAACAAGCTATTCGACGAATAAGTAGTATTGTAAGACTGGACCTAATGCTAATAAAAAGAGTTCATTGATACACTTTTGTTTTAAGAATTTAAGTAAATCTCAGATTGGTAACCATGTTTCAAGAAACATTTCATATGTAATGAATGGTGTCTTCTTTACCAGACGCTATATTTTTCTAATTACGGGATTAAAAGTTTAGTGAAACTAGCGCAAAGCTGGAGAACAAGTCCAGACTAGGCCTAGACATATTTTCTGTCTGGCGCTTTCAAATAGATATTTTTAATAATTCTGGAGTTTTAATGATAAACCTCCATCAAACATATTCAATAAAGGTTACTGGCATGGTTGGAATCGAACTCTTAAGGTCCAAATTCACCCAACTTTTTAATCGGCCGATTTACTAATCTCGGTTTCGTTACCATGGTTTCAACAAACATTACATAAAAAATCCATGGTGGCTTCTACCGGGCGCAATTTTCGATCTCCGATAAATAGCAAAGTGAGGGATGAAAGTTTGGCGAAACTGGCCCTTAGTTAGTCCTTACGGTTTACCTGTATAATGTAGAGTCTTGAACGAAAAACTTTGTCACAACAGCTAAAATTTGACGTACGAGTTTTCTCTTTCCTCAGCTACGCCAGTGTATTTTTCTCTTGTGTGATAGTAAATTTTGTTATGACATTCCGTATTATTTATGACTGTTTTTATGAAACATTTCTTTTTATTACGGTCTTAGAGTTTTACGTGGGATTATACCTTGCCATCTAAATCTATAACAAAATACACGTACAGGCTCGGGCAAAAGTTTTGAACGAGATAAAAAAATACTCTAAAAAAATGTATGCAACAACCATTGTTTTCGGTTTCAAATCGTAAAATATACTTGCAGTGCAGATTTTTGCTTGTGGGTGTTCGTTGACTATGATGAAGTTTGGAAAATGCTTTATCTTAAATACCGCATGACACCGCATGATTGCAGCATTTTAGTATTGAGTGTGTTTTAAAGATACGAACTCTTTGTACTCAAGCTAACGATAGATAGCGCTGCCACGCAATCCCCCCCATTATCTGCGCCATCAACGATTTAACAATACTACAACAATGAACAATTGACGTCTAATTCCTCCTCTTACCACCAGGGGCCTCATTCCTGTACATTTGCAAACTTAACCCCGGTGTTAGTCAATACCCAATCAGGAGTCAGCAATTGAGACGCCGATGGAAGGAAGGCATTGTTGGAAAACCGAGACAAAAGAAAAACAATAACAAACGAAAACAGTCCAATAACCTCAAAACGTCGACAAAATACTCAATAAAACTACATATTTATTTCTTTTAGGACCTATATAATGTACTATAAATACACAAAATTGTTTGTAAAGTAAATACATAAAGTAACGTATCCATGAAGGTAGATATTCCCAATTAAAGAATTGAAATGTGACATTTGTGTAACTACACACATGGGCATTGGCAAAATGGCGGCATTTCAGAGTATTGTTGAGATAACTCTTCTTAACCCTACTATCAGACAGGGTCATATTTGCCTCTGAATTATGCAGGGAAGCCTGGGTAGGAGTTAACCCCGGGGTCATTTTAACATGGGGTTAGCGAGAGTTAAGAAGAGTTTTTAAAAAAACGAACAGGAATGAGGGCCCAGAATGCATCTAGTGTATAGGGAACCCGCAACTGACGTCACATCAGGACTACAACAATGGAACAAATGAATTAAACTGATGAACACACAATCAGCTGTCAAAATAATAAAATTGCAACCTTAGAAATAAAAACAAGTGTAGCAAAAGTAACTGCTCGCCATTTAAAGCTTTTAATGATAGACAACGACTAAGTGAAAGTTTTGTATGTGTACTTGTTTGTTTTTAGTTTTGTTTTCCAAAATCAGAAGAAATTTTTTTTTACAGCTTGTTGTTTGTCCATCGATTAAAGTCAGTTGTTTCATTGTTGTCTTTTGGTGTTGCTAGTGCCCTATAGTTTGAGCCATGTAGTACGCATGCGCGTCAGATTGTGAACGCGTACACTCCAGTTAATTGAATCTCCCGCGCTGATTATCCCGAGCATTGTTGTGTCTCGTTGGCCGTGACCTTGGAAACAAGTGTCGTGGGATAAGCTGTCACTATTTCAGGCTTTTAGGTGATTTCAACACTCCCACGCCGCGCTGCGTGTTAATGAATGAATAGACACTCTCACTCATTGTCTTTGGATAGTTAGTAAGAGTCACATGATCTGGCACGTGGATTGTTTTATAATGTCTCTTCTACAGTCTAGATCCTGCTACACTATCGTAGTGGGCAGGTTTGTGTGCTTTGGTGATCCCGAGGGGTACACAGATTTACCCCCACATGGAACAAGTCCCAAATTTTGCAGTCTCGAAGATAGCCGAGTGATGCTGCTTTGTCAAATGTTTAATATTATATTGATTTTGATGATAGTGTAGTTATACAATAGGGAACACGCGTATGAAAATTTTAATCGATTTTTCAATACCTTGTCTCTCATTTAATAATTTTGTGTCTTTGAATTTTGAAAAACGGATCAGTCTATGCCTCAAAATAATTGGTTTAGTAACGATAAAAAAAGGGTGCGAAAAACGAGCCGCCGCCATGAAGAGTGGATTTGACGTCATGGTTTTGGTCTGTGTACGCTCACCGCCTCAGCGATTGGTCTGTTACGCCACGTCTACTGAATCATGACGTCACAGCCACCTGTACGCGTTTCAGATCCCCGAGTTTACACTTCAATAAATGCGACCACATTAAACCTTTTTAAAAATTTCTTTTTTACTTGGTACTTGCATAAATATACTTTTTGTATCTGATACTATTAAACTAAGTGTTTGATTTAACAAAAAAAATCGTACGCGTGTTGCCTATTGAAATTCAAACATATCGCGCTTCGCGCGAAACTAACACGTTACATTTGGCAACGCAGCACCGCTCGGCTATCTTCGGGAATACAAAATGTGGGACTTGTTCCATGTGGGGTATATTCCATGTAGGACCTTACAGAGTACCACCATGCTAACTGGGTTGTGACTTGATTAGTCTGCAACACTTCTGGCCCTTCTGATAATGAAACCCAGTCACGTGACAACAATAGACAGACAGCGCTCGGCCGGCCGGATCGGGAAGCTGTGTTTATCTTAATGCAACAGAGGTGGCAGCGAGTGGGATATTCTAAAGCGGTGCGACCTAATCGGTGAGAACAATTGAATATCAACGTTATTAGTGCTGCAATTGTGTTGTTATGTCTGTAGCCTACTGTAAGTATTTCATACATTTTTTGTATAATGTGTATGGGGTTAATTACGATTGTGAAAATAGCCGTGTTGCCGTGTTTTGTTGCGGACAAACATTGAATATGCTGCACCAATCAGAGAACGACACAACACAACAATGGAGTTGATTAGACTTGAGATTTTCTTAGTTTGACGCTCCCCTGCTGCTCCCGCCTCCATCGCTATGTGACCACCCCTTACCCCCCGTGAAAACAACCCTACAATCATATCACATTTATTCATTCCATATTCTTTTATTTATAATCAGTTATATTTGTTATGCTAGGCGA
The DNA here is from genome assembly GCA_945910005.1 of Isoperla grammatica. Classification (NCBI taxonomy): domain Eukaryota; kingdom Metazoa; phylum Arthropoda; class Insecta; order Plecoptera; family Perlodidae; genus Isoperla; species Isoperla grammatica. The sequence goes on along the minus strand of OX246744.1, from coordinate 7,463,479 downwards.
TGGTCACATAATTGGCTTCAAACTTATGTCAAACTAAGAATATCTGCACTCTATAGCAACAGATTCATTTAAATTTATAAACTTTCAAACATTGTAATTTCAATAATTCATTAATTATGGAATTAATCAATTAAAGAAGTAACAATCGTAACAATATAATAAATAAATACAAAAAAAATCACATTTAGAGTCTACCCACTCAGTAACGAAACTGATTTGCAGTGGGGGACATTAATTTAAAGCGTCTAAACCAACCCTGTAGGCTCCGAACACCATCGACGAGTGAGCGATAACCAATCAAAGATCGATATTTCAAATACGAAACATATGAATCAGTGATTGGACATTGCGAACACCCGTGGACAAATGTCATAATCAACAAGGCCAATTCAGAACAACTTTGAATTTATTGAGTGCAATAATATTTAAACGGTTCATTGTTTAGCTAATACAAACCCCTTTATTCCTCATAGAAAACACTTTTTCAGTATCTTGAATCGTTCTTAAGATATCAATAGAATACCGTAGATACATTTTGCTGTGGTTTAATATATTGCGAGCTACCCATTCATTGGAATGCCGCGATATAACGACTTTCCACGCAAGTCGGAATGTCATCCTCTTAATCCACCCCGCAAACGAGTTAATCCGCAGTAAAAACAGTTGACAAGCTTGTGTACATATATATATTTATATATACATATATATATACATACGTTTATTCTCTTCTCTCGATATAACCAGCGTTTATTTATGTGTAGGATTTGATTCTACTCGTGTCGAATCAAAACACTCGTCAACTGTCGTGTCCACTCGTGAACCTTCGGAACTGTGTGTGTGTACAAAGCCCTTAATGTCCGCACTTTACGGAGAAAAGTGGACTGAAGTGGACAATTTAATTAGCGTGTTACCCTCCCTTCATATACGGTTGAAGTGGTTCACCTGTTTTAAAGTACACTCAATCACTCATGATATTATAAACGATTCTACTTAAGCTGTTATTGAATGACAGAATAATTAAATCTGTTTTTTTTTAAATTATATTTTCTAATTTACAAAAAGTGATCTATTTTCAAAGTGGATGACTATTTATACTATTTATTTACACTATTTATATAAAACCCACAATACACGGTTCAATACTTTCGTCAAACTTTTTGATTTCAAGTACAAAAAAGTATCAATTAATAGAAGCTACATTGTTGTAGTTTTTTTAACAAACTGTTGATTCCTTTTTGTTCTTGAATTCAATAAGTTTGACGAAAGTGTTGAGTCGTGTAATGTCGGCATAAGTGTCGCGTTTGCTATGACGGGTCACCGTTTAGGCTACATATATAAGATGATTCCAATATTTTATCAGTCTATAACTATACATTGCAATAAGTAGAATTATACTTTGTTTCTATTAAATAAATGATTAATTATCGATATGAAGTCTCTGTAGTGATTGTAAAGGTACGAATAGTGTACAATGTACATACAGTATGTGGTGCTTAGAAACCATATACACTTTGTATGTACATACCTATTGTTGTTATGAATTTGTTGCTATGCAAATAACAATATGCAAACAACTGTTATACCTTCGTAACAACGGGCGCCCCTAGGTGTAGGGGCCGACTATGAATATATTTATTTATTGTCTATCCTATTCAGTTATAAAAACTGATTTACAAAGGAGGACCTTAAATAAAACTTCAAGCCTTTGTAAGGGTCCTAGATCACATTAAAAAAAAACATCTATATAAATGGTGATATTCAATTTCTGTTACCTTCGTAACAACGGGCGCCCCTTGATGTAGGGGACGACTATGAATATATTTATTTATTGTCTATCCTATTCAGTTATAAAAACTGATTTACAAAGGAGGACCTTAAATAAAACTTCAAGCCTTTGTAAGGGTCCTAGATCACATTAAAAAAAAACATCTATATAAATGGTGATATTCAATTTCTGTTACCTTCGTAACAACGGGCGCCCCTTGATGTAGGGGACGACTATGAATATATTTATTTATTGTCTATCCTATTCAGTTATAAAAACTGATTTACAAAGGAGGACCTTAAATAAAACTTCAAGCCTTTGTAAGGGTCCTAGATCACATTAAAAAAAACATCTATATAAATGGGGATATTCAATTTCTGTTACCTTCGTAACAACGGGCGCCCCTTGATGTAGGGGACGACTATGAATATATTTATTTATTTAATGTCTATCCTATTCAGTTATTAAAACTGATTTACAAAGGAGGACCTTAAATAAAACTTCCAGCCTAATTGTAAGGGTCTTAGATCACATTAAAAAAAGAACATCTATATAAAGGGTGACATTCAATTTATGTTACCTTCGTAACAACGGGCGCCCCTAGATGTAGGGGACGACTATGAATATATTTATTTATTTAATGTTTATCCTATTCAGTTATTAAAACTGATTTACAAAGGAGGACCTTAAATAAAACTTCCAGCCTAATTGTAAGGGTCTTAGATCACATTAAAAAAAGAACATCTATATAAAGGGTGACATTCAATTTTGTTACCTTGGTAACAACGGGCGCCCCTAGATGTAGGGGACGACTATGAATATATTTATTTATTTAATGTTTATCCTATTCAGTTATTAAAACTGATTTACAAAGGAGGACCTTAAATAAAACTTCCAGCCTAATTGTAAGGGTCTTAGATCACATTAAAAAAAGAACATCTATATAAAGGGTGACATTCAATTTATGTTACCTTCGTAACAACGGGCGCCCCTAGATGTAGGGGACGACTATGAATATATTTATTTATTTAATGTTTATCCTATTCAGTTATTAAAACTGATTTACAAAGGAGGACCTTAAATAAAACTTCCAGCCTAATTGTAAGGGTCTTAGATCACATTAAAAAAAGAACATCTATATAAAGGGTGACATTCAATTTATGTTACCTTCGTAACAACGGGCGCCCCTAGATGTAGGGGTTGCACCTAGGGGCACCCATTGTTGCTATGAATTTGTTTTGTTTATGCGAAATAACATGGAAACAACTGTTACCTTGGTAACAACGGGCGCCCCTAGATGTAGGGGCCGACTATGAGTTCCGGTTCTAGATCAAATTTAAAAAACATCTATAAAATGGTGACATTCAATTTACAAGCATGTTGCACCGCCTGTGGTGGGGGGGGTTCTTGGCAGCTGATGTACGTTCCGTGTCCAGAATGCCACAAATCCAAATCACCGGGGGTGCGGGCGCGACAAGATGTTACGAGATCTCTCGGTCGGTCGGCTGTCCGGGGGAAGTTGTATTACACCCCGGACGTCATCATTACATCACCCCTCCCCCGCCCCTACACTCGTCATCAGCGCTTCTCCCCCCCCCCCCTCGACGTGTCTTGAGGCGTTCTCCCGCCCGCCCCCGTGGGATTACCTTCAACCTAGCGCCCCCGACCGCACGAGGTAGGGTCGAGGATAATGTTCGCCAGCTTTACTCCTTCACTGGTGTGTGTGTGTGTGTGTGTGTGTGTGTGTGTGTGTGGGTATGTGCGTATACAGTGGGGCCGTGGCTTAGTTGAGAACAAGAAAATCAGTCGATCTTTCGTCAAACTTGGCATTTCACAAATGATATAAACCCCCACTACCTGGATAGCACAAACATGAGACGAAATCCCCGAATTCATTACCAGAAGCCATAACAGAAGTTCAACCCTGCGCACATTTCTTGAAAACCCAACATCTAGTCAAATAATAGGCGCGTCCACACCACACAACACATTATAACGATTACATTTGATTACTTTTTGACAGTTCGGACCCAACAATTTCAAGGAAACTGCGGTCGCACTCGGGCTGTACAAACAACTTATTATAAATGCAGTGAAAAAATGTCTTGGGCGTTCTCAGCTTTGCCTCGGACACAGTCTAAGGCACCGAGTTTGGCCACTAAGGGCGCTAGTGAAAACGAATGAAGCGCTCAAAGTGGCAATGTCATGCTACTTTCCGATGAAGCAACTTCGTTTTTCCTGTACGTCGATAATGGCAAAATTATTAAAATTGTTTAATTAAATACGGCTGTTAAAAATTGTGTGTAGATTATGAATCCTATCAGTGCATCTTAAAAGGCAAGGAGACATTAAAAAATCAGGACACGTTTTAGACTTTACAAAAACCAATCAACACAAAACAAAATAAAACACATCAACAAGAAGAAAAAAAAGATATTTCACAATAATATCCGGCACTATTTTCAACCACGGAATGCAATCTTCCCCAATAAGTTGCTACATTTGGACACATATAGCGCTGTATGTACTAACACACGGTGCCCATTCACATAATGCACATGGTGGCCATACCGGAGGCTGTTTTAAATGACGCTTGGTGCAATTTCAACAACAGGGTCCAGATTCGCAAAGGTGCCTAAGTGCTAAGACGTCCTTGTTTAAGCAAATCTTAGTGATATAAATCACGCATATGTTGTTCTGCAATGTCATAAAGATAAAATATATACAATGTATCTAATAATATTTTATTTTTGAATGTATAGTACTACCCAGTGATGATTTATCTTGATTTATCTAGCTAGGATTTGCCTAACTTATAGGACAAATAAGAGTTAGGCATTTTTGTAAATCCACGCCCTGTTCTCTAACTTTGGTTTACTATTATTAATTAAAAGCGCAATATAAATGAACTCTTTTGTCTCGATTACTCTTTCAATCGTTTACAATGGCGCATATAATCATCATTTTCGTAAACATTATTAGGGGATTGAGGTAGTAAAATTCTCATGTTTTGTGGAAAGCAAGCATCGTCTTCTAGTGACAGCTCAAATATCAACACACATTTCTCCCTCCATTATTATCGCTGGTGTGACGTCACGTGAATACTCCCTACAATCGAAGATGTTGCGAGTTGATCCTATACATGTATACGCATTCATATAGAGACGTAACGTCTCTATATGAATGCGTGTTGTATTGTGGATAGACTAGGATCAACGGCGTGTTGAATAGAAGGGGTTTATGGTTAAACCCAGCCAGCCACCCTTCGTCTCCCTTGTTACCAAAATAAAATTGAGACAGAAGGAGAATGTAAAAAATAAATATATCGTTTTTTTTGGGCGAAGACATTTTTATAATAACGAAAAAATTCCTAAAACTTTGACAGTAATTTATTCCTTACAGAAATAACAATCGTACAACGTTTGAAAGTTTTTAAATTAATTCTTTTACTGATGATACAAAACTAAATCCCGCGGATATCAATCACTTTTTCAATATCTCGTGAAACGTTCTCAAAGCTTCTACAACAAAAAAAAAGGTTATTTAGCGAGCGTAACTCCACTTTACACGGATTCATTCAAAGTCGATGTCACTTCGCTCATCCTAAACACACGAGACATTTAGTGGTGGAGAGAGAGGGGGTGGAGGGGGGGATGTCCCATTAATCACCATGATGCAAACTTCAATCCTAACGACCTACCTGTGTTTATCACCACGACACACTCACCCCCCCCCCCCTATCCCCCCTTTTTAATATAAGAAATTGTGCGCGCGCTAAAGCAGAGAGAAAGAGAAAGTCCTCTACACGACGTCTTGTGAAGAAAAACAACCCCCACGGCAACCAACCAACCAACCAAAAGCCTTTTAAATTTTTCTTCTTCTTCTTCTACTTCTTCTTATCTAGATGTGTGTTACTCACGAATATTAATGCTCGACGATATTTCGCGGTGTCAATGTTCACAATAGCGCGCTAAGCAAGAGTACATTTTGTGCGAGCGATGGGGTTATGCGCTGCCACTACCTTGGTGGGGTGGAACGTTTATAGCCATGGCTGGTAAGCCGAGATTATGCACGTAAAGAAGGCATTCGTTGCCTTTCATGCTGTAGACTGGCTGGTGATATATGATAGAGAGGGAGAAGGGTTGGTTGGGTTCACCTTTGAGTAAGGGGATGGAATTTGCACCGCCTTGCTGTGCTGTTATATACCAGAAAGGAATGTAGAGATGGCTTTTGATGTCGTTGCGAGAAGAGGGCGTCTGTGAGGTAGGTGGATGACGACGATGCAATTATCAAAGTGGCCGTTTTGCTCATTATCTTTGTGGGATGATCTACACTTTGTGGACAAGTTTTCCTCGCATGTAATGTCTATAAAGTCGTCCTGAAGCAACCTTACGTCTGTGAGGTTCGTCAGTGAGCTCCAATTTCATATACTGATCGCGGATTGGGCAGCGAACCACTCGTCTTTGATGAAAAGACAATAATCTAGGTACTCTAACAGTTGAATGACAGCTAAGCGTACATTTACAACCCCTTTCCCCTGACTTCTCAACATGCCACAATGACGGCATGAAAGCGTACTGCCCCCTTGATACAACTTCAACAAACTTTAATTAAAGAGTACATCTGTACCCATACAAAATTCTAAGCATCTGTAAGTTTGTTTCTGGACAACTTTACTAGCGATCACGCAATTTCACTACACTATAGTGTTCTCAACTTTCATAATTTGCTTCTTTAAACATCTTGTTACTATTCAAATCAGGTTTTTTGGGTATAACCATGTCAAAAAATGTTGGAAAAATCCAACATTTTGTCTATTTTGCAAACTGAATGCGTCTATGGTTTTTATTCCTTTGAGATTGTGTGTGTTAACACAGTCCATAAATCCGTTTGAGAACGTTTTTGCTATTTCAGTGTCAACGCCAAGGTTTCCCGAGGAAGTGTTGAATTTTTTTCCACCTCTTGCACCCAGAAAACCTCAATATAGTATTGGTGACAAAAGCCGTGAAAGCTTCCGTAATAAATAAATAAATACATTCACAATTAGAGTCTACCCAACCAGTAACGAAACTGATTTTCAGTTGGGGACTTTAATTTAAAGCGACTAAACCAACCCTGTAGGCTCCGAACACCATCGACGAGTAAGCGATAACCAATCAAAGATCGATATTTCAAATACGAAACATATGAATCAGTGATTGGACAGTGCGAACACCTGCGGACAAAATGTCAGAATCAACAAGGCAAATTCAGAATAACTTTGAATTCATTGAGTACTTCGTTGCTAGGACGGCTCCAAAGTCACCGTTTACTTATTCCTAAGACAAGAAGTAATGGAACTGAATCCTTAATAGGAGATAAAAAACTTATTTTCTCATCATATGTATTTAGCTTTCCGGAGTATCTTCAACGGTAACACCTCAAGGTCATGGTGGATTCCCGACATGGAAGTCGCAGACCGCAGAACGTATAACCCACTTCAAGGAACCAATCAGAACCAACGCTACCGAACTCACCAATTCATTCTGATTGGTTCGTTGGTTTGCGCTCTCCGACGTCCAGTTCGGGAATCTACCATTATAGTTGTCCCAAGACTACCTTACACATGCTTTCGTCACAGACGACTGGTTCGTAGCCAATCAGCGATCGGTATTGGCCCGGATGTGTCTCGGGCGGTTCGCTGGTTGGCTACGACTGCCCCGGATGTGACGAAAGCAGGTGTAAAGTAATCTTGGGTCCACTATACCAGACTGATTCGGCAGAGTGCTTTTTCGATTCCCGCCCCTGGCAATTTCTTTAGCGAGTGTGTCTACCAATAGTAGTAGGTGATCTCGTGATTCCTTCATTAGTAGTTGACCTTTGCTGTAGCTCGGTGTGTTTCCAAACTTACTTCTATAGAGAGGCTTTGTTCCTGACGTCGCCATAGACCGCTCGACAATATTGTAAATTAGTGTAGCTGCTTGTTGGGCGATAAGGTTAATGCTGGAATTGAGTCACTTAAGTAGCCCTCGGGCAATGCTTTGAAACTACTATTCAAACGCCCTAATTTGGTAAATTAGTTGTTTGTCGTTGTGGCTGAATCCCGGTCGCTCTCCCTGTGTTCTACAGCTAGGCTACAACAGACTGCGAGTTAGGATGGTTCTTCATTCAGAATGTTCTGATACAGGTGGACTAATTGAATCTAAGAATAATAATTATTATTTTTCGTAGGAATCCCTGTTATATCGTGTACACCAGCTTTACCTGATGTGCCCCTCTTCAGGTGACTAACAAGGTATAATAGGGTGTTTGCTGATGTCCCCATGGCGGAACTGATACATTTTTGCTGATGAATCGTAGACTAAAATAGTTGCAAATAGGAAACCGGATCTCGTCATACTATGTAATGAAGGCACATGAAAACGTGAGAGATTCCTTGGGAGGCCCAGCCTCGCTTGACGAGCCGCCACTGTAATGTATATACAATCTAATAATATCTCTAACGAGGATTTATTTGCAAGGACGTACAGACGGGCAAAACTCTTAACTACCACGGTGATCGTGCTAAACTGCACAACGCAACCGACTTTTTGAGGCTCAGCCTCGCTTGACGAGCCGCCAATGTTATGTACATACAATCTTACTGTATCGAGGATTTATTTGCAGGGACGTACAGACGGGCAAAACGTTTAACTGCCACGACGATCGCGCTAAACTACACAACGCGACTGAATATTTATAACCGTCGAAGAAAACCCACTTACTGAGGCTCACCCTCGCCTCACGAGCCGCCACTGTTATGTATACAATCTTACTCTATTGTGGATTCAGTTCCATTACTTCTTGGCTTAGGAATAAGTAAACGGTGACTTTGGAGCCGTCCTAGCAACGAAGCACTCAATAAATTCAAAGTTATTCTGAATCGGCCTTGTTGATCCTGGCATTTGTCCGCAGGTGTTCGCACTGTCCAATCACTGATTCATGTGTTTCGTATTTGAAATATCGATCTTTGATTGGTTATCGCTCACTCGTCGATGGTGTTCGAAGCCTACAGGGTTGGTTTAGTCACTTTAAATTAAAGTCCCCCACTGCAAATCAGTTTAGTTACTGAGTGGGTAGACTCTAAATGTGAATTTATTTATTTATTTATTTATTTGCAAGGACGTACAGAAAGGCAAAACTCTTAACTGCCACGACGATCGCGCTAAACTGCACAACGCGACTGAATATTTATAACCGTCGAAGAAAACCGACTTCATCTATATACTGCGCTCTTGTGTAAGAGTCCTCTTGAATATTGATGATAGGCTGTGGTAAATGAACTGCCTAGTTGTGTATACTGTATATACCGACGTTTATAGACGCACTTTATTCAGACGTTTCGTTGGCGTTTTCTCCAGGGTCCCGTGGAATGGAATATCTTTCTTTATACGTCTAGACCTTTATTATTAACGGCAGTGGGTGTATAGCTTGCATTATTTTGACCTCGCAAAATGAAGGGTAGTTTATTGATATCTTGAAAATGATTCAAGATATTGTAACAGTGATATTTATGCGGAATTTTGTTTTGTATCAGTGCTAAAAAATGAATTTAAAATTTTTCAAATATTGTTATTATCAAGATTTGTATTGCTATAATTAATTTTGATCCAATTTTTTAGAATTTAATTAATTTGTGAAATTAAAATCGTAACAATTATACAATATTCTAAAGTTTTTAATTTCTTGATTGTTTAGCACACAAACCGAAGTTCCGCTTCAGAATCACTTTTTCAATATCATAAATAACAGTGTCAAGATATCAATAAAAATTGATACGTGAGAATTTAAGGTATTTTTTCGTATCTTTAAAATGACGATAACATATCAAACTGTTGGTAAAATACGGAGCTCAATATTATGAAGGTCCACAGATATCTATAGATATAAATTACGTTGCAATTATGTATGTTATGTTTATTGTTTATTGTGTTGTGCAGATGGTTTTCGAGTTGGAAACATCTTCAACTCATACGAGAGTTAAATTGTGCCTTTTTATAAATACATGATTGTAATGAATCATGTCAAATGTAATGTTAGTCACAATATTATGAAAAGTCAATAAAACTTGAACTTGATCTTTAACTTGATATATTCCAACAACAAAAAAAAGTGCAAAATTGTTCATATTTGGATAAAATAAACAATTTCAATACTGTCTCTAATTTTATCAAACATTATTTTTTCATTATTTCTTTGAGAATATAATATGTAGACCTTAATAATGTCTGACCCCGAACGATACCAATATTTCGATATTTTATGAACAATCCTAAAATTTTTACGTTTTCGAGCTTTTTAGTATCGAACACATATTGAAACGTGAACGCGGGTCTATCGAGTGCGAGCTGTTATCACTAGAGGAAGCTGAGTGATAACAGCTGTGCTACTAGGAGAGAGATACGGGATAGATAACATTGTGCTTGTGCCAGAGACTCATTGTCCTCAGACCGGCTGCAACAATATTGTCGCAAGCCGGGCCGTAAAACAATGTTATTTCAAACCTAACAAGTCTCCCGCGCGCTCCGTCCAGATTTATTCATTGTAGTTGTAGCTGATATACATTTCACAGCTTAGTTCTGTCTGTCTGTCTGTCTGTCTGTCTGTCTGTCTGTCTGTCTGTCTGTCTGTCTGTCTGTCTGTCTGTCTGTCTGTCTGTCTGTCTGTCTGTCTGTCTGTCTGTCTGTCTGTCTGTCTGTCTGTCTGTCTGTCTGTCTGTCGGTCTGTCTGTCTGTCTGTCTGTCTGTCTGTCTGTCTGTCTGTCTGTCTGTCTGTCTGTCTGTCTGTCTGTCTGTCTGTCTGTCTGTCTGTCTGTCTGTCTGTCTGTCTGTCTGTCTGTCTGTCTGTCTGTCTGTCTGTCTGTCTGTCTGTCTGTCTGTCTGTCTGTTTGTGTGCTCGAGGAAGCAATTAGAAATCATATTAGATAAAAACGTTTGTTGCCAGTAACGTAGACATGAATATATTTCAGGAGGGGACTGATTGAATTATCTTAAAATAAATTTATGATCAGCACGCTCGATTCAATGGGGTGTGCTCGCCCCCCCCCCCCCCCACCCCTCCAACAGACCCACAGGCAAATAACTTGTTTTAAATTTTCTATGAGGATATTATTTGTACTCAAAATGTAATATGTTTGGTTCAAATTGAGCCATTTGAGGCTTTATTGAAATGTTTTAATTTAATACAAACGCAATCAATGTTGCATCTTTTCTGGAGATTATCTGTAGCTCTCGATAATATAATATCTATAGCCTCACATAATATAATTCCAAGATGTTGATACGGAATGTAATTTTGTAGATACGACAACAAAACAACCGTTAATTCCCCCAGTATAAATGTTCAATCAAGCAGAAGAAAATGATTGAAAGTGAGTCTCTTTTAATTCAACTCATATAATTATTACTCATATGTACTCAAATAACACATCAACATTTGTGCCACGTAAATAACCCTTTACTTACAATGTAGGCTAACATAACTAAATAAATACCAACTTAATAAACGTACGGCCTAACTTTGCATAAAACAGTTGCAGTTCATCTGTATTCAACTATAACGCGAATCTCTTCATTGCAATCATCAGTCACTTAACACTATCGCTACTTCGTCCTCGAAACGAGTCGAGTCGAGCCGAGCAGAGTCGAGTCGAGCAGAGTCGAGCAGAGTCGAGCAGAGTCGAGTAGAGCAGAGTCGAGTAGAGCAGAGTCGAGCCGAGCAGAGTCGAGCCGAGCAGAGTCGAGCCGAGCAGAGTCGAGCAGAGCCGAGCAGAGTCGAGCAGAGCCGAGCAGAGTCGAGCAGAGTCGAGCAGAGCCGAGTAGAGTCGAGCAGAGCAGAGTCGAGCAGAGCCGAGCAGAGCAGAGCCGAGCAGAGCCGAGTAGAGTCGAGCAGAGCAGAGTCGAGCAGAGCCGAGCAGAGTCGAGTCGAGCCGAGCAGAGCAGAGTCGAGCAGAGCCGAGTAGAGTCGAGCAGAGCAGAGTCGAGCAGAGCCGAGCAGAGCAGAGCCGAGCAGAGCCGAGCAGAGTCGAGCAGAGCCGAGCAGAGTCGAGCAGAGCTGAGTCGAGTCGAGCAGAGTCGAGCAGAGTTGAGCCGAGTCGAACCGAGTCGAGCAGAGTCGAGCAGAGCAGAGTCGAGCAGAGTCGAGCAGAGCTGAGTCGAGTCGAGCAGAGCAGTCAAGCAGAGCCGAGCAGAGTCGAGCACAGCTGAGTCGAGGCGAGCCGAGCAGAGTCGAGCAGAGTCGAACCGAGTCGAGCAGAGTCGAGCAGAGCAGAGTCGAGCAGAGTCGAGCAGAGCTGAGTCGAGTCGAGCAGAGCAGTCAAGCAGAGCCGAGCAGAGTCGAGCACAGCTGATTCGAGGCGAGCCGAGCAGAGCCGAGCAGAGTCGAGCAGAGTCGAGCGGAGTAGAGCGAGCCCAACGAATGGGATCGCACGAGCGGCCTACATATCATCCATATCGCCATCGCATTCATTCTCTCCCTCCATCGATAGTACAGAAGAATATCAGTAACTAAGCCGTCCCCGTATAGCCAAATCCAATTTCGGATTTGTCTGGCGAGATATCTTGCCAGCCAGCTTTCTCTTCATCTGCGAGAAATATCCATTCGGAACGTGAAAGATAAAGATTCGGTGCGTTGTAGGGGAACCGTTGCGGGAGGGGGGGGGGGGGGGGCGGGGGGGGGGGTCGTTTGTTCCTATTCTCTGTAACAGGGTTTGTGTGATCCAAGGTGATGCTGCTTCCCGTTAAATTCTTTCCCCCACCACCGTTTCGAACCCAATACGCCCGGAATCTGATTAAATGCATAGTCGTTCCTCAACTCAGCCTTTCCTCAGAGCAGAGTCGCCAAACCACCAATCACAGAGCAGTCCACATGGCAATGCTGCTCAGTGATTGGTGGTAAGGCTAGTCTATGGAAAGGCTGAGTTGAGGAGCACATGAGGGATGACTATGCATTTGGCCTTTAATCTTTGATTATATTAAAAATATACACATACACAAATACATACACATACACATAAAAATATACATTAAACAACTCACTGACTCATTAAAAACACACTTGACTATCGTTCAATTCAACATGAATGAATTGTTAGGTTTATAAAAATATAACTACTTTTGGAATTTTGCATGTACGGCGAAAACTAAGCGTTTTACGAGGGTAACTTTGAAACAAACACGCCCTCGTAAAACGCTTAATTTTCATCGTATACAGACAAAATTCATACAGCATCGTACACTAAGCTTTTTCGTTAATCTAACAACGAAATAAAAATATGTGTTTTCTAAACAATGCATTCAAAAACTTTCAAAATATTGAATGTGTGACTGTCGTTTAAAACTTAAATCTTGAGTATGTAAGAAACACTTTTTCAATATCTAGATGCGTTCTCAAAGCCTGTATTACCTGGTACCACAGAAACCCTATATTGTGTAACAGAATATATACGCGAGTAAGAAGAGTATTAATAAAACGATGACTCTCTATGTTTTCGATGAGTATAAATCACTGCACAATGTACTCCAGTGTTTCCCGCGGGTGGGAAACGTTCAATTTCCTATATACTAGACTATTTGTTGGGTTGTGATTCGAGTAAGATACAAAAGCAATCTGGTGTCGGTAATTGCCATATTAATTTATAGGGGATGATTCGTTCGGATGCTTTCAATTGATTCATGCAGTATAATGGAGACTGTGGATAAATGAATTTTGGGGAAGGTGGAGAATTCTATTGTGAAGAACAGAACAAACAATATATTCGTGTATTGTTCTCTTTCATAACAATATTATTATCCTTTTCGTTGGTTTGAAAAGAAAACTCCCAAAGCACAGTGAAAAACAAAATTTAGATAGATATTTCAGTGGAATTGTTTGCTTTTATTAGAAACCAATGTTTTTTTATGTAATTTGGGATTTAGAATAAAAAAGAATGTTATTGGGTTCTTTTATATGAAAAGAATATTGTTAGGGGCCTAAGGTGATATTTACATAATGCGTGGTGGTTTAAGATATGAAGTTGTTGATATAAATTCCAAATTACGAATTTTTTTCTCTTAAATACCTTTCACTAAATTTGCGGTTTCAAACAATTTCGTGAAATGCATATTATTACAACAAAACGTGTTGATTTAAATCCGTTTCAAAATGAAATAAAATTAAAAAATACATTCGTATTTATAGAGTCTACCCACTCAGTAACTGGACTGATTTTCTGTGGGGGCGACTTTAATTAAAATTTAAAGAATTACCTTTAAATGAATCGATTAAAATTATAGCTTATTTCACTCTATGATCAATAAATTCATAATTATATTTATCTTGTTATTCTGATGTCACATATTCATGACATTCTGCTTCGCTCTATCCCTGTCGTGGATAAATGCAATAAATGAGGTTAAACCCAATGCCATCTACCGATGAGCAGAAAAAGAAGAAGAACGAAAGTGTGGGAAACTATTCTCAAATCTGTATAATTAAATAAATATTGTCCTTGTTCTAGAACCGATAATTAAGAAAATTCGTGATAGAACTCGTCGGATTTTCCATCTGATTAATTATTAATTATATAATAATGTACAAACGATTCTTGAAATGTGTGCAAGGTTAAACGTTGACGGATTATAGTGAAGCGTGAAGCTGTTAAGAGTTCTGACTAAGTTAATTGTGAATGAATGCGAAGAAATGTTTCGTCTTCTCTGAAAGTAATGGTGAAGACACGATCGCTTCGTCACGAACATGACTCGTATTGGATATGTTCTGTTCTCGTGTCAGTAAATGATGTCATGTGATGGGAAGCAAGATAATGTGCATACATACATACACTCGCTGAAGGTAGAGGAGGCGCTTAGCGAAGCCAATAATAATGTATTGTGTGTTCTTTATTTTTTAGATTAAGGTAGATGGGTATTAAAACCGCCAGAAATTAATGTTTTTGTATTATACCATGAGAACGCTTCCAAATATTGAAAAAGTGACTATGACCCTGTCTTTGGTTTTGTATCAACTAAAAACTGGATTTAAAAACATTCACAGTTTGTTATAGTTACGATTGTTATTTTATTTATAAGTTAATAATTAATGAAATAAAGTAACGATCGCAAAAATATTTTTATTTTTTACTTTTTTGTGTAGCTGATACAAATCGAGAGACAGGATCAGAATCACTTTTTCAATATTTGAAAGTGTTCTCATGGTATAAAAAACATGAATTTTGCGCAGTTTTAATACCCATTGCCGTTAAAAGCAAAAGGTACCTCTTCGTCAAAAACCGCACAAAATTTACATTTTAAAATTATATCTCAAGAATGGACTTCGTAATCGAAAATCTTAATCAACAGCGCACTGTGGTTCGGAAAGCACATACTGAATGCTCTAAATTGTATGTCTAACATTATAATCAGTATGCTTTTTATTACTAATAATCGATTTAATAATCAAAATAACTATACGCTAATGGTTATAATATTTCATTCAGTCTGTAAAGGGGTTACCAAAACACAGTGCTATGTTGACAGATCGTTAGAATATAAGGCTTTCTGTTCGAATTTAAAAACAACTTTTAAAATCGAAACTGTGGGAAGATACACAAGACAGATATTATCAGGGTCTAGAGATAACGAAAACAAATAAATGCAAAATTCATCACGTTTAGATTTAGTGCATGCGTTACTACGATATCGTGTTAAACCAATCGTAATGAATGTTGCATATATTTGTTTTCGTCACCTGTAGACCCAGATAATATCTGTCTTGTGTATCTTCCCACAATTTCGTTTTTTTAAAGTTTTTTTAAAGATACGAACAGAAAACCTTAAATTCTCACGATCTGGTGCTTCGGCTATGTTCGTCCTTTTCCGGACATACCCGAAGACAAGTACACGTTGTTTTCATACCTTGCAGCTTTTTGTGTAGGCCTAGTTACCCGTAATTACATTTCGTTTTCCGAATGCACTTTGTGTAATACATCTAAACTGCACGATTCAGTTTTTACCTTTTGCTTTTCTCTTCTCGCTCCTCGTTTTCGACACATCAAATTAATCTTAAACAATGTAATTTACTTTTTACCTTGTGGTAAATTTCGTTCTGCATTGAATTTAAACGGTTTCGTTCGTTTTTTTAAGTTTTGGTTCAGTTTTTACACGTCGTAGTAGGAGGGCGCCTCACACGCTCCACTTCAGCTGTATACTTTCTAGGACAAGTGCTTTACTTGTTGTTTTCGTCGTATTCTAAGCTTGAAGCGCTTTAACTTGCAGCGTACATGCACTTTACCTTAGTTGTTTGTAATTATGTAAATAAATAAAGTATAAGAAATTAATACATTTGTATTTATTTTCTACCATGCACCAAGTTACGAGAAGTGATTTTCTGTGGCGGATATTATACCAGTTATTATGTGTATCGTTGCTGTGACGGCTCTAAAGTCACCGTCTGTAGAGTAATCGAACCCTAGAACTTATGCATCGGAAGCAGGAATAAACAAACAAGATCAACCAAGCCACTCAAACTATATTATACTAAACTAAACTATAGAGGATTTTCAGAATTGATCTAGAAAGCCGTGATTTGTTCTATCTAAGGGTCCTAGATCAATTCTAAAAAGGTCTATTGATCTAGGACCCTTAGATAGAGCAAATCACGGCTTTCTCAGAAAGATCAATTCTGAAAATCATCTATTCTGATATGTACATTTATATTATGTACATTTTCTCCTTTCATTCATTTACCTTTAAAAAAATCCTCTCTTTAATATCTTTTTATGCTGTTCTGTTTGTGTTGGCAATGCCTTACCAAATCACAATTCGCTATTGAGTCAGATTTTCGACACCCCAATCCCCTTTCCTCCCCTTTCTCCTTTCCTCACGCGTCCTCCTACTTGCCCCTTTCCTCCAAACAGTCCCCTATTTCATCTTCATTATCACCCACTCATCGTCTTGATTAGCCTAGTTGCAAAAATATGAGACGTTAAGCCCAAATATCTATCTATCTATCTATCTATCTATCTATCTCGAAAAGCACATTCTCGAAATATATACCGTAATTAAAAAACGAAACTTCTGTGCCGTTTTTAACGCGAAGCTCTCTACCGCTTCCCGTTAATAACCTAATATTGTTTAGCTGTTTTTCAATTTCATACCCCGGCCGTCTCTAACTAACGAACTCTCTTTTCTACACTCTCAGCAGTTTCCGTTTTCACGTTTCCACCATCATCATCAGTTAATTCATCTTCCTACGTTGTACGTACGTATACGATTCACGGGTCGCTCGCGCACCCCTACAGGCCTGTTTTTAATTAGCTTCCGACGACGTAACAGTTCA
The DNA here is from genome assembly GCA_945910005.1 of Isoperla grammatica. NCBI lineage: Eukaryota > Metazoa > Arthropoda > Insecta > Plecoptera > Perlodidae > Isoperla > Isoperla grammatica. The sequence continues at coordinate 7,446,384 of OX246744.1, read as the reverse complement.
CCACCCCCCTTTGCCTCCCTCCCCCCCTCCCCCCTTGTTTTGTTTTTGTTTTTTTCACCCGAGGCGTGTATGACGTCGTTATCATTAAACACGCCGACTGGAAAACGAATCACAATAAACAAGAGCTCTTTTTTCTTCGCTCGTTTATTTATTTATTTAGCAGCGGCGTTGTCGTTGCTCCGATTTTGCATGAATCGATTAAACAAATTCAAATGTGCTGTGTTTTTTTTCTGTGCGCCCCCCCCCCCCCCCTCCCCCCTTCCCTCACACTGTGAAAGGCCACAGAGTATGGAATGCAGATTTTTCTGTATATTATGACATTAGCGCGCAGAAAATCAAGATCCGTTTTTTTTTGTGTTGTTGTTATGGGCCGGAACGGAAATATGCAAAATGTTTTGTGAAGGGGGGGGGAGGGGGGGGGGGGCTGTCGTGTTTTGCGCCGGAACCGGCAACAATATTGGTACATGCATGATGATTATGTAAAGTGGTTAAAAGAGGAAGGAAGGAAGGACCGTATAGTAGGCTAATGTGAAAACCGTGTGCGAAATTAGTTTTTCTGTTTTTTTGGAAGAATAGGGGTAAATGTTTTAATTTTGAAAAATTGCTTCGGGCAAAGTTTTTTGGAATTCACAATTTTTAATTGTATTTTGGGGAAACGAAACACGTTATGGACTACCTTGTCTATAAACTCCGCGTGTTTGACCCAACGATTTCGAGAGCACAACTAAATTGTAGATTATGTGTGTAGAAACTGTACCAAAATTCCACTTCCACACAATAATTTTTTTTTTCCCAAGTTTATTAAAGAAACTAATGTATTCAATCAATCTCAGCGTAGAAAATAACAGGGGAAGGTTAAATAAAAATGAACATAAATATACTCACATTTAGAGTCTACCCACTTAGTAACTAAACTGATTTGCAGTTGGGGACTTTAATTAAAGTGACTAAACCAACTCTGTAGGCTTCGAACACCATCGACGAGTGAGCGATAACCAATCAAAGATCCATATTTCAAATACGAAACATATGAATCAGTGATTGGACAGTGCGAACACCTGCGGACAAATGCCAGAATCAACAAGGCCGATTCAGAACAACTTTGAATTTGAGTGCTTCGTTGCTAGGACGGCTCCAAAGTCACCGTTTACTTATTCCTAAGACAAGAAGTAACATCTTTGCCATGAGCATCAGTACTGTTTGATCACAGCCTCTTATGTCGATCGGTAAAGCAGTTTAGGACTGTTTTTTTTAGGACAGGAACAATCAGTGCATTACTTATTTAGTGTACAAAAGGTGTAATGTTCGTGCAGATCGTGCAGGCACTTGCATACAAGAAGTACAACATCGGGATGTTCTTGTATTCGGTGTAATCTACCACGAGCCGTTTTCTTTCTGTTCCAGGTAATTGGAGTGCACGAGTCTGTCTGTAGAATCTCCCACGGCTGGGCTATAACCACGTCGTAAGAAGTGACCACGGCTGGGCTGGCTTCCTTGCAATCTGTTGTGAGTGCGGTAATGTGCAACACTGCATGGTAGTAAAGTTGTTCCATGGCAACCTTGTGAATGCTTACGTCATAGTTGAGTGAGTCGGAGCCAATCAGCGGGGGGCTTTTTTAAATACTGACATTTGGTTGGCTGCAATGCCTCACTCATCTATTATACGTCATCATCCACAAGGTTGCTGTGGAACGCTTCTAGATTTCAAAGTCCGTGAAAGTTGTTTTATTGGTGAGAGATTTTGGTTTTTGAATTTATTAATTTCGGCTTTATTCGTTAAAAACCTTGAATGTCCGTTAAATTTGAGATCTGGTTTTGATTCCCAGTCAGAGTTAGACTTTTACATTTTCTTGGAGGATCCCGAAACTTTGTCTCCCATTTTTTTTGCACTTTTTTGTGAGTCGTCTGTGAGAGTTATTAGTACTTTTGTGCGGTTTTTAAATCCCTCAAATTCTTCACTCGTAAACACAGCCAACTGTGTGTTCAATTTACACACACACACGTATATACTCAATTAATTCATTTTGACATTGTAAATGTATTTCGTTCACCCTCTAGTAAGTAATAATGTTCTCAATGTCTGAAGTCATTTTTCTCTGCGTTGTACAATAATTAATCTAAAGCATTTGCTCGCGAGTCAAATAATTAGTAAAGCTTAATTGTTGCCCGTCGAGTTTTGACACATGAGAAATGGTTACTGTGCTCTTCTTGTATGGGAGAAAAGTAATATTGTGGATTTATATAAAAATGTCTGTGAAGCTGACACAAGATTATAGTCGTATTTATAAAAAGACAGTTGGTCGTGAGTCGCCGGTCTCGTTCAGATAAAGCGACTAGATTGACAAGTATTTAGAGTATAAATGGGAGTTAACTCGCTCAATTAAGGTTGTTTTATTAATAAATTTAATATCTATAGAATGCTTCAAGATATTGAAGATGTGATTCGTACGCAGAATTTGTGGGGGGAATTGGGGGGGGGGGGGGGCTATTACCGAAAGTTGTCTCACGGTGACAATACTAACTTTCAGTGATAAAGTTGAGAAGCTGTAAGAATGACGGCCCCCTCCATATCCCCTCCACAGCTACCCGACCCCCCTCAACTCCGTGACAACCTGACAAAATGAAATACGTAACTGAAAATCAGTTTGTTTCAGTTGTTCTATTTGTTGTTTCACGGAGTTGAGGGGGGTCGGGTAACAGTGGAGGGGATAAGAAGGGGGCCGTCATTCTTACAGTTTCTCAACTATATCTACGTGGTTATTAATCACTTGCTATTGGCTGATTGCTGTGGCGGACCGCGTGGAAAACACTCAATCAGCCAATAGCAAGTGATATCTACGTGGTTATTAATCACTTGCTATTGGCTGATTGCTGTGGCGGACCGCGTGGAAAACACTCAAACAGCCAATAGCAAGTGATATCTACGTGGTTATCACTTGCTATTGGCTGATTGCCGTGGCGGACCGCGTGGAAAACCCTCAACCCGTAGCAAGTGATATCTACGTGGTTATCACTTGCTATTGGCTGATTGCTGTGGCGGACCGCGTGGAAAACCCTCAATCAGCCAATAGCAAGTGATATCTACGTGGTTATCACTTGCTATTGGCTGATTGCTGTGGCGGACCGCGTGGAAAACACTCAAACAGCCAATAGCAAGTGATATCTACGTGGTTATATCACTTGCTATTGGCTGATTGCTGTGGCGGACCGCGTGGAAAACACTCAAACAGACAAAAGCAAGTGATATCTACGTGGTTATCACTTGCTATTGGCTGATTGCTGTGGCGGACCGCGTGGAAAACACTCAAACAGACAATAGCAAGTGATATCTACGTGGTTATCACTTGCTATTGGCTGATTGCTGTGGCGGACCGCGTGGAAAACCCTCAATCAGCCAATAGCAAGTGATATCTACGTGGTTATCACTTGCTATTGGCTGATTGCTGTGGCGGACCGCGTGGAAAACACTCAATCAGCCAATAGCAAGTGATATCTACGTGGTTATCACTTGCTATTGGCTGATCCTGATTGCCGTGGCGGACCGCGTGGAAAACCCTCAACCCGTAGCAAGTGATATCTACGTGGTTATCACTTGCTATTGGCTGATTGCTGTGGCGGACCGCGTGGAAAACACTCAATCAGCCAATGGCAAGTGATATCTACGTAGTTATTACTTGCTATTGGCTGATTGCTGTGGCGGACCGCGTGGAAAACACTCAATCAGCCAATAGCAAGTGATATCTACGTGGTTACCCCTTACTATTGGCTGATTGCTGTGGCGGACCGCGTGGAAAACACTCAAACAGCCAATAGCAAGTGATATCTACGTGGTTATATCACTTGCTATTGACTGATTGCTGTGGCGGACCGCGTGGAAAACACTCAATCAGCCAATAGCAAGTGATATCTACGTGGTTATATCACTTGCTATTGACTGATTGCTGTGGCGGACCGCGTGGAAAACACTCAATCAGCCAATAGCAAGTGATATCTACGTGGTTATATCACTTGCTATTGGCTGATTGCTGTGGCGAACCGCGTGGAAAACACTAAATCAGCCAATAGCAAGTGATATCTACGTGGTAAAACCACTTGCTATTGGCTGATTGCTGTGCCGGACCGCGTGGAAAACACAGCCAATAGCAAGTGATATCTACGTGGTTATCCCTTGCTATTGGCTGATTGCTGTGGCGGACCGCGTGGAAAACACTCAATCTGCCAATAGCAAGTGATATCTACGTGGTTATATCACTTGCTATTGGCTGATTGCTGTGACGGACCGCGTGGAAAACACTCAATCAGCCAATAGCAAGTGATATCTACGTGGTTATCACTTGCTATTGGCTGATTGCTGCGGCGGACCGCGTGGAAAACGCTCAATCAGCCAATAAGAAGTGATATCTACGTGGTTATATCACTTGCTATTGGCTGATTGCTGTAGCGGACCGCGTGGAAAACACTCAATCAGCCAATAGCAAGTGATATCTACGTGGTTATATCACTTGCTATTGGTTGATTGCTGTGGCGGACCGCGTGGAAAACACTCAATCAGCCAATAGCAAGTGATATCTACGTGGTTATCACTTGCTATTGGCTGATTGCTGTGGCGGACCGCGTGGAAAACCCTCAATCAGCCAATAGCAAGTGATATCTACGTGGCTATCACTTGCTATTGGCTGATTGCTGTAGCGGACCGCGTGGAAAACACTCAATCAGCCAATAGCAAGTGATATCTACGTGGTTATATCACTTGCTATTGGTTGATTGCTGTGGCGGACCGCGTGGAAAACACTCAATCAGCCAATAGCAAGTGATATCTACGTGGTTATCACTTGCTATTGGCTGATTGCTGTGGCGGACCGCGTGGAAAACCCTCAATCAGCCAATAGCAAGTGATATCTACGTGGTTATCACTTGCTATTGGCCGATTGCTGTGGCGGACCGCGTGGAAAACACTCTAGCAGCCAATAGCAAGTGATATCCACGTAGCTATCACTTAAAGTGAGTATTGTCACCGTGTGAGGCAACTTTCAGGATAGCCCCCCTCGGGTATAGCTTGGACTTCAGCTAATGGATTGTTGACCGGAATATATTTCATGTTATACCCTTTGTTTTCGTGTCTCGCACACACATGCACACACACACTCGGGTGCTTGTTATTCGTAGAAGTTTTGAAGGATAGCTTACAAATATATTTTCCTTAAAAACACGGTCCAGCTTTCTTGAGTACGTGTTTTAAATAATATATGCAGTTTGTCGGCGTTCTTGAAAAACTTTATACATCACTTTGTTTGTTTTACACGAGCATCGTAGGATGTTTTCGAAAGATGTTTTCAGAACATATTGCTTAGATAGAATTATAATGTCAGTATTGACTCTTAAAAAAGAAAATTGCGGTTTGTTATTTTGAAATTCGTTTATTCAAAAATTATTTAAAAAATAACGACGTCCGAGTGATTAGGTAGAGAAAAACTTTTATTATCAATACAAATGTTATCAAAAACAATTACCACATGGACAAAATATACTAATAATACATATAATTTTGATAATAACTATTTGGGGTTAATTTGATTAATAGGGATTAAATTAAAAATTGTGTAAGATTTTTCCCGAATTGGTGATTTCTCTAAATTATTGATTTAAATCATAGCCAGATGTTAGCAAAATTCTGAAAACAATTGGCTTATGTATATAGGTACTCCGCTTTAGCACGATTCGCAGCGGATTAAAGTAGTAATATTTACCGTACCGGTCACTGAAACATAAAAAAAAAAAAAACATAATTTTCACCCTTCGAGGTCATTGTTTCAATTTAAGATTTAAACTCCAATACGTGATGCTTATTTTTAGTAAACTTAAAATGGTCGACAAACTACCCTAATTTAGTACACATCAAATTAAATCTGTCTTCTTAATATTAAATTCTCAGTTGATATATGTCCCTATATTTTCTACATGTGCTCTACGAACTTAATAACATGTTAAACATATTTATTTTACACACACAGTCTGTATTGCTCACGACATCAAATGTGTAGGCCTAACATTATTCACTTTTTCAATATTGCATATCGTTCTGCGCGACATGACAGAAAAACGTTAATTTTGCTCGCGCGCTTTTAATATTAAAACTTAACCACCCTCTGCGATATCTCCACAGCTTTATTTAACATCTTCCTTAGAGAGAGTAATATGTTGCTTCCGAGATCGAGTACGTCGTCAGTCAAGTAACGGACGTGCTGTACGTCACGACGTACGCCAGCTGAATGCTAATATACAGCGCGCCCGAGTAACGCTCTAAAGTCGCCGTCACCTAAAGAGTTCATCCGAGTTCTGCGAAATGTCTTCCCCTCTTACCCCCACCAGTGCCCGCTCACGAACGAAAAGAGTTAGGCCCGATTGCATGGTTCAGACTCAAGCCTTCCTCAACTCAGCCTCTCCCCAGCCTCGCCCAACCACCAATCACAGAACGGCATTGCCGTGTAGACGGCTCTGTGATTGGTGGCTAGGTGAGGCTGAGGAGAGGCTGAGTTAAGGAGGGCTTGAGTGTGAACTATGCATTCGGGCCTTAGTGTATAGGATCTAATCTCTATAATAGACCGGCGAGCTGTCAACCAAAGCTGTCTTCCAATTAAATAAGCTATCTTTCAATACAAATGAATTCCTCTATTCTAATTACATGTAATTCATCATTATAAATTTTACGTAGATCTTTAACTGCCTCTCTTTGTCCGTGCGCGGTCACTGGTGAGGGTAAAGTCTGGTCCACACAGATTTTTAGGACATACGATTTAAGGTTTAACGCGTAGTCGTTAAGTTGGATCATAGGAAACACGTAATGGCGTTCACACAAAGTTTTAGTTTTAAGACGTTGTTTTCATTGTTGTTTTTAAAACGACGTCTTAAAAACCTTATGCATTATGTCATCAAAATCTGTGTGGACCAGCCTTAAGAGGGGAAGGCATTTCGCAGAACTCGTATGAACTCTTTAGATGACGGCTACTTTAGAGCGTTTCGAAAAACCCCAGGAGGCGAGATTTTTCCGCTGATCAATAGGGGTAGACATTTACTTACTGCATTCATCCATATATATAGCCTAGGTAGGTTGCTAGGCCAATCCGCAACGATTTCGTTTCCAACCCATCGACCGATAAAAAATAAAACTGCTATGAATGACAATTGCGCAGCGCGAAGGAATCGTCGAAAATGTGCTCATCTGGAAAAGTTGGAGATATTCGTGCGGTATTAAATCTCTCGGAAATGTGGTGGGGGGAGGGGGGGGGGGGGGGCGGCGTGATTGGAGGCGAAATGTTAAGTAGGGTAATCAGGGGTGGAATGAATGAATGCGTCGTGACGCAGTACAGTCATGTGCAAAATAAGGTGCATATGCACGTGTGTGTAATCTTTATTGACAACGGGTGGCGTAAGCCCGCACGCATCTATTATTGACTCTCACACTGCACACAACAATTACATACTTTTGTATCACTTTCAGTCTCTACAAGATACAATTTCGTAAACACTCATACGAACACGCTTCTACCTTAGAGAATTGTTATTATGGCAATAGCTATTTTTTTAATAAGTAGAAATTTAGGTATTTTGAAGGTACAATTTCTTGAAAACCAAGAATCCCGTAAAAAATAAAAATTACCTGAGCCTGAATAACTTTTTAATATTTTACTTTCTCATGTTTGGCTATATAGTGGAAATATATGGCACACATGACGGTGCGTGTGCGTGTGCGTTTGCGTGTGAGGGGATAGTATATCCAGTGTTTCTAAAAGTGTAGTCCGTGGCAGGTATCCAGATTTATGCGTTGAAATTTTGAAATTAATTTCCTCACACATTTCTACAAATACCGATAATATTTTAGAGTGAATGTACCTAATTTCCCCATTCTTAAAACACCAACTCAATCACACATTTTTACAAATACCGATAATATTTCAGAGTTAATGTCTCTGATTTAAACACTCAATGATTGATTCCACTTCCGCCTCTGTTGTTTGTAGTTTTCAGAGCATTATCCCACGAACGATTAGAGAGTAATATGAAATGTTCAACCTTTGGCATACGCAGCACCCTGTCAAACCCAAGAAAAGAAATAGTTGCTTAAAAAAAAAAAATTGCTAGTAAATTTTAAATGAAAACAAAACGTGTCAGAGCTCGTAAAATCTTTAACTCGTCGAAAATTCATATTCTTTTCACCTCTAGCTCTAGAAAGATTGAAACCAGCAATCTATCGAGAAAGAGAGAGAGAGAGGTAGATAGCTAGATAGATAAATGTCTTTATTTTCAGGCGTGATTAAGGCCAGTTGGGCCTTCTCTTATATCCAACCTACATTACTAAGTAGAAATACAAATGAGTTAATTAATTAGGTACAAATTGATACAAATTTATTACAAACAAATATGATAATCTTAAAACTTTCAACTTTTAAACTAACAAAAATCTACGTCTCATTCATCCAAAGAGAGAGAGAGACAAAGAGAGAGAGAGAAAGAGAGAGAGAGAGAGAGAGAGAGAGAGAGAGAGAGAGAGAGAGAGAGAGAGAGAGAGAGAGAGAGAGAGAGAGAGAGAGAAAGAGAACATCCGGCTTGACAGGGTAGAGATAATTGGAACCATTTTCAAGTATTCAAATACGATTGTAAAACGAGGAATCGAATTATGTCACATTTCATCTCATCAATTCTATTCTCTAGTCTAGTCCTCATCGCATATACATGAGGCATGGCCGGTTACTGCAGGGACCCGCAGTTATTGAGCAACGCTAGCTCCTCCGATAGAAATTAATGAAATCAATCAATAGGAACCGTTTGCTGTTTTACTGTTCAAAGTTCGTAAAAAAAGTATCGGGGAAATGCAAAATATGTAAACTCAAAGGATATTATGAAAACGGTTTTTTAAATTGACATTTCCTAGCGTAGAGGAACACTGTATGATTGTGTAGTCAAGTAGAAAATCAACTTCTAATCATTTTGTACTGTTAAACACGAATGCTCTCATTTAAAATAGAGTTCGAATGCTTTATTAAAAGTGTCTTAAAGAAGAAGAAAGAGGATTCGCAAAAATAATGAGATCATAAGTACTTTCTTCGGTCGGGTCTAAGAAATATTTTAATATCTTGTGTAAACGCCCTTATGGTTTTGGCAATGTTTACTGAATCAATTGAAGTATTCTATTTTGGTATAGGTTACGATTACAAATTAGTTTCTTAAGACTCAGCTTGTTTTGTAATTGAAAGTAGTATGTGTGGTGATTTGTGATTAAAAAAAATCTATTTTCACTTTTTTTTAGGTTAATTAGTTCTACTTAACCGATGAATATTTATTATGATTTGTTCAGTTGGACAACTCAACTGGTTGATTATAAGTAACAAATCTTAACAAATCTTAAATTTGTGTGTGATTGTGTGACAAAACTTTCATTATGCACATTCAAGTATATTAATAACAACTACCTGGTTCTTAGTAAATTGTGTAGACCAGACTGATGAAATATTTCCTTCCTCACCTCAGTTGGATTCTTCTTATCGACTGACTCGGGGGTTCGAGGCTTTGTGACGCCCGGTTCGAGACTAGTTGTCGCGCCCTGGATGTGATGTTCGCTACTTCTAACCAGACAAAACAAGACAATTGAATCTCTTTGCCGACAACAGAAAACAAAACGACACTCTTGTGGTTTTACACTAAAACAGTGGCGCCTCGTGAATTCGTAGCACATTCTTACTAGGAGGATCAATCAGTGAATAGACTGCTGTTGCGCGACTAAAAACTTTGCCTTGACAGCTGTTAGTCGATCATGATGTTAGGTGCACTACCTATAGGGAACTTGCAACTGACGTCACAGCCGAACTACAACAATGTAACAAATGAATCGAACTGATGGACAAATAACGAGCTGTCAAAATAATAAAATTGCAACATTATGAAGAAAACGAGGTATGGCAATAGTTACTGCTCACCAGTTAAAAACGTTTAATGATGGGCAACCAAGTTGTGAAAGTTTTGTATGTTTCTTGTTTGTTTTGAAGATTTATTTTCAAAATCAGAAAATTTAATTGTTTGGCAGCTTGTTGTTTGTCCATCGATTCATTTAATTTGTTTCATTGTTGTAAAGCGATCTTGAAAGAAGCCTATAGCCCAAATCTTTAACCAAGTCCAACTTACCAGTTTTTTGTACAATACCTGATAATTATGCTTGAAATAATTATCTGTGATACCTTTCATGGTACAATTTGTTCCACTGGTACAAAACGCGCACACAAATACAAACTTTGGTATTGATAGACGAAAATTTCAAAAGTTATCACAGATATTTTTTTTTCAGAATAGTTATAGATAGATGATGAACAAATGTTTTGTTAAAAGAACACACTACAATCCTTTACTAAATTTTAAATCTTACACTCAGAACTTAGTGCACACTAACTTTTAAAGCAAATGAATGATTTTGAAGGCATATGTCCCGGCCAAACAGTTTGTAAAAATTATTTGTGATGTTTCTTTTTTCGTTCAGCAAAGTTTCATGAATATTTTACAAATCAAACCGCGTGGGGCATCTCATTTAACTTCGAGCGCACGTATGCCTCGTCTGCTGTCATAGCTAGAATGATATGGATTCAAAGGCTGCGTATTGTACGTTAACATGTGTTTACTGTTTTGACAGACAGCGCTGAAAGTCCGTCAACATCATGAATTTTGTTTGATTGTGAAGGTTTTAACCGAAATGTGCGCTTTGTGTGGCAGCGCGGTTGCTAAATTATGCAGCCGACGAGTGAAACTGAAAGGGGTAAAAATGAAAGGAAGTTTTACGTTGCGTGTGTTGTGTACGATTTTCCGACGAAACATTTTCTTTTTCCGATGTCCCCGGCTGAGTTGTTATAAATGATTAGGCGCAGACCTAGTTTTGAGGTTATGTGATAATAGCCGAAATGTAAATCACGGCGAAAGCTTGTCTATAGTTTATACCAGGCTGGCATGTCACCATAGAGACCGGTTCGTAGGGGACGTATTGTCCACCCCTTGAGTAGCGCTGTCAACGTTGGGGCGAGATGTTGATGTGATCAGTGTCTTATTCGTGGAAAAAGATAATTGAACCTGGTTTACTTTAAATTGACCTTGGTGTTGTCCAAGGTTCAAGAGTCCAGGCGATGAGAGCTATTAGCAATCCATTAGGGGTCGGTAAAGTAAAACGCCACATCTCGCGGTGACATCCCGGCCTGGTATGGAGTATAAAAGTTTTCGGAAAACAAATATTTGAGTATCTGCCGTGAGGGTATAGGTAAGTAGACGGTAATATGGCTACTCTTTATAATATCGTCAGTATATGTGCGTAGAATAGGATAGGGTGTATTTACATAATGTGCATGGCGACCATATTGTAATCCCTGAATGTACCTTAAATTAAACATCGTCTTCTCTTGTCACTTAAGTGGGTAATTTAAGTAGTGAACACACTAATGTTAACATTCGTTGTAATGGAATTACATGTTTGTTTACTAGTTAAAGTTAAGTGACCCACCTAAGTACACATAGATAGCGCTGCTAAGCAACCTCCTTATCTACGCCATTGATGACTTAAACAATAAAACAAAAATGAACAATTTACATCTAAACGCCTCCTCATAAAAGTTCATTTTCTCACCACCAGAATGCATTTTGAGTGGTCGATATGACTTCCCTGTTCTATCAGCTCAATGTCGAGCTTATAGAAACTACCACCAGAGTGTCCTCTCTAGTGACTTTCAATGTTGTGCGTTGGAAGTGTAAATGTGTTTGCGTTTAAACTTCAACCCCGATTACGTTCTCCATTCACATAAAACCAACCGTGGCCACCAGGTTCGTTGATCCGCGCAAAGCACTCCAATATCTAAATGCACGCGAGCACTTTGGGGACATCGGTATAGTATCCAGCCGGCGGTGTCTCTTCTCCCTCGTGGCCTTGTAATAACGATATCGGTCGGGAGAGCGTCGAACTAGGAGTATAAGCGGCGGTGGCGGCTGGTGGGGAATCCCTAGAGGAGCCGGAAATATTGTCGGTGTTGTTATTATAGTGGTAGTAGCGCGGGCAACGCGATCTAGCGTCGTGGCGTGAAGGTGTACTAGTAAAGGTGTTTCCGGTGTCGTTACTGTAGTGGTAGCGCTGGAGACAACGGCCAACGCGATCTAGCGTCGTGGCGTGAAGGTGTACTAGTCAAGGTGTTTCCGGTGTCGTTATTGTAGTGGTAGCGCTGGAGACAACGGCCAACGCGATCTAGCGTCGTGGCGTGAAGGTGCACTAGAGTAATGGTGTTTGCACTCACTCTAACATATATCTCGGGCTAGGTCAGGAGGTGGATGGGTGACCACTCTCCTATGAAACACTAGCTACCGTTGGTTAGAGCAGATTGGAGGGTTCGAAAGCTTGTGTAACAGCCTCGTTCTTCTCGTCAACTGTTCGGTAGGCCAGATTAGTGGAGGAACTTATATGACCGATGGTCAAAGTTACACCGTCCTTTTGGATGGGACGTAAAGCCGATGGTCCCATTGGTACTTTTCGACAGGAGTAGGCTACGTGTCAGTACCAGGCCTCCTTCCTTCCTCATTATCATTCATCAATCATCACTCATCAGGCTAAAGAAGGCATTGCGCCCTACACATGGCCTTAATTACAATAAAGTGAGTGAGTAAACGCCATAATTTTGTTTCTTGATTTGATTTTGTTAACCCTTAAATAAAATAAATGTGTAAACCGCTCTTAAAAACGAGCCTTTTTTACTGTAGCCTTGCCACTTGCGGAGAACTATGTACGTAGTGAATTAGTTATTGTAAATATTTTTACTTATTTTGAAATCAATTGGGGAACAGATAAATGATAATCGCTCTCTGAAACTCGTAAATAAAAATTATTGTTTCTCATCATAAATTATACCTCTTTTATTTGTTTATCAATAACGTACATTTAGTTTCAATTAAAAATCAAACAAAACAGGTAATATGGTGAAAACGCCCGTGCAAATTCGTAAAACAATTTGGCAGGTATCATAATTGCCTCGAGTTTGATTTAAAACATCAATTAGTTGGATTTCGTTCGAATTGAAATAAACAAAATGAAAAATAGCCACTGGCATTATATAGAAAATGATCAAAGCGCTACAGTTTCAAAGGAATGTACGCATGTTTGTGTGTGATCTGTGTAGAGATAGATACGAACAAAAAAAAACTGTTTGTTTTTATACAAGCGTATACAAATATTTTGTTCTGCTATTATTTCCTCGGTTTTTGTGCGGGTGCGAGTGGATGAAATATCGCTTGGACGTGGTTCCACGGTTTCATTAAATCACGTTAGTCAAACAATAATAATTATATAATATCATCACCCAGAGTTCTGTTGCGCGCGTACAAAGCCGATATGAGGTGGGTGGGTTTTTTTTTTTAAATTCATTATATGCGGAGCGCAGGGAAAAAACTATATATAGATGGTTTTAATTTTGCGTATATGCATATTTCGCACTCGTAAAAATACAAGAATCGTGCGTGTGGAGTGTGATACGAAAATTGCGTGCAGTGGTATTTATACTTGTCGTCGACTGGGCGGTTTTTAATTTTGCAATATCGTGCTAATTTCATTTGGATTTTTTTTTTTTGAAATTCCTTTTGTGAAATGGATAAGCGAGTTTTACCTGTTCTACTTTACAATGTGATTAAAAAGAGTTTTCGTCGAGAGTTTGGAGGTTTTGCAATGTTTCAGTTACCATTTGGTTGAAGTTAAACCGTTCTTCTTTATTGGATAATAAGGGTAAAGAAAACCGAACTCCCTAAATTAACAGTTTTTTTTGTACCTCGATACTTTGCTTGCTTGCTTGCTTGCTTGCTTGATTGATTGATTGATTGATTGATTGATTGATTGATTGATTGATTGATTGATTGATTGATTGATTGATTGATTGATTGATTGATTGATTGATTGATTGATTGATTGAGAACACTTCTAGATGTTGAAGAAGTGATTCTTCGAGAATTGGTTTTGAATCGGCTAAACAACGAACTTATAAACTTTAAAATATTGTAACTGTTACGATTATTACATCTGTAATAGTCTTAGTAACGAATAAGGAGGCTGTGACGACACAGGTCAGACAAACAATCGATTGCTAGGTAGTTTCATTGTTGTGTATTTCTTTGATTGGCACATTCAATGTTTGTCCGAAACTAAACACTGTGGAGTTATTATTTTTTTATTCGAAACTAACGCTATTTTATTATTACTAGGAAAACGCTCTGTTTGACGCGTTGATAAGCGAGCGCGTCAATATCTACGAACTTTCTGGCGAAAAGATTTCAATGCTAATACAAACAACAATTAACAACAATTCAAGAATGCGCATTGCAAAAATGTTTCTAATTTCCATAGCTATTATACTTCCCGACATTGTTGGATGCAGTGCAATGTGCGTTGCTAAGAATTTTCGCTGTCATGTTTTCGCCGCGGTCCGCCACCGTTACTAACAGTTATTGACAGCAATAGAAATGTAATTTCTGCCTCTAATATGTATCAAACCGCGTTTACATTGGTATATTCGTGACCGGGCAAAAATTTACTATAAGATAGCCACCTCACATTTTGCTGTTACTGTGTTTCAGAAATATATTTTCGAGGAACTTTTGTGTAACTTTGCCAATATTTATCAGATCGCCATAACATGAACCCAGAATAAGAAAACGCTTTTTATCTACACGTTACACTAAGCTTTACACTGACCTACTTACGTTTTGAGGTTATGGTGTGCATGCTCACATTATTTCCGTATATAGTCCAAAAGATCCCTAATATACATTTACTATCAATTTTAAATGCATTAATTTATTATGAAAGTGCTGCGGTTTTACCATCGGTGGAAATAGAATGCGTTTTTCATGATAAGTGAACCTATTGCCACAGTTAACGGATTGTAGGTAATAAATAAATAAAATAAATAGATAAATTCACATTAGGAGTCTACCCACTCAGTATAATTAAACTGATTTGCAGTGGGGGACATTAATTTAAAGCTACCAAACAAACCCTGTAGGCTTCAAACACCATCGACGAGTGAGCGATAACCAATCTAAGATTGATATTTCAGATACGAAACATATGAGTCAGTGATTGGACAGTGCGAACACCTGCGGACAAATGCCAGAATCAACAAGGCCGATTCAGAACAACTTTGAATTTATTGAGTGCTTCGTTGCTAGGACGGCTCCAAAGTCACCGTTTACTTATTCCTAAGCCAAGAAGTAATGGAATTGAATCCACATTAGAAGTTAAAAAACTTCTGCCTGAAGCGGGATTTGAACCCGGGACCTTCTGCATTGCCGTATACTGTGCACCTTGACAGCTAATGGCGAGAGTACAACCCCACAACGATGTAAATGCTTCCGTGCGGCACAAACCGGAGATTGATACGTCATTCCGAATCATCATCATCGTAGTAGATAAAGTGATTTATTCAGAGTACTCTTGTTAATAATGTCCGCGGGCAATTTCCGCGCGCAGTAAATCTCTTCACCCCCCGCCAGCATTAGCAGCATAGGCGCTACGCTGGGGCTCCTAGCGGCGATCTGGGAGACTATTGGCAGGCCTAGTATCAGGTAGCTTTCAATAGACGTCACGTGGCGGCCATTATGAGGTACACATTGCTTGTTTACATTTGTTCTGTCAATAGAAGACACATAGGTTATCCGGGAAATATCACAGTTTCAAGCCGTATAGATTGATGTGTGCAGGTAAAAGTTCAAGAAAGTGATAACACATGCAAATTAAATTGTCTTCAAACAGAGTTTACGCGTTCTTATTTTGATTTCAGTCATAATACGGAACCTTTGTTTGAAAACAGTTGATGTGTCAGTCAAAGGACATCTGCAATATTGCAACAATGAAGTGTCGGAAGAAAATGTTTACAGAGTACCTCAGTATAAGGAGCTTGCAATAACGTCATTTCCGGTTTCGCACGGTGGCCATACTGAGGTACTCTGTAGACATTTGTTTACGTTCTTCCGACACTGCATTGTTGCAATATTGCAGATGTCCTTTGATTGACGGAATAACTGTTTTCAAACAAAGGTTCTGTATTATGACTGAAAACAAAATAAGATCGCGTCAACTCTAATTGAAGACAAACATTTGTATGTGTTATCATTTTCTTGAACTTTTACCTGCACACATCAATCTATACGGCTTGAAACTGTGATATTTCCTGGATAACCTATGTGTCTTCTATTGACAGAACAAATGTAAACAAGCAATGGGTACCTCATAATCGCCACCACGTGACGTCTATTGAATAATGCCTGAGTAAAAGAATAAAGAAGAGGACCTCATTTCGAAGCCTCTTTCGACTGGCATAGCCATTCTGGCCCTAAATGGAGCTAACCTATAACTTTTAACCTACCTACATATATTAACTTTCGAGTGAAAAATATGTTCCACGGCTGTTCCTAAGCGTCACTTTAAGCTAATACTTCTGAAAAGTAACGCAATGCATGGAAAAACTTCCTACCTAACATTCAATGTCGCGTCAGCTTATGTGGTTCGGACTAAAGGAGCATTTTCGTTCACTCTTGGAGGCAATCGGCGTAGACTCTCAATAGGCCTCCGACGTAGACTGTGGTACGCTCTAGCGGCGAAAAAGTGCCCTTTTGAGTGTGTAACTCCCAAGGTCTACTGGATTTACTCTCGCGCGCGCTGCGCGCACGCTACAAGCGATCTAGTGGACCTTGTATAACTCCGAGGCTCCCGCGCATCAAGATGGCTACTTGAAGATGCTCGTGTTCGCCAGCAAGAAATGAAACAATATCCATGTATGCATTTCCAAATGAAAAACAGCAAAAGAACAGTAGACAACAGTGGATTTAAGCTGTTAAAAGAATCATACTTGACTCACTGCATCAACACTTTGTTTACATTTTCTGGTCCCGTCTGGCGTCATTGCAGTGACTGGAGCCTAGTCCTAACCAATACACCTTTTGTAAATAATTAGTAGACAAATGTACTTTAAAGTAAACATTGTAAAAATACAAAATTACATATTGCTAAAGAATTAAGCCCTATTCCCGATCTTGGTTAACTTTTTTTAGACCTACGCCATGAACATTCATAACAGCTGTCAGAATTCCTAGTTCATCTTGACCAAATCTAGGCGTAGGCCTAGGCTAGCAAACAGTTTGTTGGCGGGAAGAAGATTTACGCAGGCCTACATGATAGTCCTACATGATGGTCCATCATACCTTCCAGTTCCCACACTATCAATATTGCCAAGGTGTTGTTGTTCTCTCATAGGCTCGTGTAACATGTATGTACTGCCATGAAGCATGGACCTAGTGTAGGGTACGGTGAGTCAAGATTTGGTTGAGAAAGCCTGGGTCGTCACCCAATAGAAAAATGTTCTTAGAAAGAAGTTTTTCTGTTGGCCTACTAGAGCCTATCCTGTATTTTGTATTAAGAATTACAGGTTTGGTTACTTTTGGTGTTCAAGTGTCCTAATCTAATTTTACTAAACAAAGTGTAGGCCTACACATCAAAGGTCTAGGCCTACCCGTCATGCATTATGAACTCATAATGGTTACATTGTACATTGATCTGACAGGTGACTTTGTGACTGTCTATGTCTTTGGATTTGAAGTAGGCCTAGGCTAGGAGCTATATTACATTTGATACACGGAAATATAAGCCTTAACCCTACAGTGACTAGTGACTATTACCCGCGTAGTTTTGTAAATGAACGGTGCGAGTTTTGAACACTTTTTACTGCCAGACAAAACTCGCCCTCTTACCTCGCATTGTCCGTCTTTAAATCTATAGTCTGCAAAATCTATTAGGCCTACATGATATCTCTCGTAAGGTAACTTTCCACGGCTTAAACGCATACAAGATAATGTTAAAATTCGAAAATACACAACTGCTGACAGTTCTGGATTATATGCATTTAGATAGGCGAAGTTTTCGCGCGGTTTCAAATTACACACTCGTTAGGACGCGACTTTGCCGGTAGGAGAAAAACAGTGGCGCTGCCATCGGCTATGTCGGAGGCCTATTGGCTGGCTGGAGCAATGCAGAGAGACGTTTGATTTCCAGGCTTGTTAATAATTTGCAGCCGATCCAGTTGTTACTTCCCCCCCCCTCCCCCTCCACCCTCCCCCCACCCTCCAACAAGCTCGAGGGAATAAACGATTCCCCGACTGAAGCTCCAATTCGAAATGTTATTGATACCGGCCGAACGGACGAAATGTAGGGCGGATAAAATTTTAATTGTGTTTGTGTTCTGTGTGTTGTTTTTTTTGGGGGGTCCGGGGGAGGGGGGGTGCTTTTTTTCTATGTCGGATGTTACGATGTGTCTATAGGGTGTATTCACTTGACGTCACAGTGGCTATAACAGGAGGCAAAATGTTAGTTTGCTTTTGAGATGGCAATTTTGAAGATGAGTATCGCACGAAATATGAGAATTTGAATACGCAGTTATGTATTGTTATGTTTTTTTTGTATGCTAGTCAGCCGTTGTTGTCAGCTGATAATTATACGTTGGAAAGCTGACAATAAATTGTTTTTTTTTCTTCTCGAGCAAATTTTAAGAAAGTTATTGTTTTTGGATCATATTGTAGAGCACTAAAAGAGTGACAAGAGTGTAAAAGAGTGAGTGTAAGAGTGACAAGAGACAAGCAAGGGAGTTTCTTATGCTGCTTTTTAGTTGAAATAGCAAACTAGTACTGTAGTTCATATTCTCATTTATGACTTTTTCAATATTGTGTAGCGTTCTCGTGTTTTTATTTAACCCCCCCCCCCCCCCCCCCCCCCAAAAAAAACAGTTTTATTCCGCGTGGTTTTTATATGAGACTAACTCTCCTTAAAAGTAGCTTGAGTAAGACGCCACAAATGAAAGTAGAATATGTCCAGTGTAAGCAGCTCTAAAGTTATTTCAATATGGCCGACGGGTAACTTTACAAAGTGAAATTAATCAGTCCAATTTTAATTGGAGCTGAACATCGAAGAAGAAGAAGAAGAAAAGATTTGTGAAGTTTTTAATAAAACCGAGTTCTTGAAAAAGAGTCCTACAACAACTTTTCAGGCTGGCTGAAAACGAGGTGTATCGTTTTGTTTTCGTTTTGCAAAAATTTGTTTTAATATTACTAAAGACTTCTTAAGTGGTTTTAATTTGTTAAATTTTGAATACTGGAAGGGGATAGATGGTAAAGAAACTTTTACGAATATTTTATAAAACAACTTTTACATTTTCTCGAGTATAGTGGCTGTATTATACTTGCCCCTCTTCAAGTGACTAACTATATATATTACAATAGTCGCGTAGCCAGGAATATTTTATTCGTGGTTTGGGAATTGGAAATTTTCTAAAGGTGAATATAGTCATGATACCGGATGTTGATGGAACTGCACAAACGATCCACACCAGAAAATATCAACATGGGGGGGGGGGGCTGATCGGCAAGTTGCCCCCCCCCCCTCCCCGGAAAAAATGTTATATCTTAAGAATCAAATGTGCACAAACAAAACTAGTACGTGCACTAACGATGCACAAACGATCCGTAACAGAAAATGTTAACATTTGACATAAGGGGGGGCTGTTCGTCAAGTACACCCCCCCCGGAAAAAATGTTATATCTTAAGAATCAAATGTGCACAAAAAAAACTAGTTCGTGCACAAACGATTGAGATAATAATTTGGAATGAAGTCGAATTTGGAATAAAGTGGAATGAAGTTGACTTCATAGTGGGGGGGTCAATTTGACGGCGCCCCAAAAGAGTTCTCGCGTTCCACAGCCGTTCCACCTCAATGGGTGTCTACGTGCCGCAAGATGTGACGGCTCCCGACTGAAGGGCTCCGCCGATTGAAAACATATGTTTCAATTCAAGTCTCGGATAGGATCTCAACGAGACTCGTGCGTGCGTGCCCGAAGAATCTGATCGTGTCTCTCTATAGAGAGTATTCACGTGACGTCACATCGGCCATATTGGAGGCTACCTATAATACTATATCAAGTTTCATTTAGCTGTCAATAAAAAACAAATATATTGTAAACGGGGAAATATGAGAGTTTGAACACGTATATCCCCCTATAAAGTTTACGGAAATGATTATGTGGGCCGTTGTAAACAACAAAAAGAGTGGCTAAGAGCACTTAGAGAGTTTATTTAAATTGGTTTTCGGTAATAATGGCAATTCAAAGTTGGAGAACAGTTGAACTTCAACCAAATGCCAGATGAAACATAGTAGGTAACAATGAGCTACCAATCACATGACATTTTATTTATTTATTTATTTAATGTATATCCTATCCAGTTATAAAAACTGATTTACAAAGGAGGACCTTAAACAAAACTAAGCTATGCAAACAATTAAAAGTAATGAAATCATAAATAACAATTACAACAAAAACAAAACAAACTACTGAACTATATAAAATATAATCAAGTACAAGAAAAAATAATTGAGAAATGAAATAAAATCAAATGAAGTGGAAATAGTATGCAAATAAGAAAGAACATGAAGAAACAAAAAAATTGTAGGAAAAAATAATATAATCATTGTGGCCTCCAGTGTGGCCACCATGCGCAATATATGAATATACCCGATACAGAAATGTGTTATTTTGAACAAAAGCCTCGTCCGCGCGGCGCGCTGGAAGAAACTGCTGCGAGTGGCCGGTAGAACGCGCCTTTCAGGGGTAGAGGGAGGGGGGTTGTTTGGGGGGGAGGGGGTAGTTAATAATTCGCGTGTTATTTCCGGCTGTAGTAAATCCACCCCTGCGGGGGTCCGGCTCTGCTTCTTGGTCAAGTGGCTATCGATAGTCTCTCTCAGGTAAGATTGCACAGTATGCACGGAAGGTATAGTCATCGTACATCATCTTCGGTAATGCTTCCGTCACAGGTGGGTGAGCGGCAGCCAACCAGCGGCCGTGGCTAATTCAAATACCTGCTCGGGTTGGCCGAGACCGTAAACATGTCACCGATTTATGACGAAAGCATTACCGAAGTTGTTGTAAGAGAACTATAACACTTTTATTTTCTCTAAAACTATCGCTTCTTCAGACAATCTTCGAAGTTGTAGTAACACTTGCTTGAGTGCTGGTAGGTACGACGTTTAGTCTGGTTAAAATGATACAAAAATAAACATTATAATATAATTTTATTATAGAAGACGAATGGACAAGTAAATAAAACTAAGATTGTGCCCACATAATTTGAAAATATCAGTACCAACAATGCAACGAAAAAAGTCCTAAATAAGATCATATAGAAATTTCAAAATTTTCATTTTTCATACTTGTTTCCAAAAATACTTATTTGTTTCTCCACAAAAAATAGTTATTTACTCCATGAAATAACACAGAAATGGTACTAAGGTCCAGTCAACCTCCTAAATAAAAATGTATTCGTCAACTAGCTTGTTTTCTCCATGGCAACCATCAATCAAAACCCTTGAAATCCTCCAAATAGCTTAATTGCTACAAATTACTTTCTTATTAGGAGATTGTAAAACCGGCCCTAAATATTGTATATAAGTTTACCCAAAGGTTGTTATATAATATGTCTAGTGCACAGTGGTGCTATCTCTCGTGAACACTGTAAGCTTGCGTGACCTAACCTTTACCTCGTTCGGCCCATGAATGTTTCAAGCGGTCTATCTACTATCCCTGCAGTCGATCTACACAGACAAAGTTGTTAATACGTTAATAATGAATGCCAAGTGTGTGTGGGGTGGGGGGATCGCACTAGATTTAGTTCCTGCTAGCACACATTATTGATCAGAACTCCGCGCGGAGATGTTTGTGTTTACCGCTTTTTTAGGAACTAAACTAGCCGCTAGATGGCTCTGGGGTCGCTCGACCCTGAGAAACCTGGCGGTCGTTACGTGAAACTACCACCACAATCTTCGACTTTTCTCGCGCGAAGTAAATATTGAAAATTCATGATTTGTTGTTGTTTTTTTGGAGTTTGTACGACGTACTCGAAACCTAGGTCATGTGATCTCTGAGGAGATTAGAGGATGGAAGAAAAACTAATTTATGCCGACATTACACGACTCAATACTTTCGGCAAACTTATCGAATTCAAGAACAAAAGCGAATCGAGAACAGTTTGTTAAAAAACTGCAAAAATGTAGCTTCTATTAATTGATGCTTTTTTGTCCTTGAATTCAATAAGTTTGACCAAAGATTAATGAGTGGAGAAGATGTTTCATCGCCGTGTTAAAATATCTG
>OX246744.1:7335912-7423942 GCA_945910005.1 Isoperla grammatica | reverse complement strand
GTGATCTGTCAAAACTGGTGACGAAATTAGCATCGTAGTCGCTAGCCCGGTTATTTCTCGTGGAGGTTTTTCACGCGACCGTCAAGCAATTATTATTCTACGGATAGTCTAATGTGTATTTAACGTTTAGATTTTTGCACTCGAATTTTGAAAAATACAAAATTAATGTAGGCTCATAGACTTCCACTGAAGTGCTAGGCCCTAGGCCTAGAGGGCCTCCTAGGCCTAGGGCCTAGTCCTATAGGGCCTCCTAGGCCTAGGGCCTAGTCCTATAGGGCCTCCTAGGCCTAGGCCTATAGGGCCTCCTAAGCCTAGGCCCTAGGTCTATAGGGCCTCCTAGGCCTAGGTCTATAGTTTAACTTAATTTTTATATCGTATTTCTTTAATCAAACACCAAAGAAAACAAAGAAAACAAAAACACGACGATTTGATATTTGTAAACATGTTACTAGGCGTAACAATTAACTCAAACAATAACGAAACAACAATTAACAGCTGTCCTTGACATTGACAACCAGGAACAAAATGCCTGCCACCCATAATGCATTGCAAATCTCACTGCACTTTATACGATCACCGCTTACTACAGAGCTAGACATCCAGTACCGTAGGTACTATTATAAATCCATGGGTTGTCGCTCCCTGGATGTGATGTTCGCTACTTCTAACCAGACAAAACAAGACAATTGAATCTCCTTGCCAACAACAGAAAACAAAACGACACTCTTGTGGTTTTACACCAACAGTGGCGGCTGGTGAACTCGTAACACATTCTTGCTAGGAGGATCAATCAGTGAATAGACAGCTGTCGCGCGACTAAAAATTTTGCCTCGACAGTTAGTCGATCATGATGTTAGGTACACTACCTATAGGGAACTTGCAACTGACGTCACAGCCGAACTACAACAATGTAACAAATAAATCGAACTGATGGACAAATAACGAGCTGTCAAAATAATAAAATTGCAACATTATGAAGAAAACGAGGTATGGCGATAGTAACTGCTCACCAGTTAAAAACGTTTAATGATGGGCAACCAAGTTGTGAAAGTTTTGTATGTTTCTTCTTTGTTTTGAAGATTTGTTTTCAAAATCAGAATATTAAATTGTTTGGCAGCTTGTTGTTTGTCCATCGATTCATTTCATTTGTTTCATTGTTGTAAAGCAATCTTGAAAGAAGCCTATAGCCCAAATCTTTAACCAAGTCCAACTTACCAGTTTTTTTTGTTCATTACCTAATAATTATTCTTGAAAATAATTATCCGTGATAACTTTTACGGTACGATTTCTTCCACCGGTACAAAACGCGCACACAAATACAAAATTTGGTATTGGTAGACGAAAGTTTACATAAGTTATCACAGATATTTTTTTTTCAGAATAGTCATAGATGATGAACAAATGTGTTGTTGAAAGAACATACTACAATCCTTTACGGAATTTCAAATTTTACACTCAGCCTAGTGCACACTAACTTTTGATGAAAATAAGTGATTTTGAGGGCATATGTCCCGGCCAAACAGTTTATAAAAATGATTTGTGATGTTTCTTTTTTCGTTCAGCAAAGTTTCATGAATATTTTACAAATCAAACCGCGTGGGGCATCTCATTTAACTTCGAGCGCACGTATGCTTCGTCTGCTGTCATAGATGAATGATATGGATTCAAAGGCTGCATGTGTACGTTAACATGTGTTTACTGTTTTGACAGACAGCGTTGAAAGTCCGTCAACATCATGAATTTTGTTTGGTTGTGAAGTTTTCAACCGAAATGTGCGCTTTGTGTGGCAGCGCGGTTGCTAAATTATGCAGCCGACGAGTGAAACTGAAAGGGGTAAAAATGAAAGGAAGTTTCACGTTGTGTGTGCACGATTTTCCGACGAAATATTTTCTTTTTTCGATGTCCGTCGGCTGAGTTGTTATGATTGTATGGACGCAGACCTAGTTTTGAGGTTATGTGATAATAGCCGAAAAGTAAATCATGGCGAATACTTGTCTAGAAGTTTTTGGTAAACAAATATTTGAGTAGCTGCCTTTAGGGTAGCTAAGAAGGCGGTAATATGGCTACTCCGTCAGTATATATGCGTAGAATAGGATAGGGTCTATTAATATAATGCTCGTGGCGGCCATCTTGCAATTCCTGAATGTGCTTTAATTAAACGTCGTCTTCACTTGTTACTTAAGTGGGTAATTTAAGTAGTAAACACACTAATGTTAGCATTCGTTCTTATGGAATAACAACTTTGTTTGCTAGTTTAAGTTAAATGACCCACTTAAGTAGACATAGATAGCGCTGCTAAGCAGCCTCCTTATCTGCGCCATTGACGATTTAACAATATAACAAAAATGAACAATTCACATCCAAACGCCTCCTCATAAAAGTTCATTTTCTCACCACCAGAATGCATCTAGTCTATTTTGAGTGTTCGATATGACTTTCCAGTTCTATCTACTCAATATCGAGCTTATAGAAACTACCACCAGATTGTCCTCTCTAGTGAATTTCACTGTTATACGTTGGTAGTGTAAATATTATTGCGTTTAAACTTCAACCCCGATTATGTTCTCCATTCACATAAAACCAACCGTGGCCATGAGGTTCGTTGATCCGCGCAAAGCACTCCAATATCTAAATGCACGCGAGCACTTTGGGGACATCGGTATAGTATCCAGCCGGCAGTGTTTCTACTCCCTCGTGGCCTTGTAATAACGATATCGGTCGGGAGAGCGTCGAACTAGGAGTATAAGCGGCGGTGGCGGCTGGCAGGGAATCCCTAGAGGAGCCGGAAATATTGCCGGTGTTGTTATTATGGTGGTAGTAGCGCGGGCAACGCGATCTAGCGTCGTGGCGTGAAGGTGCACTAGTCAAGGTGTTTCCGGGGTTGTTATTGTAGTGGTATAGTGGACCCAAGATTACTTTACATCTGCTTTCGTCACATCCGGGGCAGTCGTAGCCAACCGGCGAACCGCCCGAGACACACCAGCGCCAATACCTATCGCTGATTGGCTACGAGCCAGTCGCCTGTGACGAAAGCATGTGTAAGGTAGTCTTGGGACAACTGTAGTAGCGCTGGAGACAACGGCCAACGCGATCTAGCGTCGTGGCGTGAAGGTGCACTGTAGTAAATGTGTTTGTACTCACTCTAACATATATCTCGCGTTAGGTCAGGAGGTTGATGGGTGACCGCTCTTCTCTGAAACACTAGTTACCGTTGGTTAGAGTAGATTCGAAAGCTTGTGTAACAGCTTCGTTCTTCTCGTCAACTGCTCGGCAGTCCAGGTTAGTGGAGGAACTTATATGACCGATGGTCAAAGTTACACCGTCCTTTTGGATGGGACGTAAAGCCGATGGTCCCATTGGTACTTTTCGACAGGAGTAGGCTACGTGTCAGTACCAGGCCTCCTTCCTTTCTCATTATCATTCATCAATCATCAATCATCACTCATCAGGCTAAAGAAGGCATTGCGCCCTACACATGGCCTTAATTACAATAAAGTGAGTGAGTAAACGCCATAATTTTGTTTCTTGATTTGATTTTGTTAACCCTTAAATAAAATAAATGTGTAAACCGCTCTTAAAAACGAGCCTTTTTTACTGTATTCTTGCCGCTTGCGGGGAACAATGTACGTAGTGAATTAGTTATTCTAAATATTTGTAATTATTTTAAAATCAATCGTGGAACAGATAAATGATAATCGCTCCCTGAAACTCGTAAATAAAATTATTGTTTTTCATCATAAATTACCTCTTTTATTTGTTATATCAATAACGTACATTTAATTTCAATTAAAAATTAAACAACACCAGTTAATATGGTGAAAACGCCCGTGGTAATTCGAAAAACAATTTGGCAGGTATCACAATTGCCTCGAGTTTGATTTAAAACATCAATTAGGTGGATCTCGTTCGAATTGTATGCGCACACAAATAAACAAAATGAAAAATAGCCACTGGCATTATATAGAAAATGATCAAAGCGCTACAGTTTCAAAGGAATGTACGTATGTTTGTGTGTGTGGGACCTCTGTGTAGAGATAGATACGAACAAAAAAAACTGTTTGTTTTTATACAAGCGTACAAATATTTTGCTCTGCTATTATTTCCTCGGTTTTTGTGCGGGTGCGAGTGGATGAAATATCGTTTGGACGTGGTTCCACGGTTTCATTAAATCATGTTAGTCAAACAATAATAATTATATAATATCATCACCCAGAGTTCTGTTGTGCGCGTACAAAGCCGATATGAGGTGTTTTTTTTTTTTTTTTTTTTTTTTAATTCATTTGTATGCAGAGCGAAGAGAAAAACTATATGTAGATGGTTTTAATTTTGCGTATATGCATATTTCGCACTCGTAAAAATACAAGAATCGTGCGTGCAGAGTGTGATACGAAAATTGCGTGCGGTGGTATTTATACTTGTCGTCGACTGGGCGGTTTTCATTTTGTAATATCGTGCTGATTTCATTTGGATTTTTTTTCTGAAATTCCTTTTGTGAAGTGGATAAGCGATGTTTACCTGTTCTACTTTACAATGTGATTAAAAAGAGTTTTCGTGGAGAGTTTGGTGGTTTTGCAATGTTTCAGTTACCATTTGGTTGAAGTTTAACCGTTCTTCTTTATTGGATAATAAGGATAAAGAAAACCGAACTCCCTAAATAAACAGTTTTTTTTAATTGATACCTTGAAAACACTTCTAGATGTTGAAGAAGTGATTAATCAGCTAAAGAATGAATTTATAAACTTTAAAATATTGTAACTGTTACTATTGTTACATCTGTAATAGCGTTAGTAACGAATAAGAGAGCTGTGACGACACAGGTCAGACAAACAATTGATTGCTAGGTAGTTTCATTGTTGTGTCTTTCTTTGATTGGCGCACATTCTAGGTTTGTCCGAAACAAAACACAGTGGAGTCACTATTTTTTTATTCGAAACTAACGCTATTTTATAATTATTATTTAAGAGCGTTCGGAAGTAGTTTTGACGTTTATAGTCAACTAACTTCTCTTAAACAAATGATAGGATTATTATGAAAGTTTACCTACTTGCAGAGGGATGTCATATCTACGCATGGTGTTAAGTACATTTGTGACAAGCCTGCTCAAAAAAATATACTCACGTTTGAATAATGCAAAATAAATTACTTACGTCGAAAATGTTCGGCGAAATAATACGGAGAATCTGTTTAAAAATGGGTAGATTATTTTTGAATAGGTTGGTGAAAAACTGTACTTAATACCATGCAAAGATATGACATCCCTCTGCAAGTAAGTAAATATTTATAATAATCCTACCATTAGTTTAAGAGTAATTGGTTGACGGCCAATACATCTGTAAAACTAATACTGCCGAACGCTCCTTATTAAGAACAGAAACAACAATTGTTAGAATGTCAACGTTTGAATGTTTTAAAATTATGTGTTTAGCTAGACTTTAAGGATCAGAATCTCTTTTCAAATATCTTGAAGTGTTTCAAGATATCAATAAAACTCCGTTAAATTTGCCTGTTTTAACATTACTAGCTACCCAATAGGTTTGTTCGTTTTACATGCGTAGTGTAGTGTAACGTGTAAGTTGAGTGTAGGCCCATTGTAGGCTTTTACACTTGATTTTGCTTCGCGTCACCCAGAATAAGAAAACGCTTTTTATCTACACGTTACACTAAGCTTTACACTGACCTATTTACGTTTTGAGGTTATGGTGTGCATGCTCACATTATTTCCGTATAATATAGTCCAAAAGATCCCTAATATACATTTACTATCAATTTTAAATGCATTAGTTTGTTATAAAAGTGCTGCGGTTTTTTCATCGGTGGAAATAGAATGCGTTTTTCATGATAATGATCTCCTTATTTTGAAGTGACACATTTGTTTGGCGCCTTTTAATTACACTACACTTGCTGCATAAGCTGAAAAGCAGTTGTAGAAAGTGCTACACACTGAGGTAAAACAAACGCCTTACACTTAGCTACACTTAATACCCAAACGCCTTTTACAGATATGGAGCCTACACTAGTGTAAAGTGTAGGTTAGTGTAGGTGAAACAAACGAACCTATTGCTGTACTGTGCACCTTGACAGCTGATGGCAAGAGTACAACCCCACTACGATGTAAATACTTCCGTGCGGCACAAACCGGAGATTGATACGTCATTCCGAATCATCATCATCGTAGTAGATAAAGTGATTTATTCCGAGTACTCTTGTTAATAATGTCCGCGGGCAATTTCCGCCCGCAGTAAATCTCTTCACCCCCCGCCAGCATTAGCAGCATAGGTGGGGCTCCTAGCGGCGATCTGTGAGACTATTGGCCGGCCTAGTATCTCTCTTCCCTTTCATGCAGATGATTTTCACAATTGGTCTAGAAAGCCGTGATTTGCTAAGCATGGATTTATAAAAGTACTCTATATAAGGCCTCTTCTTCTTGATTGTTATACTCTTGTGCATTGTTGTCTTTGAAGATCTAGAGGAACGTGATAACTCTATCTAAGGGTCCTAGATCAATTCTGAAAAAGGTCTATTGGGAGGAAAATAATAAAATAAATAAAAATAAATTCATATTAAGAGTCTACCCACTCAGTAACTAAACTGGAGGAATAAAGAGGAGGACCTCATTTCGACGCCTTTTTCGACTGGCACAGTCATCCTGGCCCTAAATGGAGCTAACCTAACTTTTATCCCACATATATTAGCTTTCGAGTGAAAAATATGTTCCACAGCTGTTCTTAAACGTCACTTTAGGCCAATACTTCTGAAAAGTAACACAATGCATGGAAAAATGTCTTACCTAGCATTAAAGTTAAAATGTCTTGTCAGCTTATGTGGTTCGGACTAAAGCAGCATTTTCGTCCGCTCTTGGAGGCCATCGGCGTAGACTCTCTATTGGCTGGCTGGAGCAATGCAGAGAGACGTTTGATTTCCAGGCTTGTTAATAATTTGCAGCCGATCCAGTTGTTACTTCCCCCTCCCCTACCCCTCTACCCCCTCCCCCCACCCTCTAACAAGCTCGAGGGAATAAACGATTCCCCGACTGAAGCTCCAATTCGAAATGTTATTGATACCGGCCGGACGAATGTAGGGCGGATAAAATTTTAATTGTGTTTGTGTTCCATTTGTTTTTCTTTTTTTGGGGGGAGGGGGGGGGGGGGGGGGGTGCTTTTTTCTATGTCGGATGTTACGATGTGTCTATAGGGTGTATTCACGTGAGGTCACAGTGGCTATAGCGTAGGGCAAAATGTTTGTTTGCTTTTGAGATGGCAATTGAAGATGAGTATATCTATCTTTATCGCAAGAAATATAAGATTTTTAACATGTAGGTATGTATTGTTATGTCTTTCTTTTTAGTATGCTAGATCCTTGTGGACACCCGATGTACGTTGGACAGTAGACAATAAATTGTTTTTTTTTCTTCTCGAGAATTTTAAGAAAATTATTGTTTGTGGATCATATTGTAGTGCACTGAAAGAGTGACCTACACAAGCAAGGGAGTTTCCGTTTGTTAGTTGCAATAGCAAGCAAATGTTGGAGTATTGGAGTACCTATTCTCATTTAGCAAGCAAATGTTGGAGTATTGGAGTACCTATTCTCATTTAGCAAGCAAATGTTGGAGTATTGGAATACCTATTCTCATTTAGCAAGCAAATGTTGGAGTATTGGAGTACCTATTCTCATTTAGCAAGCAAATGTTGGAGTATTGGAGTACCTATTCTCATTTAGCAAGCAAATGTTGGAGTATTGGAGTACCTATTCTCATTTAGCAAGCAAATGTTGGAGTATTGGAGTACCTATTCTCATTTAGCAAGCAAATGTTGGAGTATTGGAGTACCTATTCTCATTTAGCAAGCAAATGTTGGAGTATTGGAGTACCAATTCTCATTTATCACCTTTTCAATATTGTGTAACGTTCTTATTATATATATATAAAAAAAACAGTTTAATTCCGCCTGGTTTTATATTGAGAATATCTCTTCTTCTTAAAAGTAGCTTAAATTAAGGCGCTACAAATGAAAAGTAGAATATTTCCCGTGTTAGCTAGCAGCTCTTAAAGGCCCAGTAAGGGTTTCAAACAACATATTTTAAAAATAAAGATTGCTTCTTATAATTAGTAACGCAGAAAACTGTAGTGAAAACGCCCCTCTCGTTCTCCAGATATTTGCGCGCGACTGTAGCAGCACGTGGCCTATTGGCGCGTCACAAGGGGTCTACTCCGCCCGCATACCGCTACTCCAGGTAGAGAAACAAGCCACTGCTACTGTCAGTCGTATAGTGTCAGCTTGTCATTCCACTCGTGGCTCGTGTACTTGTCTGTGTTTGTACGTTAGTTGAAAAGTTTGTCAGTTCGTTCATTTGTTTGTTTGATTGCTCGTAAGTTTAATTGTGTGTGCGTGTGTTTTTGTTTCCATTATGGTCAACTAGTGTTGCGTTTCGGTGTAACAATTCCCGCAAGAGCAATCCGAACATATCTATGCACAGTTTCCCTGATAAGACACGATTTTCTGTTCTCCATAAACAGTGGTTAAATAAACTAAAACGAAAGCGGTTCAATTTTTTTGCCATGAATTCATCCAAAAAACAAATTGCCTATATGCGATATGCCTCCAAAGTGCGTTGCTTTCATTTTTAAATTCTTTTTTCTTATCATTACATTTCGTTTGAAACAGTAAATTATGACGGGCAGTTCTCAAAGTATGTATATTGAGCACAACCGAATCAAATGCCTCGAGGTATATTATACAATCTGAATCTTGCCTTACATTGTTTATTTTAACTGATTCAGAGCAGCAACCGATTCTGTGTCCGTTGTCATTTCTGAACACGCACCACATTAACACCATAGCACATTTCCACTTCTACCTAGCAACATTTCTGATCTTAGGTTTTCCGATTCCCGTTTTTCTTGAATTGCAGCGTACTCTTCTTCTGTGTAGCGCGGCTCATAACGATATGGCTTCGCGCCTGCCATAGCTATGAATGAATGTACACCAAGCGCGAGCTAGGCTACCACCCCTTCGTCCGGCTGACCGCAGACCCGTGGTGACGTCACGCGCTTCTATAGCATGGGGCAGGTAGAGCGCAGAGAACTCGTGAGCCTGTGGACCGATTTCGATGATTCTTTTTCTGTTGTTGTACTAACGTTTCTTTGATGACACGTAGAAAAGTTTTATCAAACCCTTACTGGGCCTTTAAGTTATTTTAATATGGCCGACGGGTAACTTTACAAAGTGAAATTAATCAGTCCAATTTTAATTGGTGCTGAACATCGAAGAAGAAGAAGAAGAAAAGATTTGTAAAGTTTTTAATAAAACCGAGTTTCTGAAAAGAGTCCTACAACAACTTTTCAGGCTGGCTAAAAACGAGATGTAGGTATCGTTTTGTTTTCATTTTGCAAAAATTTGTTTCAATATTACTAAAGACTTTTTAAGTGGTTTTAATTTGTTAAATTTTGAATACTGGAAGGGAATGGATGTTAAAGAAACATTTACGAATATTTTATAAAACAACTTTTACATTTTCTCTAGTATACGTAATGGCTGTATTATACTTGCCCCTCTTCAAGTGACTAACTATATATATTACAACAGTCGCGTAGCCAGGAATATTTTATTTGTGGTTTGGTTATTGGAAATTTTCTAAAAGTGAATATTCATAGTTCCCACGTGACGTCACAGCGGCCATGATTGCGACACAATTGATGATGACCAATCCTAGATCATTGACAAATTATATTAAAATGTAATAAATAAGCTTTATTTATAATGTAAAAAGCAAACATAAGTAATAAATAAATAAACAATTACCACACATACCAATTTTATCTCAAAAACAGGCTAAATTTTAAAGAACTAAGCATTTCTGTGTTCTACCACAACAGGCTTCAATTGTTTCTCCATAGCAACGTCAAAGTTTGATCACAAATGTGGCCGCCACGCGCAAAGATGTGACGTACGTGCAACCTATGAATAGTCATGATACCGGATGTTGATGGAACTGCACAAACGATCCACACCAGAAAATATCAACATGTGGGGGGGGGCTGATCGGCAAGTTGCCCCCCCCCCCCCCCCCCCCGGAAAAAAATGTTATATCTGAAGAAACAAATGTGCACAAACAAAACTAGTACGTGCACTTACGATGCACAAACGATCCGTACCAGAAAATGTTAACATTTGACATAAGGGGGGGCTGGTCGCAAAGTACATCCCCCCCCCCCCCCCCACCCCCGGAAAAAGTGTTATATCTTAAGAAACAAATGTGCACAAACAAAACTAGTACGTGCACTAACGATGCACAAACGATCCGTACCAGAAAATGTTAACATTTGACATAAGGGGGGGCTGGTCGTCAAGTACACCCCCCCCCCCCCCCCCGGAAAAAATGTTATATCTTAAGAATCAAATGTGCACAAACAAAACTAGTACGTGCACTAACGATGCACAAACGATCCGTACCAGAAAATGTTGACATAAGGGGGGGGGGGGGGTTGGTCGTCAAGTACACCCCCCCCCCCCCCGGAAAAAATGTTATATCTTAAGAATCAAATGTGCAAAAAAAAAAACTAGTTTGTGCACAAACGATTGAGATAATAATTTGGAATGAAGTCGAAGTTGGAATAAAGTGGAATGAAGTCGACTTCATAGTGTGGGGGGGGGGGGGGGCAACTTGACGGCGCCCCAAAAGAGTTCTCGCGTTCCACAGACAGCTGATCCACCTCCACGGTGTCTACGTGCCGCTAGATGTGTCGGCTCCCGACTGAAGGGCTCCGCCGATTGAGAACATCTGTTCCAAGTCTCGGATAGGATCTCAACGAGACTCGTGCGTGCCCGAGGAATCTGATATCGCGTCTGTCTATAGAGAGTATTCACGTGACGTCACATCGGCCATATTGGAGGCCACCTATAGTACTATTTCAAGTTTCATTTAGCTGTCAATAGAAAACAAATATATTGTTTAAGGGGTAAATATGAGAGTTTTAACACGTATATCCCCGGATAAAGTTTACGGAAATGATTATGTGTGCCATTGTAAACAACAAAAAGACAAACTAGGTGAGTTTATTTAAATTCGTTTTCATTAGGGCTGGTCCACACAGATTGGTCCACAGATTCATTGTTGTCTTTTGGTGTTGCTAGTAGCCTATACTAACTTCTTAATCGACTGACTGTCAAGGCAAACTTGTAGGTACCCAACAACAAGCAGTCTATTCACTGATTGATCCTCCTAGAAAGAATGCGCTATACGAGTTCACGATCCGCCACTGTTTGGGTGTAAAGACTGGTCCACACAGATTTTTAAGGCATGATGCACAAGGTTTTAAGACGTTGTTTTAAAAACAACAATGAAAACAACGTCTTAAAACTAAAACTTTGTGTGAACGCCAGTACGTGTTTCCTATGATCCAACTTTACGACTTTAAATCGTATGTCTTAAAAATCTGTGTGGACCAGCCCTTAATAATGGCAAATCGAAGTTGGAGAACAGTTGAACTTCAACCAAATGCCAGTTAAAACATAGTGACAATGAACTACCAATCACATGACATTGTGGCCTCCAGTGTGACCACCATGCGCAATATGTGAATACACTCTATACGGAAATTTGTTATTTTGAACAAAAGCCTCGTCCGCGCGGCGCGCTGAAAGAAACTGCGGCGAGTGGCCGGTAGAGCGCGCCTTTCAGGGGTAGAGGGGTTGGGGGGTTGTTTGGGGGGGACAGGGGTAGTTAATAATTCGCGTGTTATTTCCGGCTGTAGTAAATCCATCCCCGCGGGGGTTGGCTCTGCTTCTTGGTCAAGTGTCTATCTATAGTCTCTCTCAGGTAAGATATTGCACAGTATACACGGAAGGTATAGTCGCCGTACAACATCTTCGGTAATTCTTCCGTCACGGGTGGGTGAGCGGCAGCCAACCAGCGGCCGTGGCTAATTCAAATACTTGCTCGGGTTGGCCGAGACCGTAAACACGTCATTGATTGATGACGAAAGCATTACCGAAGTTGTTGCAAGAGAACTATAGCACTTTTATTACCACCGAAACTGTAAGGTAATGCTTTCCATGCGTATTGCGCATGGTGGCCATACTGGAGGCCACAATGCAACGAAAAAAGTCCTAAATAAGATGATATAAAAATTTCAAAATTTTCGTTTTTCTTACTTGTTTCCATAAATACTTATTTGTTTCCCCGAAAAAATACTAGTTTACTCCATGAAATAACACAGAAATTTTACCAAATATTATATATGTAAGTTTACCCGAAGGTCGTTCTATATATGTCTAGTGCACAGTGGTGCTATCTCTCGTGAACAGTGTAAACTTGCGTGACCTAACCTATACCTCGTAAGGTTCGGCCCATGAATGTTTCAAGCGATCCACTATCCCTGCAGTCGATCTACACAGACAAAGTTGTTAATACGTTAATAATGAATGCCAAGTGTGTATGGGGTGGGGCGATCGCACTAGATTTAGTTCCTCCTAGCACACATTATTGATCAGAACTCCGCGCTGAGATGTTTGTGTTTACCGCTTTTTTAGGAACTAAACTAGCCGCTAGATGGCTCTGGGGTCGCTCGACGCTGAGAAACCTGGCGGTCGTTACTTGAAACTACCACCACAATCTTCGACTTTTCTCGCGCGAAGTAAATATTGAAAATTCATGATTTGTTGTTGTTTTTTTTAGAGTTTGTACGACGTACTCGAAACCTAGGTCATGTGATCTCGGAGGAGATTGGAGGATGGAAGAAAAACTGATTTATGCCGACATTACACGACTCAATACTTTCGGCAAACTTATTGAATTCAAGAACAAAAGCGAGTCGAAAACAGTTTGTTAAAAAACTGGCAAATATGTATAGCTTCTATTAATTGATGCTTTTTTGTCCTTGAATTCAATAAGTTTGACGAAAGTATTGAAACGTGTAATGGGGGTATTAGAGGCTGAGTAATGAATTCTGGATAAATATTTAGTAAGCTACTTTCTTGTTTTATCCGTATCATCCAGGCTTCCCATTGGTTGTTGCCAAGATGCAAACAAGTTAGTAGCCGACTAGATATTTATCCGAAGTTCATATAATACTGGGCCTTAAAGCTTGAATATGAAATATTGAGTAAGTAAGCTACTAACTTGTTTTATCCATGGTATCTTAGCATCACACAATTTGATTGGTTATCGCTCACTCGTCGATGGTGTTCGGAGCCTACAGGGTTGGTTGAGTCACTTTAAATTAAAGTCCCCCACTGCAAATCAGTTTAGTTACTGAGTAGGTAGACTCTAATGGTCGGTGCACAATAGCCCGGGAAGGAGCTTCCCGTTACCGTTAACGTTAACGGGCAATGTTTAATTATAGCGAACTTTCCCGTTACCGTTACCGGAGCTCCTTCCCGGGCTATTGTGCACCGACCATTAATGTGAATTTATTTTTATTTATTTAAACAAGTTTGTAGCGTACTAAATGTTTCATAATACTGAGCCTTAGGTTAATTGATGGACACTGAAAATTGGAGGTAACGTACATAACAAACACGAAAAAAAAAAATTACAACACATAAATTTTATTTAAAACAGGCTGCATTTTAGAAAAGTAAGGGTTTCTGTTTTTGACCACAACTTTCTCCTTTACAACATCAAGGTTTGTTCACAAAGATGGCCGTCACGCGCAAAGATGTGACGTACGTGCAACCTTTGAATAGGAAGTTAAACGTAAGGCATATATTTTATGAAGAGCTTTCACCGCTGTGTCTATAACAAAGCTGGGGTGTTGGGGTTTTGACGCGTGCAGGTTGATTCATAACCCCCTAAAAAATATGATTTATTTAGTGTGCAGATGTTGTGGGCCTTTTAGAAAGAGAGACACGGTGAGAGAGACACGGTGAGAGAGAGAGAGAGAGAGAGAGAGAGAGAGAGAGAGAGAGAGAGAGAGAGAGAGAGAGATAGATAGATAGAGAGACAGAGAGACAGAGAGACAGAGAGACAGAGAGACAGAGAGACAGAGAGACAGAGAGACAGAGAGACAGAGAGACAGAGAGACAGAGAGACAGAGAGACTGAGAGACAGAGAGACAGAGAGACAGAGAGACAGAGAGACAGAGAGACAGAGAGACAGAGAGACAGAGAAACAGAGAGACAGAGAGACAGAGAGACAGAGAGACAGAGAGACAGAGAGACGGAGAGAGAGAGAGAGAGAGAGAGAGAGAGACAGAGAGAGAGAGAGAGAGACAGAGAGAGAGAGAGAGACAGAGAGAGAGAGAGAGACAGAGAGAGAGAGAGAGACAGAGAGACAGAGAGAGACAGAGAGAGAGAGACGGAGAGAGAGACGGAGAGAGAGACAGAGAGAGAGACAGAGAGAGAGAGACAGAGAGAGAGACAGAGAGAGAGAGAGAGAGAGAGAGCTCTGTTGTTGTTGGCGCTTTGAAGACGTACTTTTTTCTACGGGGTAGATTTAAGCTTTAAGCATTTCCTGCTTTCATGGGAACTAGAGCACAAAACTGGAAATTGCTTAGTAGTTTTTAAAGTTTAATACAGGTAGTTTTATATTGGTTGTTGAAAATAGTTTACATTACTTTGCTTTAAGGATGCTATTTTATTCGTACAAACGTTTCCATTGTTTTAAAAATGTGCAACAAATTGTTCAGTTGATTTATTGATTAATTATGGGTTTCATTAATTAATGCATTGTAAAATTTTACATTCAGTAGAACAAAAATGATTACAATATTGGAATTAAAAGGCTGGCAATAACGGCAATTTTCAGTCTTTGGTGTTCTGCTTTGTCATGTGTGAAAAAACATAAGTTTTTTAAAAAAGGCACCGTGATGCGAGTAGTTTTTTACAGTTTTCAAATTACCAAAAAATTATGTTTTAATTGTTAAATAAAATCCACGAAACCTTTGTTTATATATTTCAAATACAACCATGCAACATTTCGGATGTTCATATTATTCCTGAGAGCAAAAAACTCTCAGAGCAAAGTCAGCCTACTACAAAAACGAAATTGAAAGCATTGAAGGAGAGAACCGAATGTTGTCGACAAAATATCACATTATAACGAGAAAAACTTCTGTGTCTTAGTCATTACCATTCAATTCGATGTTTCCACCCCAGTTTCATGTTCAATCTCGACATATTATAATCCATACTCAATAAATGATAATATTATTGGAATAAACACGTTTTTTAGAATAATGCCGACGGGTTCTGTAGCAGCTGCTGTTGACGTTCCTAAACAGTACAGGATAGTCACCATGGTTACGGTTTTGTTTACATCATGTTTGTTGTTTATTCCCTTTTGGCTTGCCCGTGGGTTAAATCAATAAATAAATGTGTATTTTATTTACTCTGAAAAAACTGATTTACAGAGGGGTCTTTATAAAACATTTTATTTTTGCTTCGCTGATACCGTAAATATTTACGCCAGTACTAGTTATACTTCTAAGTTGATTTTCTAAATAACATTTAAAAAATATGTAAATACGACCCATACTGGGTTTCTGCATAGTGGACAGAAATTAACCCGCAATTTCTACAAAGCCGCATAATTTATTGTTGATGTGCAGTTGTGAAATAATCCCATATATGTATACTTTCTTTTAATGGTGTTTAAAAATAATGTGTTTTTAGTTTTACCGTCACAAATAACTTAAAAAGCGTAAGAATTTAATGTTCTTTATTCGTCTCTTTGAAAAAGCATTTATATAATAACATAATTTTAGAATGGTGCGGGCTAAATTTTATCAAGATCTACAGATATCCTAAAATATATGCATAATTGAATGGGTTTTTATTCAATAATATCTCTAATGATCTCATTTTGACCCAAACCAAATACATTTTCAATCTTTTTTTTTTTTAATTTGTTGCTCAATTTTTAATATCAAGCCCCATCATAATTCCCAAACAGTTGATATTTGATGTAATTTTAAATGTACGAAGATAGATCTTAAATTCGCTCACTTTTTATTTATTTATTATGGTATATATGTAATTAATTATTTATTTATTTAATGTCTATCCTATTCAATTATAAAAAAACTGATTTACAAAGGAGGACCTAAATAATGAAAAAGATACACTTACTTCCCTTTTTAAAATATGACTTCACAATTTTAGTGTTCTATGGATATGGAAGGAAATGAGTTCGACAGCCCTTTCCAAACATCGTTGCCCCCCCCCCCTCCCCCCCCCCCACCGTAACCGCGGGGCAGGCAGACAATTTCCGAAACGTCACTGTTGACAAGACCGCAATATGGTAGAATTATTCAACCAATTCCCAGAATGCCATGTTGTGTATCCGATAGATAGATAGATAGATTATTGATAGAAAACCGAACCGTGTATTCCAAACAAACAAACATCGAATATCTAACGGATTTTAAATATGTATTGATCAAGTAAGTCAGGCGATGCGATGCGATGTGAGAGAGCGCGTCTTGGTTCAATCACAGCTGATGGTTGGTCGGTCGAAGCTTCGTTCAATCTCGAAAGAAAATAGGATATTGCTAAAGAAAATATTGTGCTAAAGTTATTCGTTTTGAGTTGGTTGGATGGGTTTTTTTTGCCCTAACGATTTGTTCGTTTAGTTCAGGGATGGGTAAAGTCTCTAGAAGAGGGTTAGGAAGTCACAGTGGCCATAGTAGTGGAGGCCACATTTGAGATGGTAATTCATAGTTCCCACGTGACGTCACAGCGGCCATGATTGCGACACAATTGAGGAGGACCAATCCTAGATCATTGGCAAAAATTATTAACATTTAATAAATAAGCTTAATATAGAATTTAAAAAGTAAAAATAAGTACTAAAAAAATAAAAAAAATACCTCTTCTATCAATTTTATTAAAAAAAAAAAAAAACAGGCTGGATTTCAAAGAACTAACAATTTTTGTGTTCTACCACAACAGCCTTTTATTGTTTCTCGATGGCAACGTCAAAGTTTGATCACAAATGTGGCCAGCACGCGCACAGATGTGACGTACGTGCAACCTATGAATAAAATACTAATATGCTTACCAATAAATAAGAGTCCGATTTTGTATTTTATTCTTGAAAACGCTTTAAGATATTAAAAAAATAGATTGCTGCCCGGGATTTTTTGTTTGTTTGTTAGATAAATAGAGATTTTAAAAAGTTTCAAATATTGCAATTAGCATCAGCATTTCTGTATTGAATTAGTTTTATAAATTATTGAATTATATACAGAAACAACAATCGTTACAATCGTAGTATTTGAACTTCTTCATGGTTTGGCTGTTACAAAGTCAAATCCGGGGTATGGATCATCTTTTCAAGATCTTGGAGCTTTCTTAAGAAATCAATGAAAAAAATGTAAATTTATCGAGTTATAGATCCCTTTTATCGTTGAGTTTGCACTAACAAGCTGTCCTAACAACGAAACACTCAATAAATTGTTCTGAATCGGTCTTGTTGATTCTGACATTTGTCCGCAGGTGTTCGCACTGTCCAATCACTGAATTATATGTTTCATATTTGAAATATCTATCTTTGATTGGTTATCGCTCACTCGTCGATGGTGTTCGGAGCCTACAGGGTTGTTTAGTCGCTTTAAATTCAAGTCCCCCACTGAAAATCAGTCTTGTTACTGAGTGGGTAGACTCTATAAATACGAATTCATTTATTTATTAATTTATTTGTAAAAATTGCAAAAATTGTCAAATTTCTCACTACAAAAGTAGTGAAAATTTTTACAATGTTTGGTTAGCACCAATCATCTTCTTTTTTCGATTAGTTCTCGCTCACTTTTGGACCAAATCATTATATTTTGCAGGGGGTTAGTTTGATCATCCCTGGTTTGGAAGGTTCCACGGATTTCAGGAATAGAATATTGTTGTAGAATGAAGTGAATGCTTGGGGGGATATACTCTATAGCTAGACAGAGATGTTGAGTATATAAGATGCTGGAGAGATAGAGACAGAGATAGACAGAGCAAAGATTACAGACTACAGTGAGGCCGTCGCTTAGTTGAGAACAAGAAAGTCAGTCGAACTTGGCATTTCACAAATGATATACACCCCCACTACCTGGTTAGCACAAACATGAGACGAAATCCCCGAATTCATTACCAGAAGCCATAACAGAAGTTCAACATTTCTTGGAAACCCAACATCTAGTCAAATAATAGGCGACCACACAGCAAACAAACGATTAGATTTGATTAGGTTTTGACAGTTGGGACCCAACACTTTTAAGGAAACTGTGGTCGCACTCGGGGTGTACAAACAACTTCATTATAAATGCAGTGAAAAAAATGCACTGCGGCGTTCTCAGCTTTGCCTGGGCCACAGTTTAGAGTGAATCTGACGGAAGTGTCTTGCGAAGTATATGAATAACAGCAACGGATCGAGGAATTTGATTTGATATTGTTTACGTGCCAACTTGAGCGAATTTCATTTTTTTTTCTTGTACGTATCCATAGAAATAAACTTATGAACGGAAAGGGGTTTTATCAAATCTCCGAATTGTATCTTTGTGATGTTCTTTATTTTGCGTTGTGAAGTCAAATTGTATTGTTACAATTTGTGGAACTGAAAACAAAGTATGAAGGCTGATTTTTTTATGAAGTGATACATCATACTTTTTATGTTAATAAGTTGAAAAAATGTATTGGTAATACTTTTTGCCGTACGAATTCTTTCATGTGGTAAAAAACACTTATTTCGTTTTTGCTGCACGAATATTTTCGTACGGTAAAAAAACACTAATTTGGTTACCGACTGTTTTGAAAAGTCGATACACTATGGATAGATCGATAGACATCATGGATACATTTTTCCAAACATCGTAGGTTTAAGAAAGGTGAGTTTATTTATATTATATAA
This sequence comes from Isoperla grammatica, assembly GCA_945910005.1. Classification (NCBI taxonomy): domain Eukaryota; kingdom Metazoa; phylum Arthropoda; class Insecta; order Plecoptera; family Perlodidae; genus Isoperla; species Isoperla grammatica. The sequence continues at coordinate 7,405,120 of OX246744.1, read as the reverse complement.
AAACATTAATACATCACCAGACAGTGAGATCATTTTCTCAATAACCGTACACTTCACCGAAAAGGCGAAAACAGACTCAATTTTGGTTCGAAAGAACTGAATCATGTTTTTTAATTCATTAGTAATTTATTGAAATAAAAATCACACTCACAAGTCACACTGATTATATTGTCAAATACATTTATCATTCAGTATGTAGAGCTTACCAAACCACAGCGCTATGATTACTCAGTTTTCGATTTTGTGTTTCAATCTTGAGATATAATTAAAAAATGAAACTTTTCTGCGGTTTTCAACGAAGAAGTAGGGCCTACCCTTTGCTTTTAAGGGTATTCTATAGGAGATATAATTATTGTAAGTGCGAGCGAGAGATGGGAATTGCGTTTATTATGGATAGTCTTAAATAATAACAAGTTTCTTAATTACAAATGATGCGTTTCTGTTTTGAGTGTGTTTCTTTCTGTTTTGCTGCTTTCTTTTTTAAGAAAGAAGTATTGGTAAACTTCCCCGGAAAGTTTAAGCTGCCAGATGGGTGTCTCGGCGGGGGGGGGGGGGGGGGGGCGTTAAGAAAGTTGCGGTGTGCAAGTTTTTCTCGCGGCACGCTCGCCAATGCTTTGCGCGTAGCTTTTTTTCGTTCATTAAAAGTTTTTAATTTTTCTTAACTATCTCGATGAAAGAGGCAAACAGAAAGTTGGGTGTAAACATTTGAAAAATGTATATTCGCCAGTTCGCTTCGTTGGGCTCCTCAAAGTGGGTTGTGGGGGGGGGGGGGGGAGAGGGGGGAACCTTTGAAAGAGTGAACGTGATGATGGGAGGCAAGCACGGAAATAATGCATTCCGAAGGCGATGGACTAAAACAACATGCAAACTTAAAATGTTATTGCCTTATGGAACCTAGTTCTAGTTTCCCGAGATGTCCTAAATCTTTTTCTGTAAGACCAGCCTAACACCCTAGCGAATTTATCACATTGTAGCTAGGTATTTTGTGTTTTTTATGAAAAAATAACACGTATAAATCATTTTTTCCACCCATCTACCCCTTTAAATTTAATTCTTCTCCCTACTTGTCTCTTTCCTCCAATCTTCTTACCATACATCAGAAGACATAGCTGTCGAGTACGTTGTCAAACACCGATTAATCAAAATGAACAATTTTGTGGTAATCATTGATTTCCAATGGGCTTTAGATATCGACTATTTGTAGAGGCACATAAGTTTACTCTTCTCTCCTTGTAAATCAGTTTGTAACCTTAACAAACTTCCTTGAATTAAGAAATATTTACTAATAATCTACTGTTGATTGATTGATAGTTGGGCTTAACGTCTTATATGTTTGCAACTTGGCTAATCAAGACGATGAGTAGGTGATAATGAAGATGAAATTGGGGCTCTTTGGAGGAAAGGGGCAAGTAGGAGGGCGAGTGAGGAAAGGGAAAAGGGGGCTGGGGGGGGAGGGGATTGAAGTGTGGACTGCACTTCGTCTGACTTCTCCTCCTCGACCAGTCCGGCTAGGGTGGCCCTGCCAGAAGTATACGCTTCCGCCGGCATAGCTCTCGGGATCAACAAAGCACGCAAACCTGCCCACCACGACAAGGTAGCAGTCCCTGGGCAGGATAATCTTGTTTTATCTATGACATCCAGGCTTCCCATTGGTGGTTGCCATGGTAAAAACAAGTTAGTAGCCTTCTAAATATTTCATATTACCCGGCATTGTGAAGTTTAAAGTTGTCGGACTTTACTTTGGATGTTCGTATCAGGCGTACAGTGCGTCTAGGCGGGGGGAATCCCCCAAACGGTTATGCAACTTTTCTTTATCCATAAGTATCCACCATAGAAACAAGTAAGTAGCCTTTTAAATATTTCATAACACACGGCCCAAGGTCTACTTGATCTCCGCCTAGCGGAGGCTCGTCGAACTCCCAGTTCGATGAGCCTCCGCTAGGTGGAGATCAAGTAGACCTTGCACCCGGCCTTGTGAAGTTATAAGCTGTCAGACTTTACTTTGGATGTTCGTATCCAGCGTTCGGTACGTCTAGGCGCGGGAATCCCCCAAATGGTTATGCGATTTTACTTTATCCATAATTACCACCAAAGAAACAAGCTAGTAGCCTTCTAAATATTTCACAATACCCGGCCTTGTGAAGTTAATAGTTGTCGGACTTTACTTTGGATGTTCGTATCCAACGTACAGTGCGTCTAGGCGGGGGGAATCCCCCAAACTGTTATGCGACTTTACTTTATCCATAAGTATCCACCATAGAAACAAGTTAGTGGCCTTCTAAATATTTCATTATACCCGGTCTTGTGAAGTTTAGAGTTTTCGGACTTTACTTTGGATGTTCGTATCCAGCGTACAGTGCGTCTAGGCGGGGGGAATCCCCCAAACGTTTATGCGGCTTTACTTTATCCATAAGTATCTACCATAGAAACAAGTTAGTAGCCTTCTAAATATTTCATACTACCCGGCCTTGTAAAATTTAAAGTTTTCGGACTTTACTTTGGATGTTCGTATCCAGCGTACAGTGCGTCTAGGTGGGGGGAGTCCCCCAAACGGTTATGCGGCTTTACTTTATCCATAAGTATCTACCATACTACGTCTCGTTGGTCCACCACGCGTTTCTCTGACTACTCTGTGCTGTCTATAGTATATCCACCATACAGTGCCTCGTTTCTCTGATCAGTCGCTTCTAACTTCTTCTAACTCAACTTCCTTATTAGATTTAGGAATCCAGACGGAGCGGCCTCGTCTATTCGGCAACAATATTTCCGCATCGTGTCTCTTAACCGCATCACAACAAACACGATAACCGCAACGAAACGTTGGCGGTGGTGGTGGTGGTGGCGGTGACTTGAAAAAAGAAGTTGGATAACTCGATTCCAAAGAACTTTATAAGTTTGAGAGAGATGGAGAGTGAAACATCCAAAGATGTGGTTGTTATTATTTATTATTATAATTATTATTATTATTATTATTATTATTATTATTATTATTATTATTATTATTATTATTATTATTATCATCTTCGTTCTTATTATTGTTTGCATAGCCTAGTTTCATTTAAGGTCCTCCTTTGTAAATCAGTTTTTATAACTGAATAGGATGGGCATTAAATAAATAAATAAATAAATAAATAAAGTCCTAAATATTGAAGCATTACTATATTTTTCGTTGTTTAATTTTTGCTTCATCCTAAGCATGTTTTTTGAATATGGTTCATGCAGGTGTCGTCAAAAACTTTAACTGTAGTGGCAGTCTTGATGGTTGCAACTTTTTCTCTATATATCAGCATTTTTTTATAACCTGCTCTCATATATCACCAACGTTATTTTGTTGATAACTGTGGTTTGGCTATCAGTTAAATTAATCTGTTTCATTGTTGTTCAGCTGGCTTCAAACGCCTAGAGATCATTTTCATAATGACAGACTTACTTACGTTCCTCTAAACCTTCTATGGCAACCATGCACAACAAAAAACTAGTATTCAAAATAATGTCATGTCAATCTTCATTGATGCTTCCAAGATCATTATCATCTATTAATCTTGATTTTTTGATTTGTTATGCATTATTGTCATTGGAGATTTATAGGACCGTGATGAAAGGGTTCTAGATCATTTTGAAAATGGTCTCGAGAAAAACGAAGCATCCTAACACGCTGTTTTTGATGCTCTGATCATGGATTTATAATAGTACCTACGACTCCATGCTCTGATATCAGTATATACGATACATTGAACTAAAGATTTCCCCTTTTTCGGAAGAGGTTTCCGCAAACATCATAAAACAAAATGAAAAGTGTAACACATCTAGCTCAAAACGTCGACCCCGCACCGTTCGTAAACGATTTTCGTCTTTGACATCGTGAAAAATGAAATCCCATCTTTTACTTTCCGCATCGGTGCACAAGTTTCTTAGCCTTTCAGCGGGCGGTGTCCGCCGCGCGCTATTTGTATAGGAATTTAACATTTCGAGTGGGCGGTGATTCTCGAAAGTCGATTCCAAAGAACTTTGGGCAAAGCCGATTCCAAACAACTCGGCCCTTTCAATCTCTTCTCGTGGACTTTTGATCCTCCGGGCGTAAAGTTAACCTCCGCTTTATCAAAAACTCTTACGGCGCGTTGACGCCACTAAGGGAGGTTCGAGGTACAGTCGCGGTCATGAGGTTCTGTTCGGTAGTGTGTGTAAGTGATTCCACAGCAACCTTATGAATGCTGACGTCATAGATGAGCGAGTCGCAGCGAATCACAGCGCGTGGCTTTTGTAAATACTGACATTTGATTGGACAATGGCCCACTCATCTATGAAGTCAGTATCCACAAGGTTGCTGGGGAACGACTTTTCGATATTTCGATATTATTTATTTATGTTATTGTAATGAAGACCAGTGTAGAGCACAATGCCCTCTTTAGCCTGATGAGTGATGATTGATTAATGATAATGAGGAAGCGAAGAGGGGCAGCCTGGTACCGGCACTTAGCCTACTCCTGTCGAAAAGTACCAAGGGGACCATCGGCTTTACGTCCCATCCGAAAGGACGGTGTAACTTTGACCAGTCATATAGGTTTCTCCACTAACCTGGACTGCCGAGCAGTTGACGAGAAGAACGAAACTGTTCCACAACCTTTCGAACCTTCCAATCTGCTCTAACCAACGATAACTAGTGTTTCATAGGAGAGTGGTTACCCATCCACCTCCTGACCTAGCCCGATGTTGCTTAACTGCGGTGTTCGTATGTGAACCGGCTAAGCGACCGCGGCTAAACCGTTGGCTTTCTTTCGATAGTGGGTGTGTAGGGATGGGACGTTTAAACTAGGGCTGAGTCGTGTAAACGTTTAAACGTGTAAATGCGCGCGCGAAAATATACGTGTGCAAAAATTCATACACGTTTAACCGTGTCTTATATCAGGTTCCTGATCAATCCCCCTCCCCCCCAACCCCGATGCCACAGCTCTTTGACGAGCCTACGTGGCATAGCTTAGTGTGTGGAGTCAAAATGACTGTGTGTGGACAGTTGAACACAAAGGTGGAGAACATAATCAACAATTATTAATATAATAAATCACCCGTGTTATTTCGTTGAATATTTTTTTAGCGAACAATACAACATTTTGTTCTTATCATTTTGTGAAAAGGAGGGGGGGGGGGGGGTTACGTTTAAATGTTTTTCAAATGTTTTTTCTTTTTTAAATTCTACCTATAGGCACCGAGTTTGGCCACTGAGGGCGCTAGTGCGAAAACGAATGAAGCGATCAAAGTGGCAATGTCACGCAACTTTCTGATGTTGAAAATACAAAAAACCAACAAAGATATTTTACAATAATATCCGGCACTATTTTCAACCGCGGAATACAATCGTCACCAATAAATTGCTAAATTTGGCCACTTATAGCGCTGTATGTAGGCTACTAACACACGGAGCCTATTAGTCCTCCAAATTCGCAGCACTGCGCTCGCACACGAAAAACTTTTGTAGTTGTTGTTGTAGAAGATTGTGGTCGTATCGTCCGCCGCGACGACCCATGGAGGGGGGTGGTGGAGGGGGGGGGCAATAACGCTCGTCCCCCCCCCCCCCTCCTCCTCCTCCCCCTCCCACTGGCCATGCATCAATGTCACACTTATTGCCGTCGTTTCTTATACACGCTCATAACTCTTCCCCCCCCCCCCCCCCCCACAGATATAATCCGAGGCATGTGCCGCGCTATAATCGGCCACACGATCGGGACGTGATACGCGTCGTTGTAATCTATTTAAATAACTATAATCTGACAACAGACGGTCTAGTAGTAGGTGTTGTACAATCAACATATTAATGCAGCGAATAAGATTAGTGGTTCTACAAACAAGTTATTCAGAGAATAGCGGATAGTTGCATGAATGAATATATACGTTAAGAGTGTGCGAGTCGCGCGCGGACATCTGCAGCGATGCGCTAGCACAAACTTCGAGTGTACCATCTTACGCTGAGCTCCAAACACATGAAATGTGACCCGAAATGTAATCATTCCCCAGAAAATTGTATGCCCTTTCTTATAGATTTCGTATTTTTTTCGAGAAAAAAATCTGTGTTCACCGTGCCGTGATTTAAAGTTTACGATGTGTTCAACGTATTTTGGGCCGAACACATCTTAAATTTTAAATCACAGCACGTTAAACATGGATTTTTGTATCGAAAAATACGATATTCATAAAAAAAGGGCATGAAATGTTCTGGGGAATGACTACATTTTGGGTCACATGCCATGTGTTTGGAGCACAGCGTAAGATGGTAAACTCGAAGTTTGTGCAAGCGCATCGCTGCAGGTGTCCGCGCGTGAATACAGTTGTCCGTACCAATCTCAGACCGTTGTCTTTCGCCGCTTTCATGCACTCTGTTTTAACGAAGATCAATAGATTCCCATGGCGTTCGTTCGCACATACATTCGTGAAGACCGTTTTCCGGTTATTGACCACTCAAAATTGACTAGATTCATTCTGGTGGCAAGAAAATAAACTGTTATGAAAGTGAGGAGGAGTGTACCTGTCTATTGTGCATTGTTGTTTTATTGTTAAATCATGAATGGCACTGAAAGGAGGTTGTTGCTTTAGTAGCGATATCTGTTATGTTAGTTTGAGAGCACAAGCTTTATTTGTCACGCCCGCTGTGTTTGGAGTTTCCAAGTATTCAATATACGATCGCAAATTATCACTTATATAACCATTTCAAGTAGACGGTAGGAACTAGAGAAGTAAATAATTAAATTGGTGCTATTGGATATGGCTATTTCGTAAGCATGGGACTTCTTTAATTGGTGCACATCGGCGCCTCCTAATTCGTGTACCCATGCACTCAACGTGTTATTCTGATCAGGCGCGCAGAAAGATGCAGAGTCACCCAACCAGTTCCTGTACTTTACGTTACCCACTCACCTGTCAAAACAACTAATTACTATTTCGTCAGTGCATACATACTATCTACACACACACCTATGTAGTCATTAATTTAACTGTGCGTGTGTGCTTACAAATCTAAGAATGTTCAACACTCAAGCAATTAAATTAAGCAATGTTACATTGTGGCGGGGGGGAGGGGGGGGGGGGGGGGGGGGGGCGGAGGGACCTACTAAACGTGTTATTGTTATCAGGCGCCCAGAAAGGCGCGGAGTCTTACACTACCCACTCACCTATCAACACAACTAATTACTATTTCGCATACGATCTGCATGTAGTATAATTTATTTCACTCTGTGTGTGGGTTTACAAATCTAAGAATGTTTAACACACAAATTAAATTGAAATGTTACATATGGCGTAGGACCCTACTAAACGTGTTACTCTTATCAGGCGCACAGAAAGATACGGAGTCTTATTACCCACTCACCTATCAAAACAACTAATTACTATTTCGCATACGATCTCTATGTAGTAATTAATTTAAATGTGAGCAGTGTGTGTGTTTACAAATCTAAGAATGTTTAATGCACACACACAGGCAATTAAATTTAAATGTTACATGTCTGATGGCGGCGGGGGGGGGGGGGGAGGGGCGAGGAAGGGGGGGGAAATAAATTGTGCATGGATCCAGGTTATCAACTCGTTTGATCGACGCGTTTACGTAAAGTGGTTTTATATTACACACGCATTTGCACACACACACACACTAATACACAAACGACGGGAAAAAGTCGTTTATGTACTTTAATGAAATGCCAGTCAGTCGGTGGGTCGGCCGACAATAACTAACAAGGTTATGTGTGTGAGAGACGGATGATTGCGTAGTTGTTGCAATCATTATAATGATGATAATGATGATGGTGATTATGTGGTATATATAGTACCGAGCGTAATTCGGCAATGTTGCTTTTGTGACGCAATTACGTCATTCGTGTCATGTCGGTCAAGTTCGCGTACGCTCGTATGGTTACATGGTTCGCTCACAGACACGCATTCTAACGCACTATGGAGTGTGAAGGTAGCTACCTGTACGTAAGCAGGGCTTCAACTAAGTCATTTTTGACCATTTTTTTCATCCATTGTCACCGAAAAAGTAGGAATTCCCTACGACATAAATTTTAATATCAATTATCGTGCATGTTAAATCGACTATCGATATCTTTTACGTCGATCAAGATAATCGAATCGAAAATACCGAATGCACAACAGGTGTTACATAACACCCCCTCTCCCTCCCCTCCCTTCAGCAATAGACCTGTTTCAATTTGAGTAGATGGTAGGAACTTGGGAAGTAGAAAATTATGTAGGTATCTTACCATTGGACTACTATTTCATAAACATGAGCATACTTAAATCATGTATTTAAGAAACACCATTAGTCGAGTTATTTTAGTAACTTGTATTTTATTTTAATTTATTTTAATAAACAAAATTAAAATAAACGTGTGTTTCTGTTATCACTATCTCAGCGCGCACCGTTGATAAGACATAATGGTATGAAATTAGTTGTCTTGTGGATTTCTCAAACAAAAGAAATATTCAAACTCCTCTATTTTGTACAAGTGTGTGACTGATGGTGTTTCTAAACCAAATGGTCGATGCACCTTTAGTGAACAATATTTCGTATCCAGTGGTTGTATTCGAGCCTAGGCGGGCTTAGGCGCCGCCTAGGCACACTTTTATTTGGAGCCTAGGCTAGCCTAGGCGCTTTTTCACAGTACACTGTTGTTTCAATTTCAAGAACCCGTGTTGTATTCACAATATCTAAAATCGAGAAAAAAAATGTTACCTCAACGTCTTCGTGTATTCGGGTTTAATTTCTATAAAATCTTTTTACATCCACTTCATAAAATTCCCCTCCCTCCCACTCCCACATGTCCACAAGTAAACTCGACCGCCTAGGCAACTTTATATTTTAGGAATACACCACTGTTCGTATCTAAGGTACAGTCTTACAATGTCCCAATAACTACTTATTCGTCGAATAGCTTGTTGTCTCCATGGCAACCACCAATCAAAGCTCTTGAAATCCTCCAAATAGCTGAATTGCTACAAATAACATTCTTATTAGGAGATTGTATGACCGAGCCTTACTCATATTTGCAACAAAAAATGTTAGCAAATGGGTTTCTCAAACAACTGATTCCCTCACGTTGTGGCCTTGCTTTACACATGTCAGTGAGTTTACAGTAGTGACAGGAAGATCTCGGGGTTTAGGTTTTGCATTGTCGTGAAGACGTTCTGTCATGGTTGACAGAAGGACTACTAAACTCTAAACCGTCGGAACCGCTCGGTAATGCTCGTTTACACGGAACGTCACTCGGGATTAGTGGCCACTAACAAACATGGCGTCGATCAGTAACCATGGTTACTAGGCCTAACCTGAAGACATCTTCTTAGACACAAACACGTATAACACCAAGATCTAAAGTAGTAGGTCTGTCACAGCAAGAAGTAAGATAGTATCAGGACCGCCCCACTGACGTTTTCCCCGATTATCTAGTACAATTTGTTTGCGGTAAGTTTTTTGACGGTAACGTACAAGAAAACGTGCAAGCAGGTTTCCGTCAAAAAAACGTAACGCAACCAAATTGTACTAGATAATCGGGAAAAACGTTAGTGATTCGCACTTGTTAGGTTGGAAACTAATTGTGGGCGGTCCTGACTCCCCTGACACTATCATACTTCTTGGTGTGAGAGACCTTTACCACAGCATTCTTGTGAATGCTGACTTCATAGATGAGTGAGTCGGAGCCAATCAGCGAGTGACTTTTCAAATACTGACTCGTCTATGATGTTAGCATTCACAAGGTTGCTGTGGAATGACTTTCGATTAACGGAAGCCTCCGTTTGCTATGGAATTGTTTATACATGCTACTTTCCTTAAGAAAAATAAGTTAATTTAACAACTAGGGGCTTAACATATGTTAAGTGCCATTCACAAACAGTTGTAAGGCGTAAGATGTAGGGCGTATATGGTTTATGGAGTAAGGTGTGAGAAATGTCAAAGAATTGAACTTCTTACGCCTTACATCTTACACCTTACGCCTTACGTCTTACGTCTTACGTCTTACGTCTTACGTCTTACGTCTTACGTCTTACGTCTTACGTCTTACGTCTTACGTCTTTCTCTTTACGCCTTACGACGCGTTCTGGCCAGTTGCATTGAAACATACACTTATGCAATATTAAACCTTACGACTTACAATTACAACTGATTTTGAATGGCGCTTAAGGTAATATGTTAGTAATACTACTATTTACTGTTCTAAAAAAAGTGTTTAAAAAAACCTACACGTGTTTCTATGTTTCGTTTTTTAATATAACTAGGAGGAACGTTATATCTATCTCTCTAGATTATTTCTCGAGGGGGGTTCGCCTCACAGTCATATCCCCTACCCTACCCCTTCACCCAGGGCTTAAGCCCAACACTGACTCAACACACCGTGCGAACCCATGAGTACAGCCGTGCACCAAGCTAATGCAACACTAGTGTATATACTTATGTGCAGCAATTACCAGCGTAATTCAGTTACCTCATAATATCATAGACAGCGCGGAGTATGCCAGGGCCATACGGAACTCCCACTGAAATACACGCTTGCAATTATATGCTACGCTACCAGTGACCTTCACCCGCTAATCACTATAAAACTCGGTACTAAATTGAATTTCGAGAAGAAAAAACTTCAATTTTAGAAATGAGGTTGTTAAGTTCGTGTTCGTTTTTTTTTTTTTTTAGATGTACAGGAAGTAAATATAAATGTGCGCGGTGCTTAATAGCAATTTGGATACAATTTCGTCGAATCCATACAATAAGATAAGTATCTTTTTGGGATTCCAAATATATATATATATATATGATTTTTTAGATTTTGTTGGTTGCAATATGTAAAGTAAGGATACATTTTACGGTTTAACCAATCCAAATTTTATTTAAAATGATACTTCAACGTTTCGACGACTTTAGCGTCGTCTTTTTCAAGACATACAAACATAAAAAACAAATAAATAAAAAACCACAACAACCAAAAAACACTTGCATATAAAATGGAAAACACTGCCACAGCGATACATCACTGCGTAGCTCTAGCAAGCTCGTTGAATCTGCTTCTGGTTATGGGTCCCCCCTGAGACACTGCTGGAACTCTTTGGTCAGCAACAGGCTGATTGATGGCTGGAAACACCTGCTGGACTTTAATGTTAGCCACAATCGGTTGAAGTATCATTTTTTTAAATAAAATTTGGATTGGTTAAACCGTAAAATGTATCCTTACTTTATATATATATATATATAAATATATATATATGACAGTAGGGCTGTGAGCTTTCCTACTCACAACATTTTCGGTATGCCCCTCATTTGACGCATGCATTTATGATGTCGTGTAAATACAGATGGCTGTGGGATTTTCCTGCGTGCAAAGTGTGTGGTAGACTGTGTTATTCCATCAACCGTGTTACTAGGTTTCCCTTCTTATTAATATTAAGTTGTTTATAATAAATATCACTGTAAAGATAGAATTAATTAGAGAAATACAATTTTGAGCTATGTGAATTGGGTATGATCGCTCACAGCGCACTCTTCTGTCATACGGTCTCGCATACAAAACCATTAAAAAGATAAACTCATAGTTAATAATAATACTAGATGATAATCTTGTATACACCAATTAAACTTGATATAAGATTTCCAAAGTAGTTTTAAATTGTTGTGTATTGTTGTTCTTGAAGATTTAGGGGACCGTGATGATCTCATACAAAGGGTCCTAGATAATTTTTTAAATTGTCTATTATCAATGGCAAAATATGTGAATGTATACCCATACATTAGTGTGGTTCAAAATACCAGCAACATGTACACATGTTACGTGCCCCCGCCCCCCCCCCCCCCCCCCAAGTACAAGGAGACTTTATAGGGCACCAGCAACACCAAAAGACAACAATGAAACAAATAAATTGAATCGATGGACAAACAATCAGCTGTCAAAAAATAATTTCTTCTGATTTTGCAAAACAAAACAAAAAACAAACAAATACACATACAAAACTTACACTTAGTCGTTGTCTATCATTCAAAGTTTTAAATAGCGAGCAGTTACTATTGCTACACTTGTTTTTATTTCTATGGTTGCAATTTTATTATTTTGACAGCTGATTGTTTGTCCATCAGTTCAATTCATTTGTTCCATTGTTGTTTGTTGGTGTTGCTAGTGCCCTATAGCCTGTCCGCTCATAGTAGAAACGAAACATTTAGAGCTAATGACCAATGTTTGTCTAATAGTCCGTGAAATAGCGTTTAAACGACCAATAGGTAGCGCGCTGTTGACATTTCATTGCAATTCTTATTCTTTCAAAGGGTGACATTCATTCGACTTCCGTTATTATAAAATTGGCAACCGTGTTTTTCTAGTAAATCTGGGTTTACAAGCCGATTATAATGGTTCAATACACAAACATGGGTCATTAGCTCTAAACGTTTCGTTTCTACTATGAACGGACAGACTTTAAATAAATAAAAAATAAATAAATAAATTCACATTTAGAGTCTACCCACTCAGTAACTAAACTGATTTGCAGTGGGGGACTTTAATTTAAAGTGACTAAACCAACCCTGTAGGCTTCGAACACCATCGACGAGTGAGCGATAACCAATCAAAGATCGATATTTCAAATACGAAACATATGAATCAGTGATTGGACAGTGCGAACACCTGCGGACAAATGCCAGAATCAACAAGGCCGATTCAGAACAACTTTGAATTTATTGAGTGCTTCGTTGCTAGGACGGCTCCAAAGTCACCGTTTACTTATTCCTAAGCCAAGAAGTAATGGAATTGAATCCACATTAGAAGTTAAAAAAACTTCTGCCGAAGCGGGATTTGAACCCGGGACCTTCTGGGGGGGATGCTACCACTGGACCAACGAGCCACCTCATGTACAAGCTTGTACGTGTACACTGTACAACATGTTACGTGGCCCCTCAAGTACAAGGAGATTGTATATGTACAAAAATCTCATCAATGTCAAAGAGCTTGTTCAATTGTTCGTCGGTCGTGGTATAATCGACACGGGATGTGTTGCTGTTTCTTTGTGAAGGGCTTTGTTTATGTCTAAGGTCGACCTTCACGATATTCGTCTCGGCATTCAAATTATTGTGAAGAGGAACAAAAAATATCGTATAATCGATTTAAAATTGATGCTATCTATCTTCTGGTTGAGTCATTGTCCAGCTGTTGTGTTGGTCGGTGTTTAGTTGTTGCGCTGGGCCCGGATTCACAAGAGGTTCTAAGTCTTTGTTTGGTCTGGACCGGCCTAACTTTAGACCTACTGTAAAACCAGACCCAGATCACGTCAAGAAGTTACTGATTCCTGGTAGGAATAAGGACACAATGTGTATTAAAATAATATGTTTTAAAGTCTGTTCTCAGATTTTTTCTGGATTCACAAGAGGTTTAAGAGTTAGAGGTAAGACCAAAAAAGACTTAGGACCTCTTGTAAATCTGGACACTGGACTTTTGTGTACAGGGATGCCAGATGAAAATAATTGTTTAAAAAAAATCGAGACAGTCTGACAACAATGCAGTGAGAGTGGGGGCTGGGGAGGTATTACTTTTTCTTTTCAAATTCACATTAATATATCACACCGTATCAAGTCTAGGATTTTATCTACAGGGTGACATAAATCCGAGCTTATTTTAAATTACAATTAAGTTGAACCTAGTCTTAATTTCTTTCTGTTATAATTAATTCATCAGAATGAGCTGTATATAATTCAAAATGTAAACTTTTTTCTCCATGTTAGATCGTTCGAAAACAAATGACAGTGATTAAAAAATAATTACAACGGTCACTCTTTTGTCGAGCCCGCCCTCCTGCCCGACCCACAAATCAAATCTCTAAAGATACAGATCGAACAAAATGTGTATACTGGCGACGCCGTAGAACTAAGGTGTCCCCTAAAATTCTGAAAAGAGACGGTCGCTCCACACGGTCTATTTCAACGGTATTCAACTCGAGATTGCCCGATAGCTACATTGTTATTGTCCACTGCATTGACTGCTGCACCAACCGTGAATGGAATGCGACCCCACCACGTCTGACAACATGCGGCCGATATTATCACTACAATACCTGAGGCAGGAGAACGGGATGCAACTCGATTTAGGCTGGTAGTTGTCACACGCGTCACTTCACTATTACATAATCCGTGACGACAACACCTTGCAAGTTAACGCGGCGGGACTATACTTTTGTGACGTAGGCCTATCTAATAAGTTCCTCTTTCCGGGTTGTCTCCCAACAGACATGGAAATAAATACTGAGTTAATGAATACCTACTCTGTCTGTATTTGTACTCACTCCCATCCGACGAGACGTGAGGTATTTATTTTATATTGTCTCTGCACTCAATTAGGTAAGAATTGATTTTAAAGGGTGGAGGGGGTGAGGGGAGGGGGGGGATCTGTTATTTGCTTCGTTGCTATGACGACTGTATAGGCACAGTTTACGGCAATCGACCGTTTTGTCTTTCCGTTTTACATGATCGAGACTGAGTTTGGATGTCGAAAATTGTTCACAGTTGACTAAGGTAAAATAACTTCATGTAAAAGATATTCTGATATGGAATAAGCTCTTTGAAATATCAATTCTTTGACATCAAATCAATATATCATGGAAGAAAACAAGGATATCATCAAAGTTTGTAATTTTATTAAAAGTAAATAATAAATTACGTTAATGTTGTATTTAACTTTTTGGTTTGATCAAAGAAACTCAATTCAAACAGTTTCAAGTAATAATCTCCCGTCTAGGCCCGCAGAAGAATTTGGCCTGGGTGACTCTGCTAATCGTAAGAGGCAACGGAATCACGTCTTCCCCTTTCCCTTTTTCTAGACCCTTAACCATTTTCAATGTCTTCCTCCTACTTGTCGCAGCCCTCCAACGTCATCCCCCGACGTCTTATGACCTACCCGTCGGGTACGTCTTCAAATACCAAATAATAAAATAACAAAAGAATAATTCAAATAATAATAGCCAGCCGGGATTCGAACCCGGACCGCGTGGACCGCGCCAACACCTCCAAAGTGTCACCACCGTACGAAAGTGAAACCTCATCGTCATATCCCTCCCACTCCCACTCCCAACAGGTGTGTGCGAGACGGGTGGCCATTGTCCGAACTAAACGGTGTCACTGTCAACGATGTGTGCCAGTACCGCTCATAACATCCGGTAGCGAGGCGGACAGCTTTCACTCTTGGGTAGCTTTCAATAGACGTCACGTGGCGGCCATTATAAGATACACATTGCTTGTTTACATTTGTTCTGTCAATAATAATAATAATAATTTTTGTAGGAAGCACACCAGCTTTACCTGATGTGCCCCTCTTCAGGTGACTATAACTAGGTTATTAGTTATCTGTGACTAGGTATATTAGGGTCACAGATAACTGTGTGTTAGGGTGTTTGGAAAGTTGGGAAGGAATGTCCGAGGGCTGTTAGTATGACTCAGTCCCAGCATTCGCCTTGACGACTGAGGAAAACCTCGGAAAAAAACCTTCAGTCAGAACTGCCGGTGGCCGGAATCGAACCGGCGACCTCCCGAATTAGAGTCTCGCGTCTTACCGCTGAGCCACCTCTATCGGAAGACACAGGTTATCCAGGAAATATCACAGTTTCAAGCCGTATAGATTGATGTGTGCAGGTAAAAGTTCAAGAAAAGATAACACATGCAAATGGTTGTCTTCAAACAGAGTTTACGCGTTCTTATTTTGTTTTCAGTCATAATACGGAACCTTTGTTTGAAAACAGTTGATGTGTCAGTCAAAGGACATCTGCAATATTGCAACAATGCAATGTCGGAAGAACGTAAACAAATGTTTACATGAGTACCTCAGTATGGCTACCGTGCGTACCGGAAATGACGTTATTGCAAGCTCCCTATAGGTCGAGACCGATAGAGGTGGCTCAGCGTTAAGACGCGAGACTCTAATTCGGGAGGTCGCCGGTTCGATTCCGGCCACCGGCAGTTCTGACTGATGGTTTTTTCCGAGGTTTTCCTCAGTCGTTAAGGGGAATGCTGGGACTGAGTCATACTAACAGTCCTTGGACATTCCTTCCCAACTATCCAAACACCCTTTAATATACCTAGCTAGTCACCTGACGAGGGGCACATCAGGTAAAGCTGGTGTGCACCCTATAACAGGGATTCCTACGAAATTTTCTTATTATAGGTCGAGGTATAGTCGGGTCGTTGTATCTTGCGAGGTACTTTCGTCATAGATGTGGCATTCTCACAGGAGAAGGATTTCCCCGTACCTGCGTTTTGTTCTCTTGATGTACGGGAGTGGACTGGTCTCATTTAGAATGTCCCCCGACAATGCCTGCCAACAGAAGATCAGATAATACAATATCGGATGCAGAGAAACGTAGTATGCAACTAGATTTCGGGTGATAATTTTTCTTATATGTCTCTTTACTATTACATAATCTAACTGCCTTAAGATCTCTTCTTTGATTTTAATATTCCAATTGAAAACTGTTGTTTTCCCTATCGTGGCAATGTTTAAAATAGCGTAGGTTGTCCACCAGTATGCGTTTACCTGCGATTGTATCTAATATACTTGTTGTTTTTTTGGGGATGAACAAGGGGTAATTCTACAAACTATTAGGGGACGTATTTAGCTAGTTAAGGTGTACATCCCTTGTTTTGGGCGCCATCTTCGCAGCTATTGTTCTCAAGCTTCCGTTCCGCCCACACTCATGTTAAATCATGCATCCCCTTTGTTGACCGGACGTCGACTGGAGAAGACTACATGCTAGGGTTTCAATTAAGGCTCAAAGGCTGCATTACTCACTCTCATTCGCCCCAATTAATCAACGTCATTGTCTAGATTAGCTCAACATTCATAACAATACAAGTCGGTGATACAAATGACGGTCTACAATGAAAAGTGGTGTATTGAGAGACAACCACGTCGTAACATGTCACTTGCTTGTTGTTTCTGAATGCCTGATACATTAATAAAGCCTCAGGGTGTCTTTGGGATACAATGCCTGTGTTATTAGTAAAGGCAACGCAAGACTATCTTACATATGCTTTCTTCATCACAAGCGAGGCACTCGTAGCCAATTAGCGAACCACCCGAGACAAGCGCGCGCAGATAACGATCGCTGATTGGCTACGAGTACCTGGAATGTGACGTAAGCATTTGTAAGGTAGTCTTTCACCGTTGAGTGGACCTGACGCCAGTGGCTGTTTGTCTACCACTTCGTACAGTCAATGTTCGCGAGTCGGTTAGTAGCAGAATGTACCCGCGAGCTGCCGTACTATCGCGCGCTGTCATCGTCCACGTACTTGCGTTCTGCTACTAGCCGACTAAATTATGTTGACTGTACGAAGTAGTAGACAAACAGCAGCTGGCGTTCGGTCTATTTACAAGACACTACAGTGCACATTAAATTGTTTGGGTACAATATTCGTTTCACACAGATGCATGGAACGACCTGCAAATAGAGTTGACACTTTGCCACATGAACTCCAAACTCGGGAAACGCTATTTACAACGTAATCAGTGTACGAAGCCTTTTTGTTTCCGAAGAATGTATTTTGTTGTTTTTGTTATTTCTTTGGGGTACACGTAACATTATTTTTTCTATTATGTTTTGTGTTGCTTATAATGATATCTGTGAGCTATTTCGTCTGCGCGGAAATCGGCCGAAAGTAGTGGTTGCCGGAAATATAGTTGCCGTGTTGACAATTAGTGAAAATTCATAAATTTGTTATGATAGTAGAGCAATGTTGAAAATTACAATTACATCGTCTATAAAAGATAAGTGGGGTGGTTATGACACTTTACTGAAGAATGAAAATTAAATGCTTTATCGTTTGCCAACAACGAGCGTGGGTAGTGTTGATAGAAACCTACATCGTAGCAGAGAACTTGAAGAAGAACGAACGACCAAGACATCAATCATGTGGATATGTCATCAATATTAAATTGCTTCTTTCAGCTGTCAAAGCGCTTTGATATTCGACTCCGTAATGTAAACATTATTCAAAGAGGGGAAAAAATGTGAATTCGTGGTAAATTGTGTTGAAAATATTAGCGTGGAAAGTCGAGAGAATGTGTGTAAGGCATGTTACTTACACTGAAGAAATAAGTCGGGGTGTGTGAGTAGCTCGAACTCCGCATACAGCGCTATTTGTAATGCATTAAATTAGACCATTTTAAAAATAATCCAGGTATCTATTTTTGTTCCTCGCACGGCCCCCTAAATCGTTACAAAAAACAACGTAGAACAATCAAACATGAGCTGTCAAATGTTATATCAAGGTTCATTGATGGACGTAAGATCTTCACCTATTAACCTTGATTTCACATTTTTAATTGTTGTGTATAGTAACTGTTGTTCTTGAAGATTTAGAGGACCGTGGGGAGAAACAAGAATAGATACCTGGATCATTTTTAAAATGGTCTAGCCGTGATTAGCTCTATCTAAGGGCCCTTGATAGTTATGGTTAGGTGCATTTTTCCCTGTTGTGCATTGTTGTCATTGAAGATCTAGAGGGAAAAGTTGCCGTGATTAGCTCTATCCAAGGGTCCTAGATCAATTTTGAAAAAGGTCTATTTTCGCAATGAAATGAAAATGATGTTGGCTTTCACGATTTTGAAATCTATAGTAATGCCCTAACTACAATTGTCGGCATCGTGATCGCAATCGTACATTTTCTCATGCTAAATATCACAATTTCTGGATTCCGATTGTGATTCCGATTCTGACAATTGTGGGTAGGACATTAATGTTATGTTCGTTATTACGAATCTTTCTTAAATTAATTACCCTATTTATTTATTCTCGATTGTTTTTAATTTAAAAAATGTGTTTCGCAAGTCATATACATTATATAGCAAGAATTAAAACAGTTTTTTTTTTAAACATTGTAATTTGAACTTTGTAACAGTCATACAATAGTCTCCGCTAGAGAATTACACCGTTGTTTGCTTTCCTTGAAACAATTTTAAAGAGATAGACAGAAACTTTCAAGAAATCGTGTTTAGACACAAATTAATAATAAACACTTTTTGGAATATGAAATCTCACACGTAACTAAATACACCTTAACATATTATATTAAAACGCAAATTCTATGTAAATAGATAAAGTATAGATACACAGAACTCGGCAAAAATTGAAAATTACTTCTTATAAATGATTGCAAAAGATTAAATTCCAATTATTTCACACTGTACCACGTTAAAGTTATTAATGTTACACGGTGTATTGAAACGCAAATTCTATGTACATAGATAAATTATATACACATAGCTCGTCGAAAATTGAAAGTGACTTCTTATAAATGATTGCTAAAGATGAGGACATTCCAATTATTTCACACTGTACCACGTTAGTGTTACACTGTCTGTATCGGTGCAAGGCGTGCAAGACAAGTGAACAAACCTATACTTTCCTAATCGTTACTTGGTAATTATCACTAACACACACACATACACATTCCGTTTCTGTTCGCACCGTAGACTAGGTTGCACACGCGAAGGCAGCATTATATGATTCAGATCTTCGTTCGTTCGTTGCCTAAACCTCAATTGTTATTATTGCCAGCCAGCGTTGCGAAGTTGTATGAATAAAAGATGAATAAATGAATAAATATCGTCGGTATTGTAACACGCTCGTTTATTGCTGTGAGAATACTTGTCTGTTTTAAATAAATTGTGTCTTAGCTTGTTTGTTGTAGATATGAAAACTCGCACCGTTTTGTTAACTAGGCGAGGCGACTGTATAGGCACCGAGTTTGGCCACTGAGGGCGCTAGTGAAAACTCTAGTGGCAATGCCACGCAACTTTATGATGATGATGAAGCAGCGTCGTTCTTTCTACGTCGATAATGGCAAATTGTGAAAATAGCGTACTTTAATTTGGTAATCCCTACATACTGAGTTCTAAATATATTGAACATCGTAATCAGTATGACGTAGTTATGTTGATTACAGATTCAATACAAGTAACAAACCATACATGGTAATTTTACTTTTAGATATCAGTAAATGTAGGGATTACAAAACACTGCTGTATTGATTCTGAATTTCAATTTCGTGTAGCATATTATTTTTGAGATAAAGTTAAAAAAATTAATATTCTGCTCTGTTTTAAACATGAAACTACCCTTTCCCGTAAACTCTTTCATTTACGAGGATCACAGTTCAGTTTTTTCAAGGATTATTACTTCTTCATTTATGTTTTTCAATTTCCGGCTGTTTAAATTTTTTTTAGTGTGTAAATAGCAGAGACAAAATCCTTCCGGTATCTAATATACGTCATTCGTCTCTCTCCCTCTTGCGAAACTGTTTTCCTTCTATTTCCCCCCCCCCCCCCCCCCCCTCCTTGTGACATCATGACGGCTGCTCTGTCGTCTCTAAACTTGTAATAATTGTGAGCGTGCGATCTGTTTCAATTACACCACCTTCTTGATTCCCGCGTGTCTGTCTGTCTGTCTGTCTGTCTGTCTGTCTGTCTGTCTGCACAGTTGACAGACAGACGTGGCCTATGATTCCACAGCACTAAAGCGACATCGTGATAATTCGGTTTGACTTGTCGGTTTCAATTCGCGCGGTGAATCCCTCGGCGACTCATCCGAGTGAGGGAGTCCCAGGCCACGCCCCCTCCTAACGACGAACATTAGGCCACGCCCCCTAAAGTTTCCTTAAAGTTATTATAGAGCACTCAAAATACACTAGATGCATTCTGGTGGCAAGAAAATAAACTTCTATCAGGAGTGGTTTAGCTGTCAATTTTCATTGTTGTGTTATTGTTGTCATTCATCAATGGCGCTGAAAGGAGGTTGCTTAGCAGCGCTATCTATGTTAGTTTTGAGTCCTCTATAGTCTCAACGGTTGTCACTTTCGTGCACGCTCATTCAACGGACTCTAAGTGATTCGTGGCGTTCTTTTAAAACATTTGTAAATGTATAGTCTTATGATTGGTAGAATGCGCAATAGCCTCATTAAATAGTAAACCCCAACATGTTTCAGGGTTTCAGAATTCGAACATTAAGCCACGCCCCTTAAAGTTTCCCCAAAGTTCCCAATGGTTGTCACTTTCATGCACGCTGATACCGGACTCAACAGATTCGCGGCGTTCTTTCAAACATTTGTAAATGTATAGTCTTATGATTGGATTGGTAGAGTGCGCAAGCCTCTTCGGAATTCGAATCGACAGCCGTAAATTAATCCATTAATGGATCTATATTTCAAGTGTAGACACTCAAAATAGACTAGATGTGTTCTGGTGGCAAGAAAATTAACTATTATAAAGAAGAGTTTAGCTGTCAATTGTGTATTTTTATTTTCTACAATGGTGCAGATAAGAGGTTGCTTGGTAGATCTCTCATAGCAAGAAGTAAGATGGTATCAGGACCGCCCACATTTTAGTTTCCAACTTAACAAGCGCGAATCACTGACGTTTTTCCCGATTATCTTGAACAATTTGGTTGCGGTAAGTTTTTAAAACGTTAGTGATTCGCACTTGTTAAGTTGGAAACTAATTGTGGGCGGGCCTGACTCCCCTGACACTATCTTACTTCTTGGTGTGAGAGACCTTTAGCGCTATTTGTTTCCAATAGATATTTTAAACTATAGAAGTAAAACATTAAGTTGGTACTATTGGACTCGGCTATGACGTCAGCATGTGACTAGTTACTTTGGGAGAACTTTATGGTTAGCTTTGAAAACAACTCGGATACTCTAGTTAAAAATTCGTCCGCTTACAATGTTTTCTTAAACACTCTGTAATAACGTCGCATTGAGTCTATAATGGAACTCTAGACTCTTCCAATAGTGCGTAAAACGATCAACGCATTCTTCCACACGCAGCATTCTTGTTCATTGTCTTCGCTTCGAGGCTGAAAAGTGAAGGGGTGGGGATCTTTCGTTTTTAATTGAATTTGTATCCTATCTTTCGTCTCCCAGCGCTTAGAAAACCATTTACAGTCAATTACGTTTCTGATCATTCGATTTCCATTTCAATTTAGATAAGAGGAAGGTATAGCTTGCCTCTATAATATACGTATATATAAAAGAGAACTCATTTGTGTTCGAGGGTAATCCAGGTAGGTATTCGCGTGGATTCTTCTTTTTCACGGACCCCAGGGGCAAAAATAATTATATGGTTTAGTTGCGTTCTGTGAATGTATGGGATTCTACTGAAACCACGATCATCGAAGGAAACATAATTAAGACCTTGGAAAAATGTGTTATACCTGAGTTAAATTGCTGCTGTGCTGTCTAGATGTAATTTGAATTAATTGTTGTAGATTATAGATAGGTATGTTGTTGTTCGACTGTTTCGAATTGCGTCTAGAGTAATAATGTTGGCGAATTAAAAATAGATTTTGTAAATATAGTTGGTGGATGGTATAGTGGTTGTCTTAGTCGATTAGAAGTTGGTCTGGTAAATAAGTAACCGTGGTTGATGCGTTAGTATTCAATAGACATCACATGGCGGCTATTATGAGGTACACATTGCTTGTTTACATTTGTTCTGTCAATAGAAAACACATAGGTTATCCAGGAAATATCACAGTTTTAAGCCGTATAGATTGATGTGTGCAGGTAAAAGTTAAAGAAAATGATAACACATGCAAATGATTGTCTTCAAACAGAGTTTACGCGTTCTTATTTTGTTTTCAGTCATAATACGGAACTTTTGTTTGAAAACAGTTGATGTGTCAGTCAAAGGACATCTGCAATATTGCAACAATGCAGTGTCGGAAGAACGTAAACAAATGTTTACAGAGTACCTCAGTATGGCTACCGTGCGATACCGGAAATGACGTTATTGCATACTCTCATCGTGGATGTGATAATCCGATATCATTGTCTCGATTAGAACATTGCAATAATACGAGGTGTTCAAAGGCAGATCTTAAAAAAGCGTGAGAAATGAACGTTTTCAAAATTGAAATTGTGCATATAGAAGGCGCAACTAGATATTTCCAAGGTCTACAGATAATGAAGCAAGCAAGATATCTGCAAAATGAATAATGTTTGGATTAAATCCGATAGTTGAAACGTACTCTTATACTATCGCATTTTATAAAACGTAATAATGAATTTTGCATATACTGTTTTCGTTATCCGCAGACCTTGATAATATCTGTAGCTGCGCTATCTTCTCAAAATTTCGATTTTAAAAGTTGTTTTGAATGTGTTAGTTTAAGGTAGTTGAAGTTGTTGTAGTTGAAGATGTAGAAAGTTGTTTTGAAGATGTTTTGAAGATGATATGAACAGAAAACTTTAAATTGAACTCTTTTTTAGCTCTGACTGCTGCAGACTCGTAACTACATCCCTAACGTATCAAAAACAATCAATTAGTCTAGATAAGCATATATTTGTTGTAGTTGAAGATGTAGAAAGTTGTTTTGAAGATGTTTTGGAGATGATATGAACAGAAAACCTTAAATTCAACTCTTTTTTAGCTCTGACTGCTGCAGACTCGTAACTACATCCCTAACGCATAAAAAACAATCAATTAGTCTAGATAAGCACGTATTTCAACAGCTTATCGAGAGATTAAGCACCTATACTCTAGATTTAAGCACCATGACCTATCTCGAAAACTTTTTTAATAATCTCCAAGGAGACATATTTTTTTTTCACACCCCTCGTTTTTCACATTTTAATTTTCAATTACCGGCCTAGATGGAAGAGTTAAAACGTAAATTCCTCCCCCGTTTTAACCCCCCCCCCCCCCCACCTCCCCCTCCCTCGCTTTTTATCTACCTTGGATGAACACCCTTAATTAAAACTACAGGGTTATGTTTGATGAATGGAAATTAAGGGGGAGAGAACGAAAGATCTCGTTTTCCGTCCATTCGTTTAGATTACAAATCTCGCGATTGTCGGCACATTATTGTGGCTGACGTGCTGACTGACCGAGAAGGACTTTGGTCCTTTGGGAATCGACTCGATTGAAATGTAAATTATTATTACCATGTTGAAAGGGTAGACTGATGATCCGGCTGCTTCGTTTGAGGAATTTAGCGTTGCCTTTCCTTTAAAGCAAGGAAATGCTGCGTCGTTTTGCTATGTAGAAGCTAATTATTAATTCTTTTCAAAAGGTTCAAAGGTTTTAAAAGGTTCGATTTGCTATGTAACGAAAAAGATGAAAAATTGTGTTCTACCGTTTTCTGTGAAGTGTAAGCTATACCCGTTTAATCATACTTGAAGAATCCTATGTCATTTCAATAAGTGAGAATGGGGTACGTTCTGGGTTTCATAATCACTCAATCACACACATCATACATGTAGTTTACATTTTTATAAACTTGTTTAGGTAGCTTTCACGATAAATCTGCCGTGACATTTGAAATGAAACGATACGGCACGTTCTCAAGCAACGTTGCGTCTTGACTTCTAACAAAAACAAAAGCTAGGTTTTATAAAACTTATCGTGTAATGATCATTTTTACAATTTTCCATTACCAGAAATCCATTCAAAGTATTCTTTTTAATGATGATGATGATATTTGGGGTTTTACGTCCCATATTATTCTTTTTAAAATAAGTTCGTGAAAATAACCATTTCTTGTAAGTTTATGAAATTTAAACGCTAGACCTGCAGTCAGGGCCGTTTTAACCATCGACGACAACATAGGCACAGCTTCTTTGGGCGCCCCCCCCCCCCCCCCCACTTAAATAAAAAATATCGTCATGATTATTGTGTATATTGTATAGATATTAATGTAATACTGAGAAAGAACGTTCACCCGTACAGTTTGATGTTGCTGTGCACACAAACATCCGCAGAGCAATGTCAACATTTGGATACACTGTAGTTAAATCATCCTCACGTAACCTCTGTAACAATTGTATAGCGTTCAAACTGTCAGTTTCATTTTTTAGAGCAGACGACATGTAACTTTTTAAGTGAAGGCATTCGTCCACAAAAAAATTATCCAGATCTGTTGAGTATGTTTTCACTAATTTACTTGCATTTTTTTTTTATGGTATCTTGATCTAACTTAACTACGGCAACAATGCGATTCAATATGTCTCGCCAATGTTTTATTTCAGTTGACATCTGCTCAACTAATTTAGTATTAATTCTTTGCATTGTTTTGGTTCTGGCTATAAATGATAGGACATTTGTTCTATGTTCTTTGGAAGTTTCATGTTCTCGAAATCTAGTGCCAGCATTTTTCCAATCATTATTCCCGTGTGAGAACTGAGACTTTCCACCAAAGAGTTTACAATGCACGCAAAACACTGAACCTTGAGAGGGCGAGTATGCTACCCAATGACGGTACACAACTTCACCATTGACATTCTTATTTCCGTCCGAGTAAAGACGAAGTGAACCAGTTAAATCACCGTCAATGTTTTGAACAACACCGTTTTTAGCAATGTAATCAATAAGCGAATCACTGACAATCCACGTCCCTGGGTCTTTATTGAAAACAAAAGTGCAATGTCGTTCACTTATAGATTTCTCCACGACGTTCTGAAAGTTTCAGTTTGTTTCAGTTGTGTCCAAATCTTGTACGGCGATCGCCACAGCCTCACTTATCGATGACGTCGTCCCATCGTCGCAACTTCCTGGTTCATCAACGTTCTTACTTATATTCACATTGAAATCGACAATATCTTAAGAGTCACATTCACTTCCCATTTCTGGCTTTTCGGACACGTCTATAGTCATAGCGGCCGTTGTTAGCGTTTGTTCATAAACATTAGATTTAAAAAAAGAACTTATTTTTGGAGTCGTGCAAACAGACGCGTCATTTGCCTCGTGTTTTTCAAGAGCACGTTTACGTCCCTGTGCCCCACTAAGTTTTTTTTTACACTATACATGTTTTAAAATTATGAATGAACGAGTACAATGCAAAATCTGGTCCAAATAAATTATTCACAAAACTGAGTAGACCTACGCTGCATACCACACTTACATTATACATACACCACACACACAAGTTAGGGTACAACACGAGATTTCGTAGATTGTTCCTGCACGTTTCACACTCGGAAAGTGACTGAACTACCTAAGCAACTGAAATGACCAAGACGACAAATATTTTTAAAATGTCTCGGACTTACGCCTAGATAATCCGACAGCTCATCCCCCGCCCCATCGACGAGGTTCGAGCCTTTCTCTGTATTGTACATATTTCCAAGAAATCAACTACCCACATCAGCAGTCAGCAGCTAACAACCTCATGGTGTACAAAAGGGATTAGAAAACCTTTGACACTGACATGCCTTGTACGCCCTACCCCTAATCAATGCTGTCAAAGCAACTTCAAATATGTTTTGCTGTCGTTGGGTAAAGACACTAACAATAAATGAGTGCAGTGTCAGTTTTATGATATTTTTTAAATTAATCAATCTTGTCATCTGCAAGTCATTAATTCCATGTATATTTTTGAAATTCATGCATATCATATGCCGCGAGACAGGGGGCGCCAGACGCCCCCTGTCTCGCGGCGCCCTAGGCAAGTGCCTAGTTCGCCTATTGGGTAATATGGCCCTGCCTGCAGTGAAATTTTAAACAAAACGGTAGCACGTTTCCTTATGATTTCCAAAAATCTATTTCAAGTATAATTTTACACTGGATTGAACCGGTTTCAAGTAGACGGGAAGACCTAGAGAAGTAGAAAGTGAAGTTGGTACCAGTACCATTGTACTCTGCTATTTCGTAATCACGAGACCGTAGTTGCGTTGGGGCGGCTTGAGGCGCGCAGCGAGTGGATTCTGCAGAACAGTTGCGCCCTCTCGCGCCCCAGCAAAGCTACTACGAACCGAACGTACTAGAGGCGTCGAAATCAAATTATGTTGTGAGCGCGTTTGTCGTTAGTTAGTTGGTACCAAAGCTGCCATTAGAATGAGCTGCTCGACACATCTGCTCTCGCAATTAGTTGCAAGCTACTCCACGGTTCACTTGGCTGTAAGTTCGATCCCTTCCTCCCCTGCCAGAAGCGCCATCTTGATCGATATTACACTGCCTAGAGGATTCACTTACATTATACTTGTAGCACGTGGCACTGCCATTGGGCGTCTCAGGTCAAAGCTGAATTAGGTTGCAGCACCTGTCCTGAAAGGTCCAACTTTGTAATTCATTCCATGTTAAATATTGTCGTTAGTCAACTGTCTAACTGTCAAACGACAATATGTTTGTTTTGTATCTATAACAATTAGGTATGGTCCGTCAAAAATCTTGTAAAACATTACTACAATGGATGATTTATATTTCAAAGTATTAAATATAAACGACTTGAATGTTTGAATTGAAAAAACGAGCTGCAAAGATCGAGTTGGACCTTTCAGTACTGCTAGCGCTGCGAGCGGCAGAAAGTCGCGTCTGAGACGCCCATATGCACGTGACACTGTAATATGCACATGACACTGTAATATGCACGTGTCGTGTACTGTAAATTACATCAACACCTCCTAGCGACAGAAATTGTAAGAAGAGTATCATATTTTTGTAAATATGTCAAGTGAAAATTCGTTTTCTGCTGGTATGTTTAGCTTAAGATTGTAAACAAATACATTGTAATAGAGTTCTTTTTAATCAATGGGGAAGGGTGGTCTTGTAGAAATCTCACCAAATCTACGCGTTTTAGTTATGTTTTGAGATCGCTACACAAGATTAAAAAACTTGACAATGAGGGTGATGATGTTGTTTTGTAAGAACTAGAACTACTTAAAAAAATTCTATATTTTAATTAGTACGGTTGTTATTTTAAATTTACTTAATCACTATCAAAATTTGAAATATCAACCCTGATAATTGCAATATTGTACGTAATTTTTACAAAGGCAAATTTAACAAGGTTGTTTTTTTAGGAAAGTTTGCTTCATATATTTAATTCATTTTTGTCTCCTAGTGTATATACAACCTCTTGACTCTTGACAATTGCTTAGGTAGATTGACGAACCAACTGGTATATAGAATCAAACCTCAAGCTTCTCAATCAATCTCTTAATCCCAGCCTTAAACTTTGATCAGCTTCTACACTTTCAAAGTGACTTTCCATTGAGAAGGGCAATTTCAGATTTGAATGCATCACTTCACCCAATTCATTCCAATATACGATATTAGCGGTGCAGTGATCGCTTTTATCGGCCGTTCTTCGGGTGGTCGAAAGGGAATCAATCCATTAACACGCCACTTTAAACTGATCACGCTAATACGTTACTTGATAGGTTCTGAATCCTCTCTTATCCCGACCAATGGGAAGCAATCATTGGGCGATAAATCAGCTCCGAATTGGGGGGGACCTCTAGCGCAATCAAGCCGTCGTGAGATAGAAAATTACACCAAGTCCCGGATGTATAGGTACCTCTTCGTCAAAAGCCGCAGAAAATTTTCTTTTTTAAGTTATGTCTCAAGAATGGACTTGGAAATCGAAAATCTGAATCAACAGCGCAAATAAAAAAGAAAACAAGCGGAATTTTAAGGACTATGATTTCTGTGTTCTACGTTCTACCACAACAGGGCCTGGATTCACAAAGATGCCTAACTCTAAGTTGTCCTAAGTTAGGCAAATCCTAGCTAAATAAATCAAGATAAAATGATGTCTTGTTATTACTAAACATTCAAAAATACAATATTATTAATAAAATTGTTGATATTTTACTATATTTTCTTTATGGCATTGCAAAAACGACATATGCGTGATTTATATCACTAAGATTTGCCTAAACTAGGACATCTCAGCACCTTTGTGAATCCGTGCCCAGGCTTCTATAGTTTTGTCGACCTCAGATGCAGAATAAGTTTGGCATATTATATTATTGTCTTTGCTAAAGGCGCTTTTATTTTAGCGTAGGGTTTTCTCAATTTTTCAAGTTTATTACTTATGAAGTTATGAGTATATTCTTTGTAGTTTGAAATATGTCGGGCCCACAAGAGAAACTAACGTCCTAACCAAAGAAGTTTCGATAAATGAGATTTCTTTACTACTGTTGATTTATAACATATGTCTATGAGTAAGTTATGTAGTAATCATGCATAAAATTTGCCTTCGTGGCTCTTAGCCTAATACCAGATAAACTGCCAGAATTGTGTAAAGTTGTGTGATTGCGTGAACATATTATATTGACACAGATAATATATCATGTTTGCTTTGTATAAACTTGCCAAAAATTTCTAAGTGCCTTTTAGCTTAATGCAAAAAGCTGCTGATGGAAATTTGTCAATCTTGACTACCTTATATTCACAAAGAAAATATCAGCTAAGTGCATGGTGGGTAAGTAGGAACCAGAGTCGATAGAAAAGTTCTTCCCCAGGAAAACTTTTTTATCGGCTCCGATTCAGCGCTTCTATTTTTCAAGACGTGCAAAATACGATCATGTTAGGCCTCTCGGTAAGTTTGGCATTTTATAATATCTTATTTTGGTATTTAGTGACACTTTTTTTTTATTTATTTATTTATTCAATATTTCACATACAGCGTATTCTGCCATTTGGCGTGAAATAAAAAACATAACAATTGTAACACAGAAACAAGCACAAAGAACACATATTACACATGTGTTTGTCAATACTACGTAAAATGAGTACAATAACAAAAACAAACAAAGTACAAAAAAATGCCGGTGAAAGAGACAATGAGCACAATGAAGTTTAAAACAGGTAAAAGAGTGTTAAAAACACAGGTAATAATATCTTTATACATATAGGACTTGATCCAGAATAATACAATAAAACAAAACATAGAAACAAAGAAGCTGCATTAGACAATAGTGTAGTGTTGTAAATAGTGTAAAGAAGAAACAATATCAGAAGCAATCAATGTCTATCAAGATGAGAAATGAAGGATTTAATGAATGGTCGTAGTGGAAAAGAGATATCAACGTCCGAAGGCAGCGAGTTGTACAACTTAGTGGCCCGTGTGAGGAAAGATCGGCGTTCTATTTCAGTTCTTGGAGTACATATGTGAAATAAATTACACTGCCGAGTCCTCCTGGATGGTACCCGCACACCCAGGTTTTGAAGGATGTGGTTGCATTGCACGTGACCATTAAAAATTTTGTGTAACAAAATAAGATCTGATTTCAGTCTGCGCTGTTCAAGTGTGCCAATGCCCAGTTCAAGTAAAATGCTACTATTTGAGAGATGATTAAAATCCGGCACTCTTTTGCGCACAATATAACAAAAGAAAGAAACAAAACTGTTTAAAAGATTTAAATTAGTCGGTGCTGCTGAACTCCATACCGGTACTCCATATTCCACGATAGGAAGAACGAGAGATGTGAAATACAACTTCAGCGCCTTCGGGCAATTGATGTTGGTATGCCTATACAGCATGCCCAGCATTTGCATTGCTTTCCTTTTAATTTTGACTATATGATCTAGAAATAGAAACTTCTCATCTAAAACTACACCTAGGTCATTAACTTTGTGCAGCCTTGTCAGTAAGTTACCAGATAGCATATAATCAAACACAATTTGATTTCTCTTCCATGAAATAGACAGCACACCACACTTAGTTACGTTGGGCTGAAGGCCCCACATATCACACCACTCAGAGAGCCGGTCTAGTGCACGTTGCAATTCAATGGCATCTCTAACGGTATTAATACTGCACATTAACTTACAATCGTCAGCATAGAGCAGAATCTTGCACCACGAATTACCAACGAATTGAGTAAGATCGTCAATGAAAAGAACAAACAATAAAGGCCCTAATATGCTTCCTTGGGCTATCCCAGAGGCAACTTTAGTCCATGAGGAGGCCGATCCGGCTAACAATACACGTTGCACTCTGCTGCGTAAAAAATCACTGAGAGTAAGCAAAAATGTTCCACATATTCCAAAACGTTCTTTTAGCTTGTAGATAAGAAGGTCATGATTCACCCTATCAAACGCCTTTGTAAAATCTACATAGACAACGTCCAACTGCGATTTATTATGCAGCGTTTCTACTGATATTGCCTGAAGTTCTAACAGGTTGGTTACGCACGATCTCTGTGGCAAGAAACCATGTTGGGAGTTTGAAAGATATGGGTGCACGAAATTAAGTAATCTAGAGTATAATAGCCGTTCATACACAATAGAGAGGATTGGCAAAATACTGATCGGTCTGTAATTTGTAACATCAAAGTTATAACCTGTCTTTAATATAGGAATAATATTTGCTTTTTTCCAAATAGAAGGAAAGCAACCAGCATTGAAACATCTATTAATAATTTCACTTAGGTGGGGTGAAAGAACCGATGCACATTTTTTTACAAAAATTGCATAGATGTTATCATGACCACAACTCCTTGACTCCGGTATGTTATTAATAATAGCGGCAACCTCCTCAGGGGTTGTACACATAGAGCTTTGTATATTGTATTCCACTATCTGAGGGCATTGAAATAACTGGAACAGTCACCACGTGGTTTTGGCATTGCTGCTGAGAGAGTCTGTTTTTCCACTAATAATTGCAAACTAATTTTAAAAAACTATAGAACTGTCAAGTGTCAACTAAAGCCCGATTCACAATTGAAATAAGAGTTGCAATAGTGAAATAGCAATAAGGTTTAAGCGGATTGGAACATGCAATAACAATGCTGTGTTTCACAACTGCCACAGTGGATTGAAATAGTCATAAGAATTGAATCAATTCCATTTCTTATTTAAACTTCCCGTGAAGCACCTTGTGACGAACCAATCAGAACGCAGAAGAGCCATACTAGAAGGTCAACTACGGAAATCAAAACAAAAACGGTGGCACCGGATACTTTGCTGTTATAGTCAATGATAGTAAGTACACGATTAAGGCGCTGCTTCGACTACTGAAATAAGCAACTAGTCGTCGGTTGTGAACCAGTTGCTTGTTATTTCACTGTTTCTTATTGCAATTCTTATTTCAATTGTGAATCGGCCTTAAACAACATCTAAAAATTGGCAACAATGTATTGCCAATCGAATGTAAACAAATATGGCCGCTAGACACCTGAATTATCGGCATGAGCCGATGTTTCCCGAATGACATATAAAACCCGTTCGAAAAGAAACACATCGAGATTGGTACGGTAGACATTCGTAAATGTCTCACTTACTCTGCGACCGAATCGTTCCACCGCCTTATAAATATAAAGCGGAAACGCACCGACTGGAAAACAAATAACCAATGGTAGGTGAGGTGAGAGGTTGTTTTGGTGATCGCTCACTACAGCTCGGGCCGATAGATGCCGCCACCGTAGCAGGTCTGCCGATATTGCTTTGCCTCGTCTAGGCTATTTCCTGTGTGTGTTCGCGTCCCTTCCACATGTTCTTACTTCACAGTCACACCATCTTTTATAATACTTTTATACATTTGTAATTTTCTTTTCTTTTTGTTAAATTTCTTTATCCTTAGACCTTCGTTCAATTATTGTTAGGTTTTAAAATTATTTGTTTTATCTTTTCCTGTTTTATTATATTGTTTTCTCATGTCTATGGCAATTCATAATAAATAATAAGTATGCTATACGGCTATGTCTACGCTATGTACATTACTATCTCTTCTTACTCCAATACAGATATGACCGTCTTAAATTTGAATGCATATTAATGCAATTTTACCAGACCAGTAATTGTGGGAGGGGTGGGGGGAGGAGGAGGGGGGGCAGGCGCAGGGTATGTTGACAACAAGCCTTATAACTGAGCTAATGTATAAAACCGTGCCCTAGATGTTACTGCAGAGTGGATTTGGTGTGTGTGTGGGGGGGTACTACGCCACTGCTCGTTCTCATAGACCCCCTGCTACGCCACTGCAAGAGGATCCACGCTCTCCTCGCATAGTCTTGGGTGATGAGTTGGATCGTTGTGGAGGCAGTGGTGTATCTGAGCCTAGGCGGGCTTAGGCGCCGCCTAGGCTCTTTTATTTGGAGGCTAGACTAGTCTAAGCGCTTTTTCACAGTACTGTTGTTTCTATTTCAAGAACCCATGTAGTATTCACAGCATCTTTAATCGAGAAAAATATGTTACCTCAACGTCTTCGTGTATTCAGGTTTAATTTCTGTAAAATCTTTTTCCGGCCACTTAAAACAATCGCCGTCCCCCCCGCCCCCCCCGTGCACCCACGAAAATTCGACCGCCTAGGCACTTTATATTCTAGGAATACACCACTGTGTGGAGGGAATAGTAGGACGCTACGCCACTGCTCGTCTCATAGACCCCCCGCTACGCCACTGCAGGAGGATCCGCGATCTCCTCGTAGCCTTGGGTGATGAGTCTAATTGTTGTGGAGGAGTAGTAGGACGCTACGCCACTGATCCTCCTATAGACCCCCCGCTACGCCACTGCAGGAGCATCCGCGATCTCCTTCTAGCCTTGGGTGATGAGTCTAATTGTTGTGGAGGAGTAGTAGGACGCTACGCCACTGATCCTCCTATAGACCCCCCGCTACGCCACTGCAGGAGCATCCGCGATCTCCTCCTAGCCTTGGGTGATGAGTCGGATCGTTGTGGAGGAGTAGTAGGACGCTACGCCACTGCAGGAGGATACGCGATCTCCTCCCAGCCTTGGGTGATGAGCCTAAGTGTTGTGGAGGAGTAGTAGGACGCTACGCCACTGCTCGCCTCATAGACCCCCCGCTACGCCACTGCAGGAGGATCCGCGATCTCCTCCTAGCCTTGGGTGATGAGTACCCGCGGAATCCAGTCTCTCTCGTCTTCTATCCGCGCCGGCTACTTTCAGTTTCGTCCTCACTCAGTCCGTTCGTGTTGTGTTCAGTTCAGTCAGTCTTCATTCAACCGGCAACAGGTTAGCACGTATAGAGTGCTCGGCCCCGCTGCTGCTGCTATCAAACTACTGTGCGCTTGTACGCGTGTATGCGTGCGTGCGCCGTGCGTTGTGGTGCCGTTAGCTCTGGTAGATAGCGCGTGTATGTGTGAAGTGAAGTGAAGTGAAGTGAAGTTTCAGAGTGTGTAGTATAAGTTTTTTGTGTGTGTGAATACGGTAAGATTTTTTATATATTTTTTTTTTTAGATTCGGGAATATAATTATAGGTTTTCTGTTTCACAATATTCAGTGTGTTTTTGTGTAGATTCTTTGTGAAAATTATCGAGGAGAAATATTTTTTAAAAAAAAGGCGGATTTTGGATTGAATATTAGAGTCAAGTTTTAATATTTAAATTAATAAAATATAATTTTGATTTTATTGTCCACGTCCATTCAGACACAAGAAGTGATTTTTTAGTAGGGATTATGTGTTTCTTCATACTTGCTTTTTTCTACGTGCTAGTTAGTTTTTTTAGTTATCAGTCAGTGTCAAAAAAATATCTCCCTGGGTCTCGAACCTAGATCTTGTACTGCATAAACATGCGAAATCATCAAATTTATGTGTGGTGCGCTCAGGGCTATGCGATTATCCTAATCTATAGATATTCTTAGGATGCAAAATTGCTCGTGTTAAGATTAAAAAATAAAAAAAAAAACATGTCAATAATATCTAGCCCCGAATAATTCCAAAATAATGAAATTGAATTTAAAAAATAGCTACGAAAACACGTTTAATTCTCACCTGCTTTTCAAGCTATCTATTTCATGTCAAACACGTTGTAACTCGTTTGCTGTGTTTGCGCCGCTTGACATAAACAAACAAGTTATAGTTACGACTACCGAGTATCAGAAAATTACAAACTGAAAAAATTAAAATTAATTGTAAAAATCAGTTCGCGTCGCGTAGGCTACCTCGGTCGTTCAACATAAAATAATGCGTTGCCTCTTATTTGTTGACTCGTTAACCATATTCGAGGTATTGTTTATTATAAATATTAAAACACCTTGTATGAAACCGCCTGTGTTGATGTTTCGTTCACTATACAAGTTTCATTGTTTTATAGAGTTAGGATATTGACCTGTTGCTTTCAAGGGCGATATCAGCAACTGTTTGTTTTTTCTAAACATGAGCATGTTTTCGTGGCGGTTATACTTTTCGTACGCTGCTATAGGCAGGCGTCTTCTGTGCTTAAGAGCGAAGGTAGTCTCTACGTCAAAAACCGTAGAATATTTCCATTGTTTAATTATATCTCAAGATTGCAACAAGAAATCGAAAATCTAAATCAACAGCGCACTGTGTTTTGGTAATCCCTACAGACTGAATGAAATATAACGATTAGCGCAGTTATTTTGATTATTAATTCGATAAGTAATAAAATTATGTATAAAAAAAATACTGATTACAATGTAAGACACAACTTAGAGCATTCAGTATGTAGAGCTTACTAAACTACAGTGCGCTGTTGATTCAGATTTTCGATTTCGAAGCCCATTCTTGTGATATGATTTATAAATTAAAATTGTGTGCGGTTTTTGACGTAGAGGTTAACCCTGCTTCCCTGTTAACGTCTCATTATATATTTTTGAAACGAAGCTAATCGGGACGTTGAGTGGATGACAACGAAGATGTAAAAACTTCACATGATTTACCAAAACCAGGGTTCGAACCTGAAACGTATGGAGTGTGGTTAACTAAACCAACGCCTAATCGACCGCGGTCAACTGAGTATATATATATATGCATAGTTCCCACGTGACGTCACAGCGGCCATGATTGCGACACAGTTGATGAGGACCAATCCTAGATCATTGGCAAATACTATTCAAATTTAATAAATAAGCCTTATTTAGAATTTAAAAAGTAAACGTAAGTAATAAAAAAATAAAAAATTACCACATACCAATTTTATTTCAAAAACAGGCTAAATTTTAAGGAACTAATAATCTCTGTGTTCTACCACAATAGCCTTCAATTGTTTCTCCATGGCAACGTCAAAGTTCGATCACAAATGTGGCCGCCACGCGCAAAGATGTGGCGTACGTGCAACCTATGAATACTCGGTTGGCCCAGCAGTTGGATATATCTATCTATATATATGCGTAGAGTCGGTGAAACCGCAGGTGTGTATATTATATTATGTTGACCTCATCTCATACGGAACTTGTTTATTAATTATTATTACACCTTGTTGTAGTGGAGATTGAGAAGTTGCATATTATACGAGCGGGATACGGTATAATTATATCAGGCAAACAGGATGAGAGGAGAGGTTGGTTTTCCTGTTGCGCGGCCTGACCTCTTGACAAACTTGACGCGTCGACAATCGTGACTAGAGTAGTATTACGTTTAGGTTTGGGTCCATGTTGATGACGGAGTAGGGGCAGTTAGTGGTGTATTGGAGCCTAGGCGGGCTTAGAAGCGGCGGGCCTAGGCACTTTTATTTGGAGCCTAGGCTAGCCTAGGCGCTTTTATTTGGAGGCTTGGCTAGCCTAGGCACTTTTCACAGTACTGTTGTTTAAATTTTAAGAACCCGCGTAGTATTCACAGTATCTAGAATCAAGAAAAAATATGTTACCTCAACGTCTTCGTGTATTCAGGTTTAATTTAACCCACCCTTCATTAACCAGTCGATAAAGAAGATATCTTCCCCACCCTTCAATTAACCAGTCGATAAAGAAGATATCTTTCCCACTCTTCATTTAACAAGTCGATAAACAAGATATCTTCCCCACCTTTCATTCAACCAGTCGATAAAGATTATATGTCTCCTACCCTTGATTTATACAAGTCAGCGAATGTACCACCAACGCGTCACCAAGCGTCAGTCACCACCGCAATATGCAAATGAAGAAATCGTAGTTTCGAATCTCCCGCCAGGGGCTGTTAATTAAACACCGGTGTGCGTCGTAGATAGGAGACGAGGGATTCCCGGCCGACACGTTTTACCAATTACCTCCCTCCCTCCCGTCATTTCCTGTGCGCCTGATCCACGGAACTCGCTCATGCACTGCAACGTTATACCCACGTGTTTGTTTGTTGTATGCGGATTACAGGAGTGGTCTGGAGTCTCCGGGGATTGTTGGCAGAATAACACGACGTATAGTCGGCGCACTATATTGTGCGCCACATATAAGCTTGCTTGCAGGGTTCAGCCACTAGAGACAGCACTGTTCCCCAATTACCACAAGACTTTCTTTCTTTCTTTGATTGGTGCATATTCTATGTTTGTCCGAAACAAAACACGGCCACATGGCTATTTTTGGAATTGAATCTTGTACAATAGACTCTTTTCAGAATTGATCTAGGACCATTAGATAGAGCTAATCACGGCACTTTAGGTCTGCAATGACAACAATGCACAACAGTGAAAAATATAACTATCCAGAACCCCTAGATAGAGCTAATCACGGCTTTCTATATGAATTCTGAAAAATCATCTATTAACCTAACTGCCCCAAATGCACGTTTTTCAATATTATTTTAAGAACGCTACACAATATTATTAAAAAAGTGTCAAAATGAGGACGATGTGGTTTCGCAAGGACTAAAACCCGGATTAAGAACCTGAATAATTACGGTTGGTTTCGTCAGGGTAACTAATTAGTCATAAATTCTTTTATTGGCTTCCTTAACGGCAGCTGCAATGATTCTTTTAGCTTACTAAACGGTAATAAAAAATAAAGAACAAAGATTTGACAGTGGAAAAGTGTTAAAATATTTTTTTATGTTCTGTACTTTATATAAAAGTCAAATGTTTTTGAACTGGTGGCATTTAAAGTTTATTTTTTTCACAGTAAAAGCTAATAATCGTTCACATCCTGAAATAAACGGCAGGAATAAAAATTAATGGCCCATTGTGAAATTTGTCAATAACGGCACTTTCTAGTCCATGTTATCTCGCGCCAAATACCAACTTATGGATCCCCGAGTCTACAATGCCAAGGGGGGGAGAGGGGGGGGGGGGTGGGGGGGGGAGGAGGGGGCTTTTATTTCCACTGCCTTCTGTAATTTCGTTCGTACGGTCGTTCAGCGTTTGAACAACGCAGAAGAAATAAACAAAACAATGACACACGTAGGATTGACGTTGTTCATTCATTTATGACGCTCGTTGACAGAGGGTCAGTTTTATAGCAAGGTCCGTAAATCCCCTGGCGGAAGCTCGTCGAACTCCCAAGTCAGGTCGTCCCATCCATTTCGACAATGTTAAAAATCACATGTTATTCAAATGGGAGGGATCATTCAGAAAAACAAATGAATTGATCTGTCAAAACCAATTATGGCTCAAAACCGCATTACATCTAATAGAAATAATTTAATTATACTTGTGGTCTATCTACACATTTTTAAGTGATGTATTTTGAAATCAAATTTTGCATGATAAATTAGTAGGTTTAAGTAATAAACCAGTTTTTAGAGTCGGCACGAGAATGGGGATTTTGGTGCCGATGAGAAGACTTTACTTTGAGGTTTACCGAACCTCCGCCAGGGGATCGACGGACCTTGGTTTTATAAAGATAGCACATTTGACATACGTGAAGTAAAGATGCCCATCGTGCTCCATGCTTATCAAATAGTCTAGTTCAATGGGTATAATTTGTGACCCTCGGTTGGATAGCTAAAAGTAAAATTGAGAATAAAAATAAAAGTGAAAATTTGATGGTAAATTTTCAAACGCTTGTCCATGAAACATTTATTGGAAATGAGTCAGTGTACTCAGATACAACTATGCGTGTGTCCTTTGTTAACAATCTTAGCAAGTTTTATGTTTTTTGGACAAAAATTGAGGCATGTAAAATAGTATTGAATGTACGCGAAAATCGCGCGATTATCGGTCGAGAACACTTTAATGATATAATGATAAAATGATTGGCATCTTTTAATTGCAATGCATGTACACATTTGACATAATCGGTGGCTGCTAAAGTAAACTTGGTAAACTTGGTGTATAAAGATGAACATAACTAAATAGTAACGTATACACTTCAGACATTAAACATAATTATATACCTTTTAAAAAAAAACCCACATACTTTCTAAACACGTTAGTCAAACGCATCTGCAAGTAGTCTTTACTTGTTTGAAATAGATCTTTGGAACTTAAGGCCGGTCTTACAATCCCCTAATAGGAAAGTTATTAATTGTATGAATTAAGCTATTTGGAGGATTTCGAGAGTTTTGATTGGTCGTTGCTATGGAGACAACAAGCTATTCGACAAATAAGTAGTGATTGGAACATTGTAAGACTGGAACATAGGACGTGTTCCAACTTGACGTTTTTAGTCGACTAGCTTCCCTAGCAGACTAACGCAACAATTAGTAACAATTAATAACAATTGTTAATTGTTGTGTTAGTCAGCGAAGCAGGCCAAAATAGACAAGTTGGAACAGGCCATGAGTATAGTGGAGAAATTCAGACTAAGGGGGCGAAAGGTCTCCTTACCAGCTACATCTGTGGAAATCACTTATCAAAAATAGTAATTTCTCGTGGTTTAGCCCTCGGACCACCACCCTATCCACGAGTTTGTACAGTGGTCCCTATAACAACACGTTAAAACGGTTATACAACGTGTAAACGTCCCTTGAGGGTCCATGCAGTGTATACATAGAGGCTTATCACGGCCGCCCCAATTAGTCTGCTACCCACAAACACCTGCGCGCGCTGGGGAGCTGGACTGACCCAAGGGAAGAAAGGTTTGCGGCCTTCCTACGGGATTAAACACGGACGTTAAGGCGATGTGAGCGGCAACAGTCACTTCTCATCCCTGGAATACGGACAGGGTGGTCAGAACTTACAATTCGTTATTATTAAGAGGAAGGACTACAGCCAATAGGGAGTATTCACGTGACGTCACATCGGCCATATTGGAGGCCACCTATAGTACTATTTCAAGTTACATTTAGCTGTCAATAAAAAACGAATAATATTGTTTACGGGGAAATATGACAAGTTTGAACACGTATATCCCCCGATAAAGTGTACGAAAATGATCCTTGTATGCTTTTGTAAACGATTAAAAGAGTAATCGATAAAAACGAGTTTGTTTATGTTGATTTTAAGTAATAATAGCAAACCAAAGTTATAGAGAACAGTTGAATTTGCATCAAACGCCAGCTGAAACATAGTAACAATGAACTACCAATCACATGACATTGTGGCCTCCAATGTGGCCACCATGCGCAATACGTGAATGCACCCTATATTAAAACCCTGCAAAATTAACGTATTTTGGTCATATCTCAATCACGCCACACAATATCGATAAAGTGACAAATACTCTTGTTTTGGATTCGTGAGAGCTCAATACTACATGAAAAAGATTTGGTAGTTTGTAATTATTTAAGTTGTAATTGTTAATTATCTAGTGAATTAAGTTCATTCAAATGTTTAAATGTGGTACATTTTTCATTGTTGTACATTGTTCTCATTGAAAAACTAGAGGGTCGTGATTAATTCTATCTAAGGGTCCTAGATCAATTCTGAAAAGGTCTATACCTACACACTCAACGATATAATTAAACCTAACTAAACTGGCCACCAGTTCAAATGTATGTCTTCGATCTCTGGGAACTACCTCTATTACCACAAAACTCACAGCCCCAATAATATATAGAACGATGCATCTCCTTAATGTGTGGCTGTGAAACGGTTCTCTACCACTCTTCTTACTCTGTGAGTGCTTTGCATTAGGATTTACCGGCGTGGATGCAATCCGTAACCTAAATGGTCTTGGCATAAATCTCAGTAGAACAGGCGAGATCTACCCTGTTCTTTTCGAGGTGTGGGGGATGAACCGCCAATTATAAAAAGAGGTTTTGTGTAATTTTTCATTTGCATCTCTTTACTTCTTCTTTCTTTTTTATATATATATATACAATGTTTTGTGGCTTAGTAACAAAAAAAAAATTAATGAGAACCTATCAATTTAGTATATTATATCCAATTGTGCCTGGAATTGTTAATTCTGTTGTTGGATAAATAAATAATAATAATAATAATAATAAAATGGGTCAATCTGCAAGGAAGCTACATCGTCCGCGTATAAAAATACGTAGCAATGCTTCAGACAACTATAACCATATCATTCACGTAGACCAAATACAAAATGGGACCTAGAATAGAACCTTGTGGTACTCCCGTTAAAACTTCCATTTCGTGATTTAAAGTGTATCCGATTTTAAGTAAGATGGTTCGAAGTTTAATACGGGAAGTATTCCTATGAAGCTGTTGATGAAGTTTTATGTCGCAGGGATTGATGGTGGGAAAAATGGGGATGCACACGATTATAATCGATATATGGAACAATAATGGACAGTGAAGAAGTAATCGAAACAAATAAATGGATAATTGATGTTTTATCGTATTACCTATATTGAATCTTTTAAATACTAGGTTCTAGATGCAGATGATATTAACCCTTGCAGACCTGAATAAGAAAATGGTCGGAGATTGTTAAGGCAAAATGTGTGTAGCCTACAACGACAGTCAATATGAATCCACATTGGTAACAAATACAAAGTTAATTAAAGTGGGGTGAGGTACGGGAGGTTGTGTAAAACTAATAAATATTTAAATATGTAATGGAGAGTTATGTTGTTTGGAGAGTAAGTGGGTCCATGCAGCATGGAGGAGTTTGCTAGAATATTCTTTAGGTCTGTAAGGGTTAAACAGAAGCTTGGCATATGTTATTGGCTTCGCTTAACGCACTATATAACTTGAGCTCATGCTCAATTCAAGTTCAGAACTTACAAAAAACGTGTGATTTACAGTTTGAATTACGCAATGCGTGATACTGAGGTAACTTTTTTTAAAGCTTCTCATACACGATTACGCAAGGACCATCCGTCAAACAATTCTGTCACTTTTTATATCGTACCGAGTTTAAAAAAAAAAAAAAAAAAAAAAAAAAGTGTGGTCAGAAATTCCTGAACTCTACCTCGCTGTAATATTGTATAGCCAAACGATATGGGAGACCGTATGACAGCAGCGCTGCGAGCGTTCCTGTTCACACAAATGTCAGTATGCCCCTCACTTGACGCATACAATTATGATGTCCCGGAAATACAGATGGCTGTGGGACGGCTTAACCTTACCCGCGCGCGAAGAGTGTGGTAGACTGTGTTATTCCATCAACCATTGTACTAGGTTTCACTTGTTTTTTGGATTATTCAGCTGATTTTTATTTTAATTACATAACACTCATTAATAATTATGTTTTAAGTGCTAAGTATGTCAATAATAAAAATAACTGTAAATTATATTTTTGGCATATAAGATTGGAGCACTTAACTGAAGCTGGGCTAGACAAACTGAACGTCATCGCTCACAGCGCACTCTACCTGTCATACGGTCTCCTATAACCACGAGATATAATTATTCTGTGACTGGAAGCTGTTAGAAAAAGAAAAAAAACTCTGTTAATGACAGAAATTGTTAAAACGGACGGTATTTTGTTTAATAATACTTCCGGACATAGCAGTATTTTTATTTGATTGTATAGCTGGTTGTTTAGACTGCATAGCTGTCAGGTTGTAGCAGATGCTTACGGACTATATTGTTTGTCATGTTCATGACAGTAACTGTACTTTCAACTCTTTGAATGTCTTAATTTTTTTTCCGTTTTTTCTTCTTTAATAAAGTATGGTTGTAACAATTATTAAACAATAGACAATGGCTGAGGGTGAGAATACCTTTGGCACTTTTTGATTTAACAAAATTATCGAAAAAATTCAATGTTTGTATTTATGTTACCTCAAAGGGTGTTGACGTAAATTTATTCGCGCAATCTTGATTCAAGAGGGACATAATACGAATAGGTGATTTTGAAAATTGATCTAGGACTCTTAGACGGAGTTAAATACGGTCTTCTAAATCGTTATTGACAACAATGCACAACAATTACAAATGCACCTTGATATAACATTTTAAAACTAGTTGTTATTGTTGTAAATTGTTGTCGTTGACGATTTAGAAGACCGTAATTAACTCCGTCTAAAGGCTGGTCCACACAGATTTTTAAGACATACGATTTAAGGTTTAACGCGTAGTCGTAAAGTTGGATCATAGAAAACACGTACTGGCGTTCACACAAAGTTTTAGTTCTAAGACGTTGTTTTCATTGTTGTTTTTAAAACAACGTCTTAAACCCTTATGCATTATGTCTTAAAAATCTGTGTGGACCAGCCTTTAGGGTCCTAGATCAATTCTGAAAATCATCTATTGTAGTATTTTTAATTACAGTGCGTTGATCCTGAATCCTGATTCCATTGAATGTGTCTCTCACACATTCTATAGAATCAGGACCCAGGATTGTCTGTTAGGGCCGGTTTCACCACATTTTAATCACCGATTAGGCAGTAATCAGAGCTTTACTGCGAACAAACGTGGCGACTGCCATGCATTTCGAATGTAATGTTTGTTGAAACCAAACAGTTACCAGACATAGATTACTTAATCGGGCTTAACGAAGTTGGCGAATTCAAAACTTAGTATTGCATCTATTTCAATCTCTGTCCGTATCTTCATTCCTTCTTCTTCTTCATCCACATGTCTTTCAATCATATTCCTAGGTACGTGTTTTAATCTTTTAATACCGCCATCTTACAAAAAACGAAAATAATTATATTTACAACCGTAATAAATCTTCATTTCTAAATTTTGTTTTGACCTTTCAAATAAAACCCATCTTTCGTTACCCAAGTTTACAGCCATGCATTCACTCGATGCGCGAGGCCAAGGGTTTGTTGATATCGTTACTACTTAAACTAACGAGCGCAACTCGTTACAAACCGATGTCCTTAGCATCATTAAAAGGTGGGTTAAGCGCGAAGTGATCGTGGTTACTGATAGTTGACGGTCGTTATCTTATAGCCGTGTTGTTGGTTGGACAGACGTGCAATGTTCAAGGTTGACTGGTTGTTCTATGTGCTCGTCTTCTCTAAAAGCTTTGAGTATGAAGGTTATATGAACGTTGGGTAGAGGCACGACAACATGTAGTCTGCTCGTCTTCTCTAAAACCTTTGTATGAAGTTAGTTACGTTGGGTAGAGGCACGACAACATGTGGTCTGCTCGTCTTCTCTAAAACCTTTGTATGAAGTTAGTTACGTTGGGTAGAGGCACGACAACATGTGGTCTGCTCGTCTTCTGTAATAATAATAATTTTTCGTCGGAATACCCGTTATAGGGTGTACACCAGCTTTACCCGAAGTGCCCCTCTTCAGGTGATAACTAGTTTATTAAGGTGTTTGGATAGTTAGGAAGGAATGTCCGAGGGCTGATAGTAGGACTCAATCCCAGCATTCACCTTTGCGACTGAGGAAAACCTCTGAGAAAACCTTCAGTCATGACTGCCGGTGGCCGGAATCGAACCGGCGACCTCCCGACGCGTCTTACCGCTGAGCCACCTCTATCGGTATACAGGCATAGCTTAGCCGCGCATGCTTGGCGAAGTTATACTATCTGTCTTGAGTATGTTGACCGGTGTATTGGAATATCTTTACTCATAGCCCATCATTACCCGCGCTCACTCAATACCCGCGCTCACTCAAGCAGCCGTTACACGTTGCGAACAAAGAAAAGGTTAAGCTACGTTATACTAAGGTTATATTGGGTTAGATTAGGTTAGGTTAGGTTAGGTTAGGTTAGGTTAGGTTAGGTTAGGTTAGGTTAGGTTAGGTTAGGTTAGGTTAGGTCAAGTTTATCTTGAGACTACACTTTTTCTTCTGAAGTTTGCTTCGCAACATGTAACGCAATCTGAGTAATACTATTTCAAGGGTATAGATATTCTGTTACACCGGTACGACGCGGTAGACAAATAACCGCTGGCGTTGTTACTCTACACCCAGTCTATATACTCAAAGATTGAACGGACGTGTTCGCGCAGTACAAGGCTGAGAAGAATTGACGGGCTTTGATTTCGGTTGGTTGTGTTTTTTATGTACAGACCTCTCCAATTACTCGATGTGTATTTCTTTACTGTCGTGAGTGAGTGTGGGCCGAGCATTACAATCACCATGTCTGACTTTTTTCATAACCTTTGTTTTTGCCGTGCAATTCCGCCAGACATATA
Source organism: Isoperla grammatica (assembly GCA_945910005.1). NCBI lineage: Eukaryota > Metazoa > Arthropoda > Insecta > Plecoptera > Perlodidae > Isoperla > Isoperla grammatica. Next base: position 7,360,348 of record OX246744.1, on the reverse strand, counting down.
CTTTGAGATATGATCTTTTGTTTCTTAGAAAATAACCTGTAGGGTGCAGTGGCTTACCAAGTAGTGTGAAATGTGCCTAGACAATTCTGCTGCCAACAGACGCACTGATAGTATCACTACAATACCGAAGGTATGACAAGAAGTTGCAAACTAGATTTAGGTTGGTAGTTGTCACATACGTCACTTTAGTATTATTATGTTATATTACATTATTCTATATCTGCAAACGGACCGACGTCCCACTAGTCCAAATTTAATCTACTATATAATTATGATCATTGATGAATGATGAAGATGAGCAAGGGAGGTAGGAGGGGAAGCCTGGTACCGGCACGTAGCTTACTCCTGTCGAAAAGTACCATTGGCTTTACGTTCCATCCGGAAAGACGGTGTAACTTTGACCAGTCATATAGTGCCTTCCACTAACCTGGACTACAAAGTAGTTGACGAGACAAAAATGCAACATTATTATATACATTATCTATGACTACACCACATTTCAAGTTAACGGGATGAGTCTATACATTGTTCCGAGTATAATTAGAAGTACGTCTAAAATTTTCAAAATACATACTCTGCATTTTAAAACAAGTAAGAGGAAAATGTTGAATCACGCCAACAAATTGGCGGGAAACCCCGACGACAAAAGTAATGTTATCATTCGTTTAACGCGAAACACGCTTCCTTGAACTATTTATTTTGTCGGTTGCGAAGTGTGGTTTAACAGCCTGTTGCCTCTACCATGTTATGCGTTTGTAAGAGAGATTCAGTATTGCCAGACGTACCATAATTACCGAATCGTACAATAGTATGTCCTACCCGTACCATATAGCGAACATTTACAATAGTTTCTACAATGTACGATAATTTTCATGAAAATGTACAACATTTCTATCTTTTCTACAGAATTAGAGCGAAAAAAGGTGAATAATAATGGGATCAAATTTAAATATACGTTGCAAAAAAACTTCAATCTGGGTCCTTTTTAGCGCCATACCTCAGTTTTGAATCGATTTGTGTCTGTCGAATACAGTAGTTGCTGTTAAATCGTGACTAGTCAATTGTTAAAATTAAGAGTTTAATGTGGGGAGCAATAGTTTGATATATTTTTTTTATGAAAAATGGCAGTGTACAATAATTTTGCTTGGAAATCGGTAATTTTTTATCAGGTTTTACAATAGTTTCAGTCTCAGTATCTGGCAACACTGGAGCATTTATTCTTCACTCTTCATTCTTCACCATCACGATTCACTCTGTGAGAACTGCATGCCTTGCTTCTTTTACCATCCCAGCTAGCTACCGGTACAATACCACAAGCTGTATTATTATTATAATTAAATTGCTTAATGCACTTTCGGTTTCCCGTATATTTGTATGTACACAACAACGATTTCATCAAATAAATACCTAAGACACAAAACCGCGCAATCGAAAGCTGTTAAACACACAGAGAAAATCTGGTCTCAAGAAACATAAACCACGATTTTATTTGCGATTCTATAGTGTACATATTATTACAGTGTTTAGATATTATAATGTGTAAGATATACCCATGTGCGGAAATCGAAAGTTTTTCTACCACCAGATTCCGTGACTGCGATTAAATATCGTATTTTCGACGAGTCATCTTAGGTGGAAGTTTAAATATTTAAATATTCCGTGTTGTATAATTCCCATTCAGTTGTTTTGTCGATACGATGGGTGGGTCGATTGTATGCAAGCCTGGGGCGATGTTCAATGAAAAACGACAACTTACGTTACGTTTACGTTACGTTATGTGCGTGTGTGTGATATGAGATCACCATATGGGTGACCGCAAGGAGATTTCCGCTTAGCCGCGATGGATGATAAGTACACTAACGTATCAGCATTAATTATTTGAAACTTAGCATTTTGTAGCTATGCCTACATAAAAAAATAAGTGTTTAAAATGTACAAATAAGACGAGATTTCACTATACTTTCCATTTTGTTTAAACGGAAGTTTCGTGTTAAAATGGGTGTCATATTCATAAAAAATTATTATTTCGTATTTTCTTTACAAATTATAGACAGAATTTTGTTTTTTTGGGGGAATTTAGCATTAAATATAAATTTAAGCTATACAAATTTTAGGGATTTAGCAAAAAAAATTTGATCAAACAGAGATAAAAGTTGTCCTAAGACCGACAAATTAAGCACGAAAACGGATTAAATTAACCGTCCATATAATAAGCGTTTCTATCTACAGTGAAAACTTACCTTTTTTCATCTCTCTAATGAATACACCGAAATAAAGCAAAATATCACACAATTTAACAAAATTTGTATGAACTCGAAATAAAATAGTAATATTAGTGGCAATCACTGATTCAAATTATTTTAACTGTTTTAAATGAATGGAGTGTAAAGTAATAATTAGTACTTGTGATGATGTAATGAATAATGATGATGATGATGATGATGATGACGATGACAACTAGGTTATATCTTAGAATATCCAGCCTTATGGGAGCCATAAGGCCATAAGCTTGGATATTCTAAGGTTATATAGCATCGGCCTCGTACGACAGTCAGAGCTGTATCTCCCCGAGGCCAAATGGGACGATTTCGAACAGTAACATTATTGGCAATAAATTAACATTCTGTGACCTATGATTGAGTCTATGACCTGACTGATGTATTGCAAACGAAAAACTTCCAAACGAAAAACCTCCAAATTGAAATACCGTCAGACTTCGAAATCGAAATAAATTCGTGAAATTCATATAACTCGTGATTTTCTACACGATAGAAGGTGGTAACTTGGAATTTATCATTAAATGTGCAAATTGTGTTTTTAAATTGATTTCTAAAATCAGGATAGACTTGTCGCAATCGGTGAAAACTTGTCGCAATCGGTGTTGACTTGTCGCAATCGGTGTAAATTTTTCGCAATCGGTGTAGACTTGTCGCAATCGGTGTAGATTTGTCGCTATCGGTGTAGACTGCATTTGCAATACATATCTCTTCTGCAGAAGTGTCTTGTTATAGTTAACCAAAGTTTGAGCGTTCCATACTGATTTGTAACAAAAATAATATTACGCTCTTTTTCACGTTTTTCTATTTTTTTCCTTTCTTTTCAATCTTCCCCCTATAGATTTCCCCTACTTTTATTTTCTCTGCCTTTTGTGATTTTCCTGTATAACCATATGATATTTACTTTCCCCTTTTCAGATTTGAGCGTCTTTCTGTTAGGCCCCTATGTCATTTTGTTTTTCACTTTTTTCGTATACTATTATATGTATACATTTTCTCTCGATTTACAATTTCTGTCTTTCTATAGTAGGTTTATTTGGCTATTTTCTTTTATGTCAATATAGTTATTGTATTCATCGTATATTGCAAAGTTCTGTTTATTGTTCCCGTTTTTAAAATTATTGATATTAAACAAATAAACATTACTTGCTTGTGTACGAATAGTTTTTAACCAGAGAGAATAACAGTTTATTGTCAGCTGTCTATTGGTGTAAATCATGTGACCACAAGGATCCAGCATACTAATTAAATAAATTAAAAACAAAAAATACAAAAGTGGTTTTAACAATTTCTATGTGTTATTATATAAATGATTTTGTAACATTGTTTTATTATTTTTTCTTGTTCTTGATGTTTTAATTATATAGTTATGTATGTAGTTTGTTTTGCTTTTGTTGTTATTGTTATTTATAATTTCATTATTATTAATTGTTTGCATAGCCTAGTTTTATTTAAGGTCCTCCTTTGTAAATCAGTTTTTATAACTGAATAGGATAGACATTAAATAAATAAATACATTTTTTTTTTTCTAACTCATGTTTATTTTTGCTTACAGGTAATGACCGAACATTTACCGATCGAGTAGCCTTCCCATCTCCAGCGCCAATGGACACGTGTTCGGCAAGCAATCACCTGATGTAAGTGTATAATGCGAACGAACATACCAGCACAATAATAATACAAATAGCTCTTTAATTAACTATAATTATTGCATGGATGAAGAAACTGGTTCTCCGTCCGTTTACCAATCATAGTAATTGTCGGACTACATTGTCAAGGTCAAATCGCACTCATGATGATGACAAGTTTACACGGTAAAAAAAATTGTAAATCAAGATAGATTTCTTCTCGATTTCCGATAACATCCATAACATTTACTAACATACATCAAAATTATATTTACGTGCTAAAATTTAGATGTTGGTTGACCACAATAATTATTTGTTTACTTATTTAATGTCTATCCTATTCAGTTATAAAAACAGATTTACAAACGAAGACAGTAAATAGAACTAGGCTTTGCAAACAATTAATAATAATGATGAAATCATAAATAGCAATAATAACAAAACAAAAGAAACTACGGTACTATTGAAAAGGATCAAAAACAATAAAAAATGAATTGAGAATTTAAATAAAATCAAATCAAGTAAAATGCATAGTAACAATAATAATAATAATAAATAATAATAATAATTATTATTATTATAAATATGTTTTTTATATTTTATTATTTCTATTTACTGACTTATAAGCTGTGATAGAATTACGTTCGTAAACGTTTACACCGTCTAGGGAATATTACTAATTAATTGTACTTGTGGAAGATAATAATAACGCCCAATGAAAGTGCGGGCTGGATTGCGGATGTGTGGCTGAGAGTAGGGAGTAGTCCCCATCTACCTATCAGGCACGCAGGACTGCGATGAGTAAGTGTCTTGACGTAGGAAAGTGCAGCCCTGTCTCTGGATTTCGGATGTATGAAAGTAGGGAGCAGTCCCCATCTACCTATCAGGCACGCAGGACTGCGACGAGTAATTGTCTTGACGTAGCAAAGTGCAGCCCTGTCTCTGGATTGCGGATGTATGAAAGTAGGGAGTAGTCCCCTCTACCACCTATCAGGCTCGCAGGACTAGGACGAGTGTCTTGACGTAGGAAAGGTCACTAGGCAACCGTCCGTGACCCGCCCTATAGACCTACTGCAGGACACACATACTGCCCAGCTGTAGGTGCGGTCTCGGGCTTGGTGGGAATATGTTATGTATTTGCAACAGGACCAAGGCTCCACTCATATGATGATTGATGGACAATGATGATGATGAGGAAGGTAGGAGGTGAAGCCTGGTACCGGCACGTAGCCTACTGCTGTCGAAAATTACAAAGGAGGGTCATCGGCTTTACGTCCCATCCGAAAAGACGGTGTAACTTTGGACAATCGTATAGGTTCCTCCACTTACCTGGACTGCCGAGCAGTTGACGAGAAGAACGATGCTTTCGAACCCTTCAATCTGCTCTAACCAACAGTAACTAGTGTTTCGGAGAAGAGCGGTTACCCTGCCACCTCCTGACCTAGACTGATGTTGGTTAACTTCAGTGTTCGTATGGGAACCGGCTAAGCCTTTGGATATAACTTCTTTACCGCCAACTGCCCAGTGTCTGCTACCTTATATCGTGGAGTGCAGGTTTGCGTGGTTTGCTAATTTCGAAAGCTATGCTTGCGGAAGCGTATGCTTCTGGTAGGGCCAACCTAGCCGTACAGGTTGAAAGTGAGAAGCCAAACGAAAAAGAAGTCCACGTTCTCCTAGGTCCCTTTTCCTCCGCTCTACGTCCTATTTGTCCCTTGTCCCTTTTCGCCAAACACCCCACGACGTCATATGATCATAGTTGTCGAGTACGTCGTTAAACAACAAATAATAATAATCAAACAGGTATATGCGAGCGCAATTGTGGAAGACCCTCGACTTTCTGTCGCACTTAATCTAATTGTCTTCGGTCTAATCGTTGGTTTACACACTTATTGAAGATGTAAGAGTTTAAGATTTTATTTTCCTAACTGTTTTACTTAGGATCGCTACCATTGGTCGGATTTATAAAACGTCGCCTTTCATTGGCTGGGCTAATAACTTTAGGTATACGAGCTAACGCTGCTATGGTTGCCTTAAATCTTAAACTTTAGGAAAGTGTATAAACGCTATAATGGTTTTGTTAAACCTTAAACCTTAAATAAGTGTGTAAACCGAGCTTTTGAAGTTTACACAAGGGCTGTAAGTGTGATATAGTTGTCCCATGACTACCTTACACATGCTTTCGTCATAGGCGACTGGTTCGTAGCATATCAGCGAGCGGTATTGGCGCTGGTGTGTCTCGGGCGGTTCGCCGGTTGGCTACGACTGCTCCGGATGTGACGAAAGCAGGTGTAAAGTAATCTTGGGTCCACTATACGCGTCACCAGATAGGGTCGGATTGATAAGAGTATTCGAGGAAAAGGCGAGAACAATAGAAGGCGGTGATAATGGATGCGGTAGGCAGTGCGCGCTGCTGCGGTTTGCGCGCGAAAACCGACGAGGGAAAGTTGACGGTGTCTGTGTCATCCTCATCACCTTGCTAAGTACAGTCGTGTTCAAGACATTCTCTTCTTCGCCCGGGTGGGGTACAGGTGTGTCCAAAACATGCTCATCATTTAACAGCGTCCAAAAGATTTATCATCACTCGATACACCTTGTCCAAAACATACAATATCAAAGGCGGACCACTTGTATTTTGTTTAAAAAAAAAATATGCATAAAATAACCATCTACAAGAAAGTATTTAAGAGAGAAGGGTTACTTTACGTTAAAAACAGTACTACATTTCCATTTTCGAATTATATCTCAAGAATGGACCTAGATACCAAAAATCTAAATCTACAGCAGACTGTGGTTTGGTAAGCCCTACAAACCGAATAAAATATTATAATCAGTAGTGTAGTTATATAATGTTAGACACATTAAGAGAATTCAGTATGTAGGGCTTACCAAACCACAGTCCATTGTAGATTCAGGATTTTGAGATTTAATTTAAAAATGAAAAAATTTTGCAACCCTTCCCTCTGAGATGAGCAAAATCATTTTTGTTCAATTTTTTGATCATGATTAACTGAAAATTTAGTGATATTAGAAATGTTTTTCATAAAGTCTGTAGTGTAATGCTTAGAAAACCACATGATGATACTATCACTTATACTATCACTTACTATCACTTACTGTCACATATGATCACTAACTATCAATTACTATCACCCAATATCACTTACTATCACTTACTATCACTTACTATCACTTACTGTCACTTACTGTCACTCACTTTTCCAAAATCTGTAGCATTCTCAAGATGAACCCGAAAAACCATCATTTCACGCCGGTTTTAATATTGGCTCTTATAACTATTTCGAAGACGGGGGAGGGGGGGGGGGGAGTGTTGTTCTGGCCCATAACGCTCCCACCCGCCGCAGGAAAAGTTTTATGCCATATGGCCAGTTCGTTCTGTATATAGCCGAGCGGCGAAACAGCTGTGAAAATACGACCCAAGTTTTAGAATCGAAAGTATCGGTAGCGTTTTGTGCGATCATTACCAATCGTAGATGGGGAAAGAGAAGAAAATTACCATATTTTATTAATTTATTGTGACTCTAACCCTATGTAAAATTTGATATAGGATTCATATATATATATATATATACATTTAAGAATGTTCATCACAGGGAGTTAAAAACATATGTTCGTCATACCCAGCTACATACAATACCTACATTTAGCCGATGAACAGCTAAGCGAAGATCAAAAGTTTGGTGTAACAGGCCCTAAGCTAAGTTAGTTAAGGAAAGGTACAAAGTTTTACCACAGTATAAAGATGTATCCATTAGTGAAACTCTACTACTACTGTACTACATACACGATTACTATACTATACTTTACTATATATTAGCAATTATAGTACTCTATGGAGTATCAATTAATCGGTTAATTAATTGATTATCAACCACATTGATCACATATGATGTCGGGGGTGTTTGGTGGAAAAGGAAAAGTAGGAGGTAAATGGGAGGAAAATGTAAAGTGAAGGACGTGGTCTGCTTTTCGTCTGGCTTCTCCACCTCGACCTGTCCGGCTAGGCACCAGAAGCATACGCTTCCGCCGGCGGCAAAGCTCTCGGGACACAAACCTGCCCCCGGGCAAGCAGTTTATCGTCTATCAAGCTGTAGTAAATGGTGTTTGATGTTCCCGGGTTCAAATCCCGGTTCAGACAAAAGCTTTTTAACTTCTATTAAGGATTCAGTTCCATTACTTCTTGTCTTAGGGATGAGTAAACGGTGACTTTGGAGCCGTCCTAGCAACGAAGCACTCAATAAATTCAAAGTTGTTCTGAATCGACCTTGTTGATTATGACACTTGTCCGCAGGTGTTCGCACTGTCCAATCACTGATTCATATGTTTCGTATTTGTAATATCGATCTTTAATTGATTATCGCTCATTCATCGGTGGTGCTTGGAGCCTACAGGGTTGGTTTGGACGCTTTAAATTAAAGTCCCCACTGAAAATCAGTTGCATTACTGAGTGGGTAGACTCTAAATGTGAATTTATTTATTTATTTTATTTAATATCTCCCCCACTAGACGGTTAAGTGTTTTGTACGCGAGTGTACCCACACATGCACACACAATAAAGTTATTAAAGACGTGCGCATATGTGTGTATTAAGCCTAGCGTGTCCGCGTGAACTCACCACCAGGGAGTATGTATTTTGTAATAGCTTTTTTTACAGTCGTTATTAGCATATACGCATTGCATGGCGTGGCATGGCGCCCTCTAACCCATCTTGTCACGGAGTTAGGGGTTTGGGGGGCTCGGTGAGATGTCGTGGCCACTCTAAATAGAGTAGGTGCATTCTGGTGTCAAGAAAATAAACTATTATGAGGACGTGGAGTTCAGCTAGGCGCTAGGCCATTTAAAAAACTATCTAGGACCCTTTGTATGAGTATCATCACGGTCTCCTAAATCTTCAAGAACAAAAATACACAACAATTACAAATGTTTTCAAATGTTATATCAAGGTTCATTCATGCATACAAGATCATCATCCACTCACCATGATTTTATGTTTTTAATTGTTGTGCATACAGATTTAGAGGAATGTGATGGTAATCTATCAAACGGTCCTAGTTTTTGAAAAGGTCTATTGTTCATTGTTGTTTTATTGTTTAATCGTCAATGGCGCCGTAAGGAGGTTGCTTAGCAGCGCCATCTATAGGGGATTTTGGGGACTTCTAGAAGGCAGTGCTTAGTAGTCGGTACGCTCGCAGCGCTTCAAGTGGCAAACTATAAGAAATAAGTCCTTGTACTGTGATCGAAAGCGTATCTCGACCAGTTTTCTGGCAGTAAACATTTGCGCACGCAGTTCCACTGCCTATGGGTAGTGGGCCTAGGTGAAGAATCGGTTATGTAGTACTACTACAACGTGAGATAGTTTTTATAATGTTAAAGATAGGCCTTACAACGTATGTCTAGTGGGTTACCGCTACGCCGCGCTAGTGTCGCAGAGAAGCAGCCGTGCGCAAGCTGTTCAATACGCCTGCTATAAGAGATTAACTACTGAATACATTCTTATACAGTAGTAGCGTTCTACTCACCTAATTACCTCCCCCCCCCCCCGTGTTTAGTACGATATCAGACCGCTATTAGCGCCCCCAACAGCTGCAACGCAACACGCGATTGGGTACCTATCAGATGCGACCGCAGCGCTTGCCGTGTGAAGACGATGAACCAAGGCTTGACAGCGCGTAGACGTGTGTGTTGTACATCTGTATCACGTTACGATCGTTCATCTGTGGCCGACTTACACGAGCGCGATCTAGGTTCGATCCTTGGATAGGACAACTGTTGAGATCCTATATAGGAGGCGTGACTATACTTGGACTAAGTACACGATTTACATGTCGATCTATTTAAATGCGTCAATTATTAACGAAGTGGTGGCGTGCGTGCGTGATCGCTGGCATTGAAGTAATTTACTAGGCTGGAGGGTACACTAAAGTTCCTGACGGATTTATTAGTTTGTGGTTTAGTTTAGAATAATTTTTCTGCACTGGTGTAAATGTTTGTTTATGGAAATGTTCGTTTATCATATACTGGCTAAGAGGTAATTTTTTTTTTTACAAACCCCTCTACACAATCTAACGTATTAACCTTTTCACTTTCGTCTTGTTCGCTAATAAATGACGTGACGTGACGTGACGTGACGTGTGACGTGTGACGTGTGACGTGTGACGTGTAACGTGTGACGTGTGACGTGTGACGTGTGACGTGTGACGTGACGTGACGTGCCGTGTGACGTGACGTGACGTGACGTGACGTGACGTGACGTGCCGTGTGACGTGACGTGACGTGACGTGCCGTGACGTGCCGTGCCGTGTGACGTGTGACGTGACGTGACGTAGCGTGACGTGAATCTACAACATGATATTGCCGAGTATATAAGTTGTCCAAAAAGTAAAAATTTTTAATTTCTAATATTCCTTAAGACCCCATTTAAGAATCACTCTTAACAAATTTGGTTATATGTAAATATTTTTGTATTTAAAAAAAACTGCTGGTACTGTTTTATGTTGAGAACGATAATGTCCGCGGAAAATTGACCGACTGTTTACTGTTCGCACACAATCCATTAGCGAGCAGCTTCGTCGGCTACAATATTATTTTTGAAATTTCCACGTTCGGCCGCGCGCGTCGATTCAATTTGCCAAATTTCCGGTTCGGAAGTTATCAATTAATTATCGTTTACGTTTTGTGATAGGAAATCTGTCCGACGTCGAATGATTTCCGATTTTCACGGGAAGCCATTAGTAGAGCTGTTGTATAAAAATAGTTCTAGGTCTGTTGTATACTGGGAATATAACGTTACATTTATAGCGAACAAAAAAGTTTGGTTGTGTTCATAAAGTTTTACAAATTTATTTCATCATTCACTTCAATTCAATTCAATTCAATTCAATTCAATTTTATTGGCAGTATACATTGTCAAGTTACAATACAATCGTGTTATTGGGAATGGTATGACATAAAATCGCTTAACACAATATAGTCAGGGTTTACTGTATGCATTTTGGTGCATACATGAGTCAAAAGACTTGGGCGTGTGCACCTGATGCCTGTTTGCCGCTACCTAAGAGCTAATTTCAATCTAAGTACTAAATTTAGTATTAATTTTATATAAATTTAAATATATTTAACATATGCTATGTATATAGATTATCAATTTTTTAGTATTGTTTATTTTTTTTTCTTATTATATATAATATATAATATATATATATGGTATATATATATATATATTTTATTTTTTTTTATTTTACTCTAGTGTTAGGATTATTATTCACATTTACCTACTTGTTCACTCTACTAAGCGACAGATTGCATTTATGAATCTTGGACAAGAACTCTAGGTATCTGTTGATTTTCGTTGAACTGGATCTGCATGAAAAGAGCGGTAGAAATGAATCTGATATCAGCATAAATAATTTTTTTTTCGTATTATTTATATTTATTACTCAGTATAACAAGACTGATTTTCATTGGGGGACTTCAATTTAAAGCACGCGAGTAAACCAGCATAGTTACGCTATAGTTACACTATATAGTTACGCTGGGTCATCTAGGCACACACACACACAACAGCACAGCGCCAATACGTCATGGACGCCATGACGTATTGGCGCTGTGCTGTTCAAAACAAATTCAAAATAAATATTGAAAGATTTTAAAATTAATAATTACTTATTGAATGTATTCGTTTTCTTTTATCTAGTGTTAGGTTTAGATCACATTTTTGTTGAATTGCACTCTTGGCCTCTCGATATAGCATATCTCTCTAGCTGAAATAATTATTCTGCACAGAATCCTATACAGCTCACTTAGTAGAGTTTCCTGGCCCTACCCTCCCCACCCCCTCTTTCTCTAGTGCGAACAATCTCTTACAATAATTACCCCAGAGCTCCTCGTCCTACCCTGAAGTGGTAACCCGTAATTACACGTATTACCCCTGGCCCGTTCTGTTTGGAAACAATTCTCCACCGCAATGGCGTGTTTTAGTGTCATAAATCTATAGGGGAAGGTTTTGTTTATCTGTTTGTGTGTTTGTGCGTCCATTTGCTGTTAAAAGCTGTTTTCCCGGTCCCAGCTCGGACCGTGCGGGTTTATACCTAATTGACCTCTGTGTGTATGTGGGGGGTTCCTTCGACTGGAATGAAGGAAGGGAAGGATGTAACTAATCTTTGCGTTCCTATAGCATCAACAGTGTAAAGTATATGTCCACTCATAGTAGAAACGAAACGTTTGGAGTTATAGTTGTCCCAAGACAAACTTATGCTTTCGTCACAGGCGAGGTATTCGTAGCCAATCAGCGATCGGTATTTGCGCGCTACTGTCTCGGGCGGTTCGCTGGTTGGCTACGAATACCTGGCTTGTGACGAAAGCATGTGTAAGGTTGTCTTGGGTTGGGTTTAATGGCCCATGATTGCGCGTATTGAATCATTATAATCGGCTTGTAAACCAAGATTTACTACTAGAAAATACGGTTGCCAATTTTAAAATTACGGAAGTCAAAAGATAGTCACCCTTTGAAAGAATAATAATTGCAAAGAAATGGCAACAGCGCGCTACCTGTTAAACATTTAAACACTATTTCACGGTCTATTAGACAAACCTTGTCATTATCTCTCTAAACGTTTCGTTTCCACTTTGAGCGGACAGGTTTTAGCTAATCTTTGCGTTCCTAGCATCAACAGTGTACAATGGGGGCAAAGGGGACGTCAAGTAGAAAACGGGATGATTTTTTGCAAAATTTTCTACCTGTTGGAGTTTACCAACAGCGAAATAAATGAACTGTCGTTACGTTGGTGCAACCAGCCTGGTACCGTAAACTTTGTCCTAGGCAAAGCTGAGAACGCCGCAGGGCATTTGTTTCGCTGCATTTATAATAAGTTGTTTGTAGGCTACAGCCCGAGTGTGGCCGCAGATTCCTTGAATTTTTGGGGTCCGAACTTTCAAAATGTAATCAAATGTAATCATTTGTTTGTTGTGTGGACGCCTATTATTTGACTAGATGTTGTGTTTCCAAGAAATGTGCGCATGGTTGAACTTCTGTTATGGCTTCTGGTAATGAATTCGGGGATTTCGTCTCATGTTTGTGCTAGTCAGGTAGTGGGGGTGTACATCATTTGTGAAAATGTCAAGATCGACGAAAGATCGACTGATTTTCTTGTTCTCAACTAAGCTACGGACCCACTGTAGACCTACAACTCGTTACCATCCAGCCCTCCTATCGAGTCCAATGCACAAACCACGCGTGATCGCCCTGTCTGCGTGAGTGTTTATGTAAATCAAGTACGTTATACCCTGAATGCGTTAGAACAAGCAAACAATACGAGGCACAACATTGGCCGACGCACCCCTTGACACACTCTAGTCTACACTGTGTACTTAAGTTTCCTACGTACTTAGGTATTATACTAACGTATAAGGTGTAGTAGTAGTATACACTACACTACACTACACTACACTACACTACACTACACTACACTACACTACACTACACTACACTACACTACACTACTTTACACTACGTACTTCAATATCGTACTTACTTAGGTACTATAATAATAATAATTTTTCGTAGGAATACCCGTTATAGAGAGCACACCAGCTTTACCTGGTGTGCCCCTCTTCAGGTGACTAACTAGGTTATTGAGGTGTTTGGATAGCTGGGAAGGAATGTCCGAGGGCTATTAGTAAGACTCAATCCCAGCATTTGCCTTTACGACTGAGAAAAACCTCGGAAAAAACCTTCAGTCAGGACTGCCCGTGGCCGGAATCGAACCGGCGACCTCCCGAATTAGAGTCTCGCGTCTTTTCTGTTCGAATCTTTAAAACAACTTTTAAAATCGAATTTGTAGGAAGATACACAAGACAGATATTATCAGGGTATACTGATAAAGAAAACAAATATATGCAACATTCATTACGTTTAGATTAAATACAATAATACAATAATATCGTAGTAAAGCATTTAATCACAACGTAATGAATGTTGCATATATTTGTTTTCGTTATCTGTTGACCCTGATAATATCTGTCGTGTGTATCTTGCCACAATTTCGATTTTAAAAGTTGTGCTAAAGACACAAACAGAAAACCTTAAATTATCAAGCTCTTCTGCCACATGGCTCCCATATATAGAAGCTAATTGACGTATATTACGTTTATCAAGCGGACTCGGCTCGCACTTGGCGGTGCGAGCCGAGTTTAGTGCGCATTAAGAAGCCGATCTAGCCCGGTTTAATAGGACTACGGATAGGGTTTAATAGGAGGACTCCGGATTGAAGTATGCTTGCTAAACGGGTTACGAACTCAGTGCGTACTGAAGTCAGTCCGAACCCAGCCCGTGTGATAAACGTAGTGATATATTTTTTGAAATAACTATACGTATGATCAGTCTGAAACGTTCTGGGTATTCTTAACAAGCTAATAATATCCAGCAGACAAGTTTTAATCAACTGCACTCTTGGTATTCGACGGAATGTGAACCTCAGAACAGTACATTGTAACTTTAGTAATTGGTTCTTAAGACCCCGTATCTTAGCTGGGCAATTTCGTTTCTTTGCTTTTGGCCGGTAATACAGAAAACTGTGAGGCAAAAATGCACTGGAGGAGACATAATTTGCAGGTGGCTAAAGGGTCGAGACATGGGTCGAGACTGGCCCTCGACCCGACCGTCGAGCAACCTTTTCACAGCGGGTGGCACGAGATACTTCCAAGTTGTAAAAATAGTGGTTTTCCTGATTTCTGTATTTTCTGCATGCATGTTCCAAACATGTTCGGTAGTCAGGAGAAAGTATGCTGTATTCATATTTGATTTTTTCGGTTTCGACATTGTGTGCTACATTCTTATTGTGTATTATGAACTACTGAATAATATATGCGAGTATTAATTTGCACAAGTTGTTTAAAAAATACAGAATTTCAGAAATGCGTAGAGACCAACAAAAATATCCAACATGGATCGGGATGTAAAAAAACTTACAAACTTCAATCAGGATTGCCGGTTATGGGTATCGATCCGAAGACATCCCGAATTAATTCTCGAATTATCCTACCCACGCGACTTGCGACATTTTAAAGTATGCATTGAATTTTATTTTCCTACTAAACTACTTGGGTACCTAATAATATTCATTGTCCCTAAAACGTTGTAACAGTCAAAATATGTAGCCATAAAAAGTCTTTGGCTAGTTAGACTATTCGCCATTGATTCTCTTATTGCAGACTATTTAGTACGACGTTAATCGGTTTACTCTAACCGAAGTGTACGCACTCTGTCATTGAGGCCTACACGACAACATGATGACATTCATTTACTAACAAACAAAACAATACAAAACTAAAGTAAAGACATACTATTGTTTATTCGGAAAATACAATAATGTTGAATTGACTGTAAAAACCCCGTCAGCATTTTCAAGATTTCCAAAAATAATGTATTATAAAGAGTATTTTTTTATTTGGGATCTACGACTTATATTTTTATAATGGTGATTGATTGGCGCCAATCGATAAGATGGCTCCATTGTAAACGGATTAAAAACTCCTCGTAATACTATCCATTATTGGAATAAGTAGATTTTTTGCCTTTGAAAAGGGAGCATCCATACATTTGGTCACGCAAATTTGCAAATGTGTCACCACCTCACCATGGATGTGCCAGAAAATGCCTATAGCTGTATGTACACAATGTAGCAAGGGTCTCAATAGTTAGTCCCAACCAAGAATCGATCCTGGTCTTTCAGCATGTTTACATAAACAGAACGAATAGAAATTTAACAGGGTTCGTGTTCTAGAGTTGACTAGGTAGCTAAGTTGGTTGGCTAACAAATACAGCACTGTAATATCATATCTTGCATTAAAATTTGAAAGAGTCAACTCAACAGCTTCCCTCTTATCTTTCCTAGTACAGTCTTGGGTCCGGAATTTTGCCTGCCGGTGGTAGAACTCCCCCCTCCCCCTCCCCAAGATACCTTATAGATTTGTGAAGTGGGGGATGATGTAAGATAACTATAACATCATTGTTTTAACTAATGGTGTTCCGCGCTCAGGAAGTCTGAACGTCGTGGTCGTTGGCCGACCTTGTAAACAGGTTATTTGCAGCCCCATCTCCTCACCCTCCAATGGACTTGACCGCCAGCTAGGAAGACAGTTGATCAGATAATCATGCAACATTTCGAGCTAACACAATCACAGTCAACAAGGAATAAACACTACTAATGGTAATGGGATACGTGTGTGGAAATAGATAACACGGAAAATGTGGAATGAATAAACTTCGCGGACGAAGTTTTGTCAACACCCAGTTGTTTTCTAACACCCAGCAATACCGCCTGTCCTGTATCACTCGACACATCGAACGTCACTAGACAAATCCCAAGTTCACACTAGACGTGCGTGAAACAAGAGGGTAGTTATTTACAGTACGTAGCTTTGCTAATATTGTGGCCATTAGGGCGATAAGAATCCGTTTTTGTTCGATCCTCCGTTGTCCTCGTATAATTGTTGTTCTAAGAAATTTTGAAAATTGAACATCCGTTCTTGATACATGATGCAAATCTGCAGTAGTCACCATGTGCGTTATAGACCAACTTTATATTGGATTTCTCCGTAAAAGACCAATGTTCAGCCAGGATAGCAATTAACTCTAAATTCAAACTCCCGATAACATTGAGTTTACACTAATAAGTTTATTAGTTACTAAGTAAGTAAGTAAGTAAGTAAGTAAGTAAGTAAGTAAGTAAGTAAGTAAGTAAGTAAGTAAGTAAGTAAGTAAGTAAGTAAGTAAGTAAGTAAGTAAGTAAGTAAGTAAGTAAGTAAGTAAGTACGTAAGTGAGTGAGTGAGTGAGTGAGTGAGTGAGTGAGTAAGTAGTCTTAGTATGGTGATACTGATAACAAAGATTATAAACAACCCTTTATAATCTTTGGTGACAACATTGAGTTTATTAGTGTAATGATGATAATGTTGCCGCTCCATTAGGCAGGTGAATGAGTGTGGTATACCCACGTTGCTCTGTGCAGTGGTCCCCACTGTGATCGAGTTATTGAAACAGAAAATGTGTAACTTTTGTTTTCACTTTATTTGAAAATTCATATTCGTGTCCAAAGTGTTTGTGGTTGCATTTGCAGTTCTACAAGCACAAATAGACAATTAACGCCGAAGAAAGCAAAATAACGAATAGTGATCAATCCCGAGTTTTGTGGTTCAAATAATATTTAATAAGAATCATTTCGAAGTGATAGCATTTGTAGAAAATGTTTGCCTCGACCGCGAACCGAACCCGGTGCTTATAGGCTTGATGTATCGAGCTCTACCATCTTATCAATAGCCAGTGGCAATTAATGCAAACACTTTCTAAATTGTTTTATTTTGTGATGATGATGGTCGAACAGTAGACTGAAATATCACAATCATTTTACGCTGTTTTTAGTTTTAACACAATAGTATGATCCTTGAGTTGGGTGGTAAGTACACAGGGTGTCTATGAAGTTTTTCAAATATCTACTGGGAATCAAACCTACGTTTTCCAGCATGCATACTGCGTGAAAAGCAATTCTCAATATGTATAGCGTCGGTTTTATCAGTAAGTATTTCCGATCATCCGGTCGATTCCCGGCCGGGCAAACATTTTTCACTATTAGTGTCACTACAACCTCTCATCAAAGTATTACTACGGCATTATTGTGTGTGTGCCTCTTTTTGCCCAGCCGCAACTGTCGACTTTTTATTATATGTTGGTATAATACATATACACACATTTATAAACATAGAATCACAACTCTACAAGGTTGCATGCTTATATTTTATACGCGCAAAGAAAAGTTACGATTTCTCATTATCTACTACTTGGGCAGTTTTTATCGCAGCGACTCGGTTCAAAAAATGTTCGTAATGAAACAAGCTAAATATTCACGTCACGTTATTAAATATTGGTAATTAAACAAAAGTGTTATGAAAAGTAAATTTTTTAGAGTACAATAGACTGAGAAAGGCTGGCATCAGGTAGAAACACCCCAGTTCGCTCGCTTCGAATTGCGGTCAAATTATTCCGCTATCCTTACCCTGCAAAAAATGGGGTGGTAGTTTTCAAGAAGTTCCTAGGTTGCCGCTAGGGCGCAGTCGTATCGCAATAAACAACTCTTTTCCAAGCTAGATCAATCATGACTTTGTCCAAATTTTGTGGATAGATAATTGATTGAAATACTATCATAAGATATCCACCATATGCACACATTCATTGAAAATGCATATTGCGAAGCCTTTTTTTCCTATCCCAACTCATTTTTAAACTACTGCCCAAATACTAAAGTCGTGTCAACACTGTATCGATTGTTTTGTTTACCATTGTTACAGTGCCATTGTTAAACAAAAATGGAAATCCGCCTCGCAATATGCTCAAGTTAAAGTCCAAATTTTCAAATACAACTTACCGAACTCAAATATCAGTTACGGTTCTTTCGAAAAATTTGGACAAAGTTACATGATTTTCGTTCTTAAATCGCTCTAAGATACGGCCTCTTAAGTCGTTAGTGAGTTACCATGTTGCGAAATAACTATAAGTATAATCAGTCTGAAACGTTCTGGGTATTCTTAATATATTTGACAAGCTAATAATATCTAGCAGACAAGTTTTAATCAACTGCACTCTTGGTATTCGACGGAATGTGAACCTCAGAACAGTACATTGTAACTTTAGTAATTGGTTCTTAAGTCGTGAGTGAGTTAGCATGTTGCGAAATAACTATAAGTATAATCAGTCTGAAACGTTCTGGGTATTCTTAATATATTTGACAAGCTAATAATATCTAGCAGACAAGTTTTAATCAACTGCACTCTTGGTATTCGACGGAATGTGAACCTCAGAACAGTACATTGTAACTTTAGTAATTGGTTCTTAAGTCGTGAGTGAGTTACCATGTTGCGAAATAACTATAAGTATAATCAGTCTGAAACGTTCTGGGTATTCTTAATATATTTGACAAGCTAATAATATCTAGCAGACAAGTTTTAATCAACTGCACTCTTGGTATTCGACGGAATGTGAACCTCAGAACAGTACATTGTAACTTTAGTAATTGGTTCTTAAGTCGTGAGTGAGTTAGCATGTTGCGAAATAACTATAAGTATAATCAGTCTGAAACGTTCTGGGTATTCTTAATATATTTGACAAGCTAATAATATCTAGCAGACAAGTTTTAGTCAACTGCGCTCTTAGTATATGGTGGAATGTGAACCTCAGAACAGTACATTGTCACTTTAGTAATTAGTCCTTAAATCGTGAGTGAGTTTGTGAGTTACCGTGTTGCGAAACTAGCTGTATGTACAGAAGGCAGTGGCCATAGCATGTGGTCGGTCAATTAGGTGGCTAACGTCTGTCGGTATGTTCGTTCGTTACCGTTTTGCGGTTTTGTTTTCGTATTTCCGGTAAACGAAACAAAAGACATAATTCGACTCAATGTATCCTGGGAATTGGGCTTTTGCTGTTTCTCTTGCTTGTTGGGTTGGGATAATTAACGGATAGTCAGTGTCAGTGAGTTTTCTTATAGATGACGAAGTCGTTTGGGGTTTTTTGTTTTGTTATGTTGACAGTTTGAAGATTATCTTTATAACTGTAGAGACCGGTGGACTGAAATCTGTGAAAATGCTACATTATGCTGATTCTGCCAAAATTAAGGTGTTTCCAATCCTATTAAGATTTAGTTAAGGTAACAATTAACTTAATTTTGAATGTCTGCACATATTTTTCCATTTTCCATTTTCTCATATTCAAGGTTCTGATGAAAAAAAATGCTAAATTTAAAATAATTTTTGTTAAATTTATAGAAAATTATTCCTAAACAAACTTTATCTATAAACTTTTGGATGGTTTCTCTGTACTCTTTATTTATTCTAGTTGCTTATTGTTTTCAAACTCATCACAACAGTGTATTGTTCTGTTATTTTAGAACATTACACTAAACGGTAAGGGATGGTCATCAACTGTTCTAAATTTTTATCCTTGACACCAACGCTAAAATTGGGTGACACAAATCTGTTAAATTATTCATACGAACCCAATTATTACAATGTGCTAAGCGTCATTCTTATTTTTATTCTGGTATTATGTGTAGTAGTTATATAAATATCGATTTCCCTTCAAAAACCCTCGTTACGTAATGAGATTGTATCTCCATTACACACGGAATTACACCGAAACACTAAAAAAAACTGTCTCATTAAGATTTAAAACCATAAACAGGTGTTTTTTTTCTGTTTGTTTTGTTTTCGGTGTTTCGTTAACAAAACTGGGTCGTATCGAATGAATCGAATCGAATGAGGGACGTGTTCGATTATTCCGGACGCTAAAAGCGAGCTGCTCTTGAACGTAACTGGAGTAATTATGCTAATCGAACGTACCCGTAATCCTATCTAAACTATCGCTATTTAGTTAAGCCTTCCCTCGATTGTCGATTCGACTCATCGACTCGTCGACTATCGACTCATGATCCGTTGGAATAATCTACCTATACTTGGTTCCAACGTAACCTACACTCTGTAGTGTCTGTCTATAAACTGTAGTGTATGTCTGTAGTCTGTGACTACATTTACGATTGTTTGAAAGAACGCATATAGAATATGTTGATTTTCGTTGAAGCAGCGAGAGATAAGGATCTGAGGTCGTTATGAGACTATAGTTACGTTTATTTATTTATTTAGTGTCTATCCTATTCAGTTATAAAAACTGATTTACAAAGGAGGACCTTAGAGGACACGCAAATTCAAAGTCGTTCTGAATCGGCGTTGTTGATTCTGGCATTTGTCCGCAGGTGTTCGCACTGTCCAATCACTGATTCATATTTATTTATTTATTTATTTATTTAATGTCTATCCTATTCAGTTATAAAAACTGATTTACAAAGGAGGACCTTAAATAAAACTAAGCTATGCAAACAATGAATAGTTATGAAATCATAAATAACAATAACAATAAAAACAAAACAAACTACTGAACTATATAATCAAGAACAAGAAAAAATAATTGAGAAATATCGATTATTGATTGGTTGTCGCTCACGCGTCGATGGTGCTCGAAGCCTACAGGGTTGGTTTAGTCGCTTTAAATTAAAGTCCCCCACTGCAAATCACTTTAGTTACTGAGTGGGTAGACTCTAAATGTGAATTTATTTATTTATTTTATTTAACCACACATTTTAAAATATTTGGATCGTTTTATTGTTTTATCTTCTTCATATGGTGGGAACCAGTCTTCATCGTTCTTATCTTAGAGTGAATGGAGTATACTTGTCACAGTTCGTTCTTATCTTAGAGTGAATCGAGTATACCTGTCACAATTCGTTCTCATCTTAGAGTGAATGGAGTATACTTGTCACAATTCGTTCTCATCTTAGAGTGAATGGAGTATACTTGTCACAGTTCGTTCTTATCTTAGAGTGAATGGAGTATACTTGTCACAGTTCGTTCTTATCTTAGAGTGAATGGAGTATAGCTCTAGCTATAGATAGACACATGATACTGTTGTATTATAGGCTCTATCACGCACGTTGGACTAAAACACACATATTAAGAAGATAAAACAATAAAACGCTTTAAATATCCTGAAATGTGTGTTTTGCTCTTTGCGTGTCGCCACCTGGTGGAAAAATCGTGTACCGCAGTACTGAAAACATGATACTATATATAGACACAGTTAATATATCTCTTACAATCACCATGTATTTATATAGTATGAAAACGTTTTAACGGTAAACCCAATCCAACGTTTATTTTCACAAAATAAATGTCAACGTTTCGACGACGTGTAGAGTCGTAATATACGTATGATTGGGTTTACCGTAAAAATGTTTTCGTACTTTACATTTTGCAACCAACAAAATCTAAGAAATAAAATATACATATATCACAATCATTTTATTATTATTGCTAGCTCGTAAAACCTAGATTTTAGATTTGGGGTATTTATTTTACAATGCACATTATTATAGATTGTTTGAACGCTCTAAGTTTCATCTCCATTTTGTAACAACACTGTCTACAAATAAATAAATACTGTTTTTGATGTTGTGATATGTGAATAGGCTTCGTTCTTAATTCGATTATTTTGGTGTTTAACGACGAACTCGACAGCTTAGGTCATATGACGTCTTTCGAATCAGATCCATTATAAATTGTAGGGGGGTCGTCATTAGATAGATAGATAGATAGATACATGTCTTTATTTTCAGGCGTGATTAAGGCCAGTTGGGCCTTCTCTTACATCCAACCTAACTATTACTAGGCCTAAGTAGAATTACAAATTAATTAATGTATTAAGTACAAATTGATACAAATTGATTACAAATAAGTATGATAAACTTAAAACTTTCAACTTCTACACTAACAAAAATCAACGTCTCATTCATCCATCCCATTCACTCTATTTATTTTCCATTGACATTATAAAGGGAAGTATGGTCACATTACAACTAGTTCTAATAACAACGGAGGGCAGGGCGATCTAGGAAGAGGAATCTTAAGTGAGCCAGTGGGGGGGGGGGAGGGGAGGGGGGGGGGGGTTGTCTTCTCTTACGACTGGCAGAGTCACCCTGGGCCTTTATTCTACCCCGGGCCAAGGCGGGTCTCGTATCTTTACGTCAAAAACGGCACACAATTTACATTTTTAAATTATATCACAAGAATGGGCTTCGAAATCGAAAATCTGAATCAACAGCGCACTGTGGTTTGGTAAGCCATACATACCGAATGCTCTAAGTTGTGTTTTACATTATAATCAGTATGTTTTCTTATATATAATTAATTTTATTACTAATTATCGAATTAATATAAAAATAACTACGCTAATGGTTACAATATTTTATTCAGTCTGTAGGGCTTACCAAAACACAGTGCGCTGTTGATTTAGATTTTCGATTTCTTGTTGCAATCTTGAGAAATACTGAAAATTGTCTGCGGTTTTTGACGCAGAGACTACCCTTCGCTCTTAACATGTGACTTCTAACTTTATGGAAACCGATGCCGAGGGGCGGTTTACCGAACCGAACTTTAAAACATGGTTTTGAGTTTAAAGTCATTCATCTCATCTAGAGAAGGCCGTGAAGTTTACTAATGACTGTTTCAAGTCGGGCCGTGACAAATACGTTGCGATTCGATTCGATTCGAACACATTTCGATCTGAGGCGAGTGTGTGTGCATACTGTACTGTGTACAAGCGGGTTCAAAAGCTAGAAACTATATTTTATAAGGAGTATTCACGTGAGGTCACAACGACTATAATGGAGGGTAAAATATGTGTTGACATTTGAGGTTTCAATTTTAACACGTACCCCCTGGTATTCATAGTTCCCACGTGACGTCACAGCGGCCATGATTGCGACACAATTGATGAGGACCAATCCTAGATCATTGGCAAATACTATTCAAGTTTAATAAATAAGCCTAATTTAGAATCTAAAAAGTAAACGTAAGTAATAAAAAATAAAAAACTGCCACTTATACCAATTGTATTTCAAACCCAGGCTGGATTTTAAACAACTAAGAATATCTTTGTTTTACCACAACAGCCTTCAATTGTTTCTCCATGGCAACGTCAAAGTTTGATCACAAATGTGTTCGCCACACGCAAAGATGTGACGTACGTGCAACCTATGAATAGAGTTGACGAAAATGATTATTTGTGCCCTTGTAGACTACCAAAAGTGAGACATGATAATCTCTTCATGTTGCTTTTTACTTTTTAGTAATGATCCAATTCAGTAATCCAATCCACCATCCAAATTACACTAATGTTAATTTAATCATACTTTTGATTGTGTTTTTGTGTCAAATCAAATTAAGTCCTTTTCACGTGTTTTTAATTCATATACATGTTTACCTTTTTATAATATATTCTTAAAACAAAAACTGATCATATTTCACATTTTGTCAACGTTATTTCAGGTGACACAGAAATAAAAACAAGTTTCCGGGTGGCTCAAATTACAAACACGTTATTTTAATGTTATTTATTCATTCACCTGTGGTTTATATGATATGTGTGCGTGTTTAGGTGAGGATGACTGTGTCACTGCTAGTTATATGCGTGTAATACTTAAAAGTGTGTCTCCAGAACTTTCTTGCACAACTCTGAACATAACTATAGCTGTTGTAGAACGATCGGACCTCATCGCCTTGAAGAATGTGATGAGTGTATTCAGTCATCTGAATTCCTCGTCCTTTGCTCGAGTTTAAATTGAGATAATTGCTCGACTGGACTTTGCTCTAGCGGTGTACCAAGAAAACTACCTAAAAGGTTGGTGTAAACTCCCGCGGAACTCCACTGTATACCAATTCATAGAGGTGGCTCAGCGGTAAGACGCGAGACTCTAATTCGGGAGGTCGCCGCCGCTTCAATTCCGGCCACCGGCAGTCCTGACTGAAGGTTTTTTTCCGAGGTTTTCCTCAGTCGTAAAGGCGAATGCTGGGATTGAGTCATACTATCAGCCTTTGGACAATCGTTCCCAACTATCCAAACACCCTAATAACCTAGTTAGTCA